>JAJSRV010000038.1:926639-995805 GCA_021527715.1 Neoseiulus cucumeris | reverse complement strand
TAGAATCTGCGATGGAATCCACGGACGGGATCGAAGATATTGATGAAGGCGACTTTGTTTTATGCAAATACGAGACGCAACTTGATGGAAGGGAACGCGATTTCATCGGTAAAATTACAAAGATAGCAGGGGATGCCATAGAAATATTATCGCTGCGACTCAGGAGGGGTTCGAAACAAGATTATTTTTTCTATCCCGACATCTTGGATCCGATCATCCTGCAGAGAGCTGGTATTCAACGCAAATTGGATGCCATTTACGGGCGGCGGGGGCAGATAACTTTCAGGAGCTTCAACCCGAGACATTACTCTTTGTAGTGCCGTTTTTCTGTTTTCTTGATAAAATAAACCGGTATTACTTCGAAATATGAGTGTGTTACTGCCCGTAGTCTACTTTCCACTTATTTCAAGCTTTTTGTAGGGAGCTTACCTCGAGGGCGTACCGCTCCTATGGTTTTTCAGGGTGATCGACCAAGGCCGAGTGATATGTATGAATGCTAGATTTTTGATTTTTTTTTCGTGAAAAAGGTGAAGGGTCAGAGAACCCTCATTAGAGTTTTGAAGAAGTTCCGGGGAGTTCCCTCCGAGTTTTGGGCGAAAAATGGCAAAAAATGATCGCCTTCACCCCAAGTTACGGTAGAGTCCAGAGTGCTTAAGCCTGTGTTAAACCGTGACAGGTAAGTACTTATAAAGCGACGATGTCCCTTCAGACCCGAGCGTGAGCCTTCAGATTGAGGCTCCTCCCCTGCTCTTATCTCGGCGGAACCTCGCACCGTGGTGCCGACGGCACACCTTTAAAAAGGAGCAGTGAATTTTCATTTCGGGGCATCACAGAAAGGGTCCGCCCAGGGCATCACGAGGGATCGCTACACCACTGCCACGATACCTGGTAGCAAACGTTCCGATATTGTTCGGTCGACTGCACCTGCCAAGAGATTGCAACGAGCAAGGCGTCAGCGATCTGACGCCGGTGAGCCGTCCCGATGTTGACGACCAGGTAGAGTCCAGAGTGCTTGACCCTGTGCCTGAATGTGAATTTTTGTAAAATCACAGCGAAACTCTTTTTTGCTTCCTTTCCCTGTTCAAACAGCGATCCGAACAGAAGCAAGAAGTTTCGGAAGATCCTCGGCTCTCGCGGAAGATGCAGACAGAAATTACGCAGGGCGTCGCGGCGGAGCGCGACCGGGACGCTAGTTTAACGGTGAACGGTCATAAGGTAGTAAACAAAGTAGCAGACGACGGCACATTCGAGGGAGAGGGGACGCATTGGCTGCACCAGCAAGAGCGGAAACGCGAAGCTCTCTGCCTCGAGGTTCGTTAACGCCGGTTGACGACGCATAGGATGAGAGGAAACTCGACTGACTCAAGCACTTCTGAAAGCAATGAAAAGGTTTCAATGGTTTCGATGTTGCTTCAGCAGGGGATTTGAGGCTCGAAGGAATTAATTCGATGCAGTGATTCTCGAAGGAGAGCGGACACTATATCACCCGCATTCATGAACAAAATGCTGGTTGAAGTGAATTAGGTTCGACTCTGAGTAGCTTGAGGCAGAGATCGATCTCATTCTGAGTGGTGGCCTTGAAAAAGGCCGTTTTTTTGGTCTTAGAAAAGACCGTTTCACACGTTCCAATTGCAGTTTCGCGGGAGCTTCAGGCTTCCAGTTCCTGGCTCAGACTGAGTTCGCACCGTACCCCGTCGGCAGGATCGCGGACTGTAAAACTTCGAACATGATTCGGCGTCTGAAGTACTGCATATCGTTCTGGGTGAAATTTATTGCCGCGTCGTGTGCGACGTAATCTGCGTATTTCAAGGTGAAGACTCCACAGTCGGACCCATTGTGTTGCTGAGGCAGATTGTGAGTCCCTTTCAGAGACCATTCGTCGGAATCCAGACGGTATCCCAGTTTGTCGTTCATCTCCCGGATTAGATAATACAGCAGGTTCCGCTGAAGCGCCTCGTTCTGGCAGCCCAGGGAGTCCAGATACTTGATCTCTTTGAAGCGTAGATCCACGACAGCCATCGACCAATGATCATTCGATTGCACCGGAAACAAAAGAATATCGTGTTCGAATACGTTGACGTTCTTCGTCCAGTTCGCGACCCTCTCGTACAGCGCTCCATCACCGTAGATTTTCAGAAAGAATGTGTTGTAAGCGTACACCCTTGGTAGCTCTGATCTCTCTCTGCTTCGCTGGACGATGAGCTCTAGATACACATTAATGATCGTGTCATTGAGCCAATTCGCACCAATGAGTGTTTCCAGATCGTAGCGGTTCACAGGAATGTTGGAAATCTGCACTAAGGTGTGATTATGAGGTTTTTTCAGTGCCTCTTCGATGACGGTCAGCATGTGCTGAGAGATCGACGGAACTTGCGGGACGGAGTCTACCACAGACGTAATGTCGACTTCGGGTTGTGGCCGTTCGTTTACTGCTTGGAGCGGATCTTCGGGTGTGAGGAACTGAGCATAGCTGTGATCACCGAAGGGGTGACGCATCGCGAGCTGATCATAGTCGTGATCTTGAAGTTCTGCCTGGTGCTCCATCCACTCGATTCCTTGCCGTCGAAGCTCACCGCAAATCATCGGCTTCCCTTTCTTGTTGGTCAGACCGTGCCGTACCGCCGCTGGGAATTTTTTAGGAAAAGTTAGCATCCTTTATCTAGTTGTGACGGAGTTGCGGCTTTTGAAATCGCGTAACTCTTTGAAACTCACCTCCACCAACTCTGTATTTGACTATATCTATGAAAGTTCGCCGAGAGATTTGCTTTTTGTCAAGGGCGGCCCACGCCGACTTGATCTTCTCCTCGTTCATCCTCGTAGGTTTGCTCGGAACTGAGTCGACGTATCTTTGTCCATCGGCTCGTGTATTCACACCGATTGCAACATCTTGGGCGATCTGCACGATTATTGCTGAAATTCGAAATAATTTCCAAATACGAGGTAAACGTTGGTCGTGAGTAAAATGGAAGCCAACGATAGTGAGATGCTAGTTCTGGAAAAAAATACGTTCGATGTACCCACCAATCACGTCCCAAAGAGCCGGGTTCTCCCGGAGTGTACGTTTCAGTTTACAGTTACTGGCTTCTACGAAGTTGTTTGTGCGATGCGTTACTTTGTACAGCGAGAGTTCTTTGGGTCCTATCTTTTGCAGCCATTGTGACCTCATGTATGCTAGAAGAGGCCGGAACTGAAACGCAATCATGGTATCTGTGAGACGATTGTTGACCCAGATGTATTTATACGGGGTGATGCGTTTTGACCATTGATATTTGCAATGAGGACAGAGTGGAACTATCGAGCTACCCGTGGAGTGATGGCTAGGGCTTCCTGGGCGAGCTCTTCGAAAACGGGTCCAATATCATTTGCCGGCAGTATAGGGAGGGCGGTGAAAGACAGGCACGTGTCCAAGATTTCGCCTGGTTTCTTGAGGTCTTTCGCGAATCCGACCCCGTGAGATTTCGCACGACGCATCACCGCTTGAGAGTAGTGAAATAGACACCCATGAATGCGGGCTCCAGGAAACTCTGCTCTCATGGCCGATCTCATCGCGTTGTCAAAGTCACCCATGTAGGCTGATACGTCGCCATGAGTTTCTCGCTTAAAGAAGTTGAACACTTCCCTGTAAGCCGCGGCTGAGCCACGTTTCATGAGAGCCACGAGAACGATCCCGACCTGAAAGAACAATTGTGAACTTGAGGTTATATGATGTCGGAATGAAAGTTCGGAATGTGACAACTGATCCGGTGTGAGCTCCGTGCTTACGTAATCGTTCCAGTTGGCGTGTAGAGTGAGCAGTTGTCGGAAAGGGCTCTTCCTTACGACTTTGTAGGTCGCGTCGCAGAATATCTCCGCACCTTGCGGTACCATGTCGAGCTGCCTCCTTGTGGTAAGGATCACAGTTTTCGATTCGGGACAGAAGTAGCTAACTAAACGTTCCCCATCTTTTGTGACCGTGAAGTCCGGAATGGCTTTAGACGTGACTGCCTTGTGGAGTGATTCCGGATCGCGGACAGCTTTCGGTCGTTTCCGAGCTCGATGGCGTCGAGCGGTCCTTATATGTTTCACCAGATGGATCTGCTTCGCTGCTGGCATCGGCAATCTGTGAAGGATACTGAAATTAGGAACCCAAATCTGAGGGCTGCTACCGTAGCCAATCATATAACTTCAGGCCCTACTCGAAACATTTGCGTGCACTGAAAACATACTGTCTCCGCTCGTTCCGAATAGCTGTCATGGGCGGTATCGCGTGGTCTTTATACAGCGAGCCGATCCACTTCGCCCGAGAGGAGTAAACTGTCTTAGCTTGTCCATTGAACTCGGCTGGATGATCATGGAGTTTATTCATATTGAGAATCTTCCCGTCCTGGGTGATTTTGCCTCGAACTGGGCATCGGCTGAAGATGAACATTTTTGGCTCATGATTAACGGATGTTTTTAAGGGTGGAGGCTGGAGGAGCACGGGCGACTCGGATATCTGGGAGGACTTCGGCTTTCGGGAGAGAATCATTATCAAGCGCGATCAATCATCAAGTGTCACACGGAACTCATAGGAGGAGTGTCAAGTACTAGGTCGGACTTTCTGAATGAAATTTTCAGGATCTACTCGTACCATCCCTCGGATTAAGATGGCGCAATCATTTTTCTCCAAATACATTTGCTATAAAAGACATGAGTGGGTCTCGGGTAGAACGCTCCATAGAGTTACTGTGAGTTAACTATTCCGATAACCACCGCACACAATGAAGACACACGGATCTGATGAAGAACCTTGCACCAGTAAAGTTAATTCCAAGCGTGTATCTCCTATATGCTTTAGTCTTCAGTGGGAGAGGGAAAGCGAAGCTTTCGTAGAGTGCTACAAATGTAAGCCGTCTAGCTTTACAGCGCTACGTGAACCCAGATTTCAACATTAACTTCATCGACGGCTAGAGCGCGCTTGTCTATGGAGATCTCCTTACACAAGCCGACCTATGTGACCCACATGGCGTTTTCCCCGTATGTATTTTGAGGAAAATGATTGCACCATGTGAATCCGGGAGACCTTACGAACTCATCCTGAAAGTTTCGTTCAGAAACTCCGACCTAGCGAGTTTTGAGTTGTGAAGTAATGCTACAGACGTAGGTCTACGTTGCAGGTACACCATTTCCGACAACGGATAACTTACAGTTTCCACTTCTTGCATCGTATTGTAACATCTCCTGTCCTATGATTCACGAGCTCCTGATGAAACAAATACTCTGAAAAGCCCCTTTGGCCATCTTTCAATTGATATTCTCCCCTCGGGTCACACCATACGTTTGCGCCGAAGCGAGCACCGGGGCACAATGTCAACCAATCTCCTGTACGCTCTTTCATTGCACCAATATCTTCTTTCTTCTGTGACTCAGTCGCTGACGCGCTAATCATGTAGCTCTAACGGTATGGTAACTTCGGTCACTCGGAAACCCTCTCCACTGCGCGCCCCGAGATTGGATAAAAACATGATGTCGCCTATGAGGAGACTTTCTTCACGCTCACAGTTGAGTATGAATTCTCCTCATAGTCCAGCGTGAGACTCATCATGGACTATCATATAAATGATGAAAATAGAAAACATTCCCCTCATGCATGAATGACGTTGAGCGCGATGCTCCCCAATAAATCCCTCACGACGTCCCCGAGGTCGATGGAGAATGGACTTCATTCGGCAAAGAAACACGCCCATATCAGAGCTCAACTTTTCCGATTCCAAGCTTTATTCCGTTTTCTATTCTATCTCGATGTTCCTGCTCAACAATTCGCCTACATAGCACTTCCTCACGACAGCCAGCTCTCTCGAAGAACCTTCCATGTTCCAAGTCGCGCGCTTCTTCGCATACGATGGTGCAGGCAAAGGGACCTCCTCTCCCTCGAATGCTCCGTCGTCTGCTTCTTTGTTTACTACCTTATGACCTACAGTCAGTTTAACATACGTTCCCGAGGAATGGCACTTTTCCGTCTCATTACTCCACAAAGCACACCCATTACACTCATTTTCGGCAAAAATCATCGTCATCATAATCGTGATCTTCGAGCTCGTCTGCTATCGAAGTTTACTACGACGGGGCCGAGCATCTGAAGTCAATTCCAAACCTTCCGTGCTTCCCGTTCTTGCCGTTCCTTTGGAACGTATAGTTAAGATACAGTTCCTGCCGTTCCAGGAACGGTCATTCCAACCGCTCCTCCGTTCCTGCGAATCCGATGCCTGAGCTCAACTATCGACGACGACGAGGACCAAAACAAGCCGTCTGGTGGTCGGGTAAACAAACAACAGAAGTTTCATCTCGACACATAGACTGCGGTCGCGCAGAGCGAGGCAGAATGTCTTCGTGTTCATTAATGCGCGGTTTCTCGAGAGTGCTACGGTACCCCGCACATGCAAACTTCACTCATGGACACCGGATGACGTCAACGTTGCCCGATCACTTGAAGAAGGTCTTGGCGTACTCAGCTATGTATCCAGATCTGCTGCCGAATCCCGATCTCTTGCGCAGAAATACTATCTCTGAAATGCTCGAGCGCCGGGATATGCTTTCACGGTAATCTGTCATGCGGGCTTTATGAGGGACTTATGTTGCATTGGGCATGAAGTGCTGATTATTCATGCTTGCCTCGTCCGGAGTCGTTCAACCTGCCTTTGCCGGTTCATTCACGAGCTCATTGAAGAGCATTGAACATGCTGCCGATGTCCTTGTATCGATTGTCATACTTTCTGCTGTTTTCAGGCGTTGCGTTATAGATATTCCCGAATTCTACGTGGGATCATACATGTCGATAACAGTATCGGATCAAAACGCCCCCGGAAAGAAGACTAAATTCGTGGGGATCTGCGTGCAACGGTAAGACGGAGTTGTTCCCCATTCATATACTTGTTGAACGCCACCAGTCAGGCGCACCGAGTTTCCCCGAATACATGTAAAGAAACACTCAGGCTCCGGAGAGGAAACGCATAATTGGACGGGACGATTCCAGCATCGCTATCATTTGAGATTGATGACCGGGATCTGAAAATCCTTTTCCTCCCCGAATCGCAGGAAACAACACGGCCTACGCCATCAGGTCGCTCTGAGAAATATTGTTGACAATGAAGGAATTGAAATACTCTATGATCTATATTCGCCGATCATATTGGATATTCAAGTTTTGCGACTCCAAAAACGGCTCGACAACGATCTCCGATATCTTCGGTGAGCAAGACCGGTATCGATTGACATGAAGCTCTTCACTATATCCGTTCGTCCGTTGATCATCGAGGTCTCAGGATCACTTGGAAGTAATAAAATGTTTTTTTTTGGGTTTCCAGCGATGCTTTGCCAGAGTATTCGAAGGTACCGTGGGACATGGAGCCGGAGCAACATCCAGAGGGTGCTCCTGTTCCGGTTGATGAAACCAAAGTCGTGATGAAACCAAGACCGTGGACGCAACGTTGGGAGCGCAAGGAGCTCAAAGGTGGCCGATAGTGTTGTCATTTCTTAGTTTTTCTGACGAGATACATTAGACTATAACAGATAGAAGATCCCACTCTCTAACCTCATTTGAAATCCGAAGGCGTTGGTGAATGGGGACTCGAGGAGCGCTTCTTCAAGAGAGCTTTGGAAGTTTCGAAACCATGGGAGAAATATGACTTGATGAAGGAATATCGATCCATGGTTCCCCTTGAAGACCAGTATGTCGTTTGGAATGAAGTCGAGGAGCACAGGAAAACAGTCGAAGAAGAGCACAAGCGGAATCGGCGGAGGAAACTGTTGGATTCTTCGTGATCCCCGTCATGAATCGAGCTCAAATTGTGCTTAGAATAAATTTTTGGAATGCATCTTATCAACATGAGAGGAACGTCATGAGTAACAAACTCTATGAGCATCACGAATTGTTTTATAGTCAGATTCGATCCTCTCTCATCGCTAAGGCTGAAGTTCTGGGGAGAATGTAGGCAAACTGAGAGAAACGATCGGATATTTTCCATAGCCACGCAACAGACGGCAACTCTGTGGAGTATATTGCTCCGCCGAGATTCACGCTAAGAGGTTTTTCTCGTTCGCTGGATTTCTCTGAGAATCTATGTAAGAGTAAAACCATTCCTATTTCCGCAACGCTCGAAAGGAGCTCGATTTCATCCAGGGGCGCCGCAGAGGGAGCCACACCGCACAAACGGAGGATGAACAATGTCGAAGACAAATGTTTGACCATTAGAACATGGACGTCGAACTGGCCCATCGGCGCTCGAAGCATGCTCATCGTAGCAGGATCGTCTATAAGCTACTTCTACCTTGGATATTTTAGGACAGGTGCCTGCCTCCTCCCCGGGAATTGCTCCAAGGCCCCCTAGGAGGCCGGGACCTTCCAATCGGGGATCGCAAGCACACGGGGTCTCGAACACGTTTTTACCAAATTAACGCGAGCCCTCCAACTCCTGAATTCCGGATGTTTTCTGGATATTGGCTTCAATTCCTCGATTGTCCTCCTCTGATAGATTCTCTGCCTCTAAACATCTGATCGACGGATGATGATCTTCGATCCCAAGTTGTTGATTATTTATTCCACGAACGAGCGTTTCGAATGAAGTGTCGTGTGTCCCGATGGTTGAGTTTTCAAGACAGCCAACCGCCTCTACACACCAAGTCTGAACTTACCCTGGGTTTTCGATTGCTAGAAACAATGAGATTGATGTTCCCTGGTGTCGCCCCGTCTTCGGGTTGGGAAGCGTCTCCGTGATTCGATCTGGGTGAAGCGGGGGCTCTTTTGAGTAGAAGTCAATGATTGCGGGCAAAATTTTTTGCTTCGCTCTATCTGCTTCCATAACTTTATTCCAAGAGATCTAACTACGGCATCACAGGCTCAGTTTCTAAAAAGACGAACAGATCTGAGTTCTCCCTTGTGGAGCCTGACTAATCGTAAAGTTCTCATGTGAAGATCATCGAAAAGCGCCTGTTACTCGGTAGCTCGTGGAAAGTACATGGGCGTAATCATCTCCTGATATTTGGCGCGACTAGCTCGCACGTGCTCAGATTGCTCCATCAGGCGGTTTGCCGCGCTCGGTATCAACTCTTATCTATGCGACAAGCTCCTCTATTTGTATCTGGATCACTTTGTACTACCATCAACACCGAGATGTGGCGTCGGAACCGTTTCTCGGAAGACACTTTCGTTCTGGGGACTTGGACGTTTCAGAGGACGAATCGAATCCTCCGTTCAGCGTCTTTCTGGCCGGAGACTGAAGGCGCCGTTGTCCAGGCCACAGCTGGAGGTGAAGTCGCGCCATAGTGGACGATACGACCTAAAATGACCATGTTGCGTCTCGTGAGTTTCACAGCTATACCTGCTCAAGTAAATCAATGGAAACTCCGCGTACCCGTTAGAGGAGAGATCTCGATTCGACCCTCAAAAGGTCTCTCAATTACGATCGGAACGTTATCGGGCCGGGGAACATTGCTCCGCTCCAGAACTCGTTTTTCTTCAACTCCGAATCCGTACGAACGTTCCGGTGTGTGAAATTCTTGCTCCACGCGGTAACCACCAGAATAAACCTGCACCGGTGACTCAGAACTGAAAGAAAAGACTCTACTCCACTACTATCATGGTCTCAAACTCCTGAGGGAGAGGCACTGACGAGCTTAATACTAATGAACTTACCGCGGCATATTCCCGAAATAGTGTGGAACTTGGTTGCGAGAGCGTGGAACTCCCATATCTTGCGGTTCAATGTAATTGCTGGGATGATCGTACTGTGAAAACACGCGAAATTCGCAAAAACAACAAACAACGATGACGGTTAGGAAGACGTTTGCGACAAGCATCTTCCCGTGTAGCAAAGAGCCGCGAACAGAACTCTTATGTATGCGACTGATTGTGAGTCGAACGTTCTCCCGTTAACCACGGTTTACGGCGGCGGTAGCGAAATATATCAACTCAATACGACCCGAAATTCACAGTGCCACTGCCCCTTTACCCCCTCTCTTCTCTAGTCTACAAGCACGGGGAACGAGGAAGGAAGTCGTTTCCTTCTGCCTCATGAGCTGACACCGCAGCAAAAACTGGAAAGTCGGGCTCTCCATTCAAGCGTAGCAACCCGAAGACTCTTCTGTAGAAACCAGAAATCATTCGAGTGGCGTAAATGTTCATTCGACATTCGTTATTGGCTGTAAAGCTCCAAAAAGTTCGCAATATAGTTATACACGCGAATCCAGCTGCGATATGACAGAGGTACATGGGTTATTCCGCGGAGATCCTGACGGCCTCGTACTTAGCATCTCGCCTTCTTCTTGCCACACTCTCGGATCGAACTCCAGAAGCAAGCAGCTCAGATCCGTCCCGAGTTCTGAACAAGGTATTCAGCTTCGTGGACCGGAGTTACAACACACTGATCTGAGACCGGACTTGAACAACGCCACGAAGTGTGAAACGCGAGATAAAACGGCGATTGCGGAAATTCAACAAGGATCAACGATTGAATCGGGGGTCATTTCTGCTCTTTTTGTGCCTCTCTGTGAATTTTTGTCATCTGGGATATGAGAACGTTACGTAAGAGAAATTCTCGAAAACACTGTTCTTTCGAAGAATTTCATGCTCCATCAGTTTCTCGTTTTTTTGTTTCGTCGCGAATGGGGATTCGTGGCCCCTCGCTGAGCCGCGGCGTTGTCCCCGCGTGTTCGAATTTGCCACGAAAAGCCCAAGATAGTCATCTGTGTGCTGGAAGTAGTTGGTGCGGTTCGCTCTTAGCCCGGAATCCAACTGATTCGAAGTCATCAATGTATTTAATTCTGAGGGGAATGAGCATATTTCTGTCGATGAGAGCTCATCTCAACGTTTGTTACGTATTTTTGTTGAGAGTCATCCGATGCTGACCGGAAGTCCATCTGTATCATCTTGTCGTTATCATTCTCTTCGATGAAGTGGGTTCAGCGCTCCAACTGATTTATGGTATTGCTCACAAGTGTTCATATCAATCAGCGATCGGATTGCCAACATAGTTCGAGACTTGCCCGCTTTCTCTCCAACACGAGAGTAATCTTCAACGGCGAACAATTTCGTCGCAGCTCATGGCTTACGGCTTCGGGACTCGTATCTTTTTCCGCTTTCTGATTTATTGCGAACAATACCACACCAGAGGCTGTGAGAAGATTATCCTCGGCAACAAGAAATCGGGGTTCGAGCACATGAGGAAGAGCAAGATTCAAACGCGGACGAGACTATATTCTACCCGGTGGGATTTCTGGCTGTGTCTCCCAATTATTTTGAGATCTAAAGCATCGTGATCAGTATATGATGTTTGGGAGTCAAGGATATTCATAAGCTCTGCACTGGTTTTTGTGCTTCCGGAGCGGAGTGAGCTCGAATTGAAAGAGAGTCACTTCGATATAAGGTCCCTCTGCTGATTTTGTACTGGCTGCTGGAATCTTTGCGGAAATCATCCTGTATTTGTATAAATGAATGCTCCAAATCGGTTCCAGGAGAGTTCGCCTCCGTTGGC
This sequence comes from Neoseiulus cucumeris, assembly GCA_021527715.1. NCBI lineage: Eukaryota > Metazoa > Arthropoda > Arachnida > Mesostigmata > Phytoseiidae > Neoseiulus > Neoseiulus cucumeris. The sequence continues at coordinate 984,319 of JAJSRV010000038.1, read as the reverse complement.
CGTCACCCCCAATGCGTACATGCGTACAACGACAGGGATAGGCGAATGGTTTATCCGTGAAATCATTCGAAGTCGATCGTCAATTCCACCATGATCGTTTCGTACCAAAGTCAAGAGAAAATGAAAGACTCTTTTCCCATGGTTTACGCGGGCATATCGGATATTTTAAGCTGCGACGGTGGCGGCGAGAAGTTTCCCTTTCCTTTCTCTTCCTTTCTCAGTTCTTATTGATAATCATCAACGTGGTTTTCCGAATCACAACAATTGCAGCCTCCGAAAACGAAACATAGAGCCGCAAGTTTTGTTCTCTGTGAATAACTCAGCTGACCTGTTGTTGAATAGTTTGACTGAGAAGGACACAACGATGGCTTCTCCCTCAGGATTGAATTTCTTGAAAGAAGGTAATGGCAACAAAAGTTCTAGACAATCCTCTTCATCTGGCTCTTGCGGCTCTTCGACGAGGAGGGCCGAGTCATAGATAAGAAATTCAACATCGATGGTCGCAATGCAGTTTTACGTCCACTGGACCAAAATCCCAAAAGGGTTCTGATCTTTTCATTACATATTCTTATTCCTTCAATTTCTTCGTAATTCTTCAACATTTCGGAGAACGTTTCGACGTTGATAGTGCGCTCTCCTGCACTTCAAACCTGCTGGTCGGTAGTGGATGAGTTTACGTAGCTCCCGCTCTTTGTCATGCTTGACTCCTATCGAAAAGCGACTTGAAAACGATTTGTCTTGAAAAAGTGCACCTCCCAAACATAGATAGTGCGCTGGCATGCTTGACGAGATCCCCCTAACCTCCGAAATCGTCTCGTTCCTGAACTGCAACCTCTCATCGTGTCTCCACAGGGTATTTCACCGAGACGGGGACCATGAATCCCGACCCGAGCCTCTCACTCAGAGTGGATGAGGTGTTGCATCAGAGCAAAAGCGCCTTCCAGGATATACTGTTTTTCCGATCTGAAAAGTTTGGACGAGTACTTTGTCTCGACAACGCCATCCAATGTACCGAGTTGGATGAGTTCGCTTACCAGGAGATGATCGCTCTTCTGCCTCTGAATGCGCACGAAAACCCAAAGGATGTATTGATTATCGGAGGAGGAGATGGAGGAGTTGCTCGTGAAGTAGCCAAGCATCCAAGAGTTGAGAAAATTATCCAGTGTGAGATTGACGGCGAAGTGGTCAAACTCTCTAAGAAATATCTACCTTTCATGGCCTGTGGTTTCGAATCTCCTAAGGTAGGTCGAGTGGTTGTCGACACTTTAAGGACGGAATGAGCCAAAGTTACTTCGCTATGTACGGGTATTCCAGGAGCTTGACTTGTTCGCGTGAAATTCCTCTACCGCAGATCGATCTACGCATCGGCGATGGCATCGATTTTGTCAAAACGACAGAGAGTCGTTTCGATGTTATCATCACAGATTCATCAGACCCCATCGGGCCCGCAGAGGTGCTCTACCAAAACGATTTCTACGCTGCTTTGAATAAAATTCTGAAACCAGGTGGAATAATTTGCTGTCAAGGAGAATCCATCTGGTGAGTTGGCGGAGACCGTTTTTCCATTCCTTGGCCTAGATCGCGAGCTCTCGATCTACGTCAACGCTATAACAAAATACGCCATTCTGAATTTACAGCCTCATTTGATTCCTTCTTTCAATTCACAGGTTTGATCGCAAGTTCATAGGCGATGTCCTCTATCGATGTTCCAAAATTTTCGCCAAAGTCGACTACGCATCCATTTACATCCCAACTTATCCGGGGGGTCAGATAGGATTCATTGTGGCATCCAATTCGTACAAGACTGACTTCACACGGCCGCTCACAATATTCACGGATGACGAGTGCGAGAAAATGGGCCTTCGGTGTGTGTCATTCATTCACTCGAATAGGCGAAACAACTTCTTCAAGCGAGTTCTCGCAACACATTTGATGCTCAGCTCAAGTTGATCGCGTTTCCGACTTTTCAGGTACTACTCAGCCGAAATACACTCTGCAGCATTTGTTCTCCCGCGTTTCGCACGCAAAGATGTCGATCGCGCGCTCAAGCGGGCAAAATGAACCATAAAAACCTCGGCTACAAAAACTCACACAGTCTCTTCCTTTTGCGCATGAGCTTAGAGGTACAGTTTATAGTTGTGTAATGATCGTCCATTATCAGGAGAGCTCGATTTCCGTTTTAAAAACAGTGGCTTCGTCCCCCTGAATCTCTCATCATCATTACCATAACTCCTCAATTTTTGAAACTTCGACACTCAGCTCCCCGAAGACTTTGAATCAAGTTGTGATGATATCAAACACCACGGGATGAGTGGAGTCGTTTGTAGGTTCCGAAAACTATACTGTGCTCCTTGTAAGGATTCGAGACACCCTCACAGCGATCTTACTCATATCTGTCAGCTAACACTCAATACGTTACACATCGATACAGTCTGGAACTTGAAATGAAGAACTATCGTACCAATCAGAGCAATATACTTATCATCATTCAGCTGCTTCCAAAGGGGGAGGCTTCAGGAAACTCAAGCTCTCGGGAAAAGGAAATCATCGATGACGCCCCTGCCACACATGGTTGGCCCTAAGTTAGGAATAGAACGAAGACATTTTCGATCTTCCCACGCATTATGCGTCCAGCATGCGTTGAACCCGGCATCTGAGACTTCGGAAACGTCGAGGTTGGCTGATGTTTTATTTTTACGGAAATGTTTCAAAGGTTTACGGGCTGCTGCTGCTCTCCAATGGATGGATTCCAGGCACTCCAGAATGTCACATGGATGACTCGTGGCGTTTCGAGCTCGAATCAGATTCATACGCCGTACACTTCCAGAGTCCTCGAATTTTCGGAGTCCCATTCCTGTGGCTGGCCAAGGAGAGAATTGGTGAGGGCAATGGCCATTAGAGGGATGCCAACCTGAGTCGGCATCCATACGTACGAGTGTGAGATTCAGATCGTCGATTCATTTCGACAGATTCCGTTCCGGAGATACTATTTATTTCGAAGTTGAGTTGTTTCGGTTGGCAGAGACGCGATTATGGAGATGCGTTTATATAGGTCGAGTGCTCATGACGTATCGCTACAACAGAACCTCGTTCGAGAACCTCGTTTCTCGGTCGGTGCGCAAACACGGACGTTGCGATTAAGATTTTGTCGAGGAAGGTTGACGCACAACAGCTTGGGAAGTTCCCGGCGAAAAACCGCTCCGGCCGAATTCGAAGCCTCCAAACTGAAGCCCACAGCGTCGAACGTGAACTCCAAAGTTGCCCCACGCGCTTGGTGCCTCTCTCCACCAAATGACCCAGTTCGCTCCGTACCCCTAGTACGACCTAGATCCAAGCAGTTTAACGGAAACCTGTATAGCTTTGACCAGCCCAATCCCATATTGTAAAATCTGTGTTCATCAGCCCTCCCCGTTGTCCAAATATCTACTGATGGAAATCTCGTGGATAGCTGTCGGTGACTGGACAGCGCTTTCTGTTGTGTTGGTGAAGTGATCAGAGAACATGGAAACGCCGGCCTGGAGGCCGAATCTGGTCTTCGGAGAAAGCTGATAGCTCAAGGAGATTCATCGGAAACCCGGAACTCATCATGTCGCGCCTCTCACTGCAGAATATAAAGGAGGAGATGCTGATAGACCGCTCCTCCACGTCAGCTCGATTCAGCAACGCTACAAAGGTTCCGACACCCATCAGGCGGCCGTTCACTGGTTCAACAACGAAAATCAAGTCAGAAGAAAGGAGGCATTCGATTTGCACTGAGCGGATACAGAACAGTTTGAACTCCCGCCGGAGCTCGTTTGTGAGAACGAAAAGCTTCCTGACGAAAACCGAGGAAATCGAGTACCCGATTGAAAGTCAAGAAGAGCACGTGCCAGTAAAGGTAGCTGTTCGCGTGCGGCCGTTCGTCGGCTTCAGGAGTCTTGTCTGGTGAGAGTCTTGGTTTGCGAAGCTTCCGGAGTGGTTCACACAGTCCATGTTCATCTTCTAACCAGTATGCTGACAAAAGCTCTTGATTCTAGCGACAGTATCCGCTTACAAATTTGCTGTGTTGAGATGAAGGACGAACAAGTTATTCTACGCAACTTGCATTCAACTTCTGCGCCACCTCAGCGCTTCAAATTCGACCGATGCTACTGGTCCCACGACGGGTCTGTTCAACCTCCATAGAAGATATTTTTCGGCTAATACTTTTCCAATAGCAACTTGACAGACTCTGATTCAGCAAACATCCTAATCATCCAGGTTCGTCCGCTTAGACAACGGATACCTGTCTGGAGATTCGGATCATGTACGCGGCAAACAATACGCAACTCAGGGAGTGATTCACATTCAGGTGAATTGAAAGATTAGCGTTTCTCCATCATTTCTCTCATTCCCCTCACCCTTATGGTCTCCGATCCCGAACCCAGGCATGTTTTGCCATGTCCTATTAGCGCAGCTCGCTGGTCATCCGTCAATTTTACTCCTGATTCCAGATCGGACAAGAGATTGTGAAAAGGCTGTGGGACGGATTGAACACCACATTGATAGCGTACGGAGAATCTGAATCCGGCAAAAGTTATTCCCTGTTCGGCACAAGCGAAAACAAAGGAATCGCGTTAAGAATCTATGATGATCTTTTCTATCAATTGGAAAAGCGTCGGATCGTCGATAAGGTGAGACACGAGACCGATAACTTTCGAATATCTGGATCGAAACAGAGAATCGGGATCATTGCAGACGAGCTTAAATGCTTAAACTTGAGTTATTCTTCCGCCATAGAAGTTGCTCTGGGCGGAAGTAACTTTCAGGGTCTTCGAAATTTTCGAGGAACAAGTTGTAGATCTTTTGTCGGAGTCGCCCAAGCCTCTGAAAACTTTTCCATTACCAAACAACGATTTCTTCGGTAAGTTCCTCGTGCTCACTTCTCTGATTAGCCTTGCCCACAAACGTATTTATAAATAGAAATACTGACGCAAGCTTGTCGTCGAAACTTTCAGTTCCCAAGTTATCCGAGTTCAGTGTAGCTACATATAAGGAGTTGACGGCAATCGTTGAGAAAGCTTTGATAAACCGTTCTATACACTCGACCAACTACCGAAGAGAAACCAAGTGAGTCCATTTTAATGCACGATGGTCTGTCCTGATCTGGAGTGATGTCGCCGAACGCCAGTCGCAAATGCAATAACACAAGAAAACGCCGGAGTTCGCCAATCTACGAGTGGTGATCAACGCCCCGTTACACTAAGGGAAGGACGACGCAGATTGTTTGCGCGCGAGTCCCGTTGAGTCTCAGTTTTTCCGAGCTGTGGCGATCTCAAACCGAACCCGGAGAGAAGTTTTCAAGATCATGAAGCTGATTTTCCGAGATCTGAAAATGAGGCGTTTCCTACTTGTTACTCTTGAACCGCTGGGCTGAATTGAGCGACCACGTTCCGGTCTGGTGATTTGCTCCAACTGGAGTAGCGCACAACGTGTGTGTAGAGCATCGTCGGAATTTTATGACGGGAAGCTTCACTTCCATCGAGTTGTGTTCCCTTCAACTCATGAGCGTGGAGAAATCGTGAGGACTGCCCGCCGAGTCCGCCGCGGATCACGGTGCCTATTTAGCGTCAACCATGACGATCGAACGCGGTTTGCATGCAGTGTTAATATTGTTAATCAAAGCGACGTTTTCATCTGAATAACCAACAGGTATGGCAACCTCATTCTGCAAATCCAACTCGATCAACACTCCAAAGTTGGCAACTCGAAGGATGTCTGTCGGACGGCAACTCTGACAGTAATCGAAACTGCGGGAAGGTATGTTATGTGAATTGCAGCGTGAGACAGCCGGCTGCAAACATTTGTTTCTGCGAATGCTGAAGATGAAACTTTCCGTTAAAGTGAGATTTCTACATTGACGCCAAATCCGAGCGATGAATGGGCACTCGCAGCGAATCAGCTGAACGAATCGATCTTCGCTCTGGAAGGCTGTTTGCGTGCATGGGCTGACCCTGAAGAACCAGAACCGCCTTTTGGAGACTCGTTGCTCACTAGACTGCTCCAGTCTGTTCTCGGCAAAAATTCTCACATACAAGTGGTGAGACCCTTTGATATTCTGCGGGAAACTTCCCCTCCATTATACACCTCGAGAAGTTGCGCAGATGTTTTCCAATAAACTAATTCTGTATTCTAGATAGTGACGGTGTCTCCAGATGATATCAGCTACGCGACCTCTTTGAAAACACTCCAGTGGGGTGAGTCCAGCCCGAGTTTTGATAGGAATCAACGCTCAATCAACCGGGAATGTTTTGAGAAACGACTGATGAAACTCTCTCCCCAGCTCAAACAATCCAGAATGGACACGTCCGAGTGAAACGCAATGAGGTGTCTGTGCAAGAAGTGCAGAAAAGCCTTAAAACGGAAATTGAAGCATCTAGGAAGAAACTAGAACTCCTCCAGAAAGGTAAATCCGCTCCAGAAGCTATTGGTATCACGCTGCCGCAGCAGGTGACAGTCTGCGATTCGCTGTGTTGATTGAAAACCATCGTTCTTCCCCAGAGGAACGAAGCGACTCTGTGAAAAAGTCACTCGAAGAAACGAAAGAGCTGCTGAAATGGTACGAGCGGCAAATGAGCAAATGGAAGGAGCCCTTGAACGAGCGGATGCAAGCAACCGAGTTGTTCATTCAGTCGGTAAGTCAAGTCATCAATATTTCGAATTATGTATGGGAGGAATCTCTGTGTTGGGAGCAGACACAACTTCTTCAGGACACACATATCTCCTTTATACTTTTAAAATATCCCCACTTCAAGATAACAAACACCTTCGGCGAGGAAGAGGACAAGAAGAAACTTCCTCACCTTTCGAACCTGACACCGGATTCCATGACATCCGATCGGATACTCCATTTTGTTTTCAACGGAGACGTCACCGTGGGCCGAGACACAGAAAATACCGTTGTGCTTGTCGGGCCTGGGATCGATCCCGTTCACGCGGTCCTCTCAAAGAGTAATTCAGGCAACATTCAAATCGAACCTGTTTCTCGAACTGCCAAACTCCTCATCAACGGCAAATCAGTCAAGGAGAGAACCGAGCTCAAGAATCATGACAGGTGCTTCATGCGGTCTCAACTCCATCGAGATTTTCTCCGTACTTGGCTAAATCCTCGACGGAAGATTTGGTCAAGAATTTTCTGCTTCTGATCATCTAATATGTTGGCTTGAACTCCCGCCTTGAATCGATCGGATAAGTTTTTGTTGATTCGTAGGATTCTCTTCGGAACACGTCATGTATATTCTTATCGCAACCCGAAGGAAGAGCACCGGGTCCATTTCAAAGATGAAGAACAGATTTCGTTCTGGAGCGCTTTCGAGGAGATCATTCATCTAAATGGGATCTCGTTCTCGAGCGACACTACATTCGGTGAGTATTTCCAAAAGATCCTTGCAAAGTCTCAGCTCATACGGAAGTTCGCTTGGATACCCACATCCGTCGTTTGAAAAACCGCGTCGTTCGATATGAATGAGAATTTTGAACTTTTGCCGTTCGCTTTACAGAGGCTGCAGTGTTGAACAGGAATATCCTCCAGGTCCTCCCACTGATAAGCGAAGCGAATGTGATGGCAGAAGAATTAAAAAAGGACGTCAAGTACGATATACAGCTCTTGACGCCAGAAATGCAAGGGAAACTCGATGGGCAAACGGAGGTGAGAGGCTGCATTGACGCCGCTAAATCGTTTCCATAAACTGAGTTCCTTTCCTAAGACTGTTTCTCTGCTCAAGATGCTGGTCGCTGTGATTCATACTCGATCGAATCAACGTTTTGAATGGACCATCCAATGTTTCGAAACGAGAATGTTCGCTATGCGCGAGCTCTATCGTAGGATGGAGAATGGCGGAAATGTTGATGTACCCGAGATAGCGGATCCTTTCTACGAGAATCCAGATGCCGATGTTCGGATTGGGACTGCGCGGCTATACCTTCAGCCTCTCACTTACATGGTGCGAGTGAAAGAGAATCTCGAAATAATCAACTTTCGAGCCGAACCCGTTGGCCTGATGGAGGTTGGTGAAATGTTTCCGACAACGAGAATGGTCAGCTCCCGAAAATTACTGATGATTATTCTGAAGGCCATCGGTGACGAATCTTTCGCAGATTGAGCTTGTTCCTTGCAACGAATTCGGAGAGGAGTACAGCGAGGAAGACAATGTCTTCATAGACAACCCCGTGGACCTCTTGGACAAGAATCTATGTTTCTTAGTTCGCATCCACTGTTGTAAGAACCTCCCAAAAGGTTACACGGTGAGTCAAGTGACCCGAATAAGGCACGTATCTCGATTATCTGAGACCGGAGATCTTATCTTAAAGTTTTGGGTCTTCGCAGGCGATTTACTGTACATATTCAGTCTATCAAGCGGACAGTAGGATCGACACCGAACGAATCTCAGGCACGACAGACCCCGAGTTCGGCCACGAGCAGTTCTTCGCTTTTCGGCCCGCAACTCGGGAACTTCTCGCTCATTTTGCTGACTCTTACGTCGCGGTCCATGTGATGGCCAGACAGGCAACGGCTCAGTTAGCCGTCATCAAAGCAGACAAGGAACAGTTGGTCAGACAGAAAATGCAGAACGACCTCATGCAGCAGACTAATGCGCTCATGGAAGGATTTCGCATCAATGGAAGGGTGAGTGCGAAGTCTTACATGACGCTCGATCATATGATAGCAATGCTGAATTCGTCAGATGATCCATTCCATCTCGACGCTTCAATCTATTCACAGGAGGTTGACCCCACGAAACAGAGCGTCATTGTGGAACTTCTCCTCATGAAGAAACAACAAGCCCGACAGAGCCAGAAAATAGTAAGTTAGAACAGTAAACTGGAATTTCACCTGAACACAGTGTGCTTCATCCACTCCCCTGTGGCTGAGAGAATGACAATAAGAGAAGAAGGAACTTTTCCCTCCGCGTGGAAACCCTTGAGCAACTTGAATTTGAGAACGGGCAGCGTTTGATTTCCAGGAGAACTTGAGGAGACTTGTTCAGTCGGCTGAACAGAATCGTCAGAAAAGGGTACCCACTTCGGTGATTCGCGACCTCCTGCTCGTGTCATCCGCCGAGGGAGCAGAGGAAGTTCTGTCAAAATTAGACGGTATTCTCTTCGCCATTTTCGGAATTTTCTCGAGTTGAATTTGAAGACTCGATTAGTACTTTCGCAACTGGAATCCGGCGAGTCCTGTTTATTGATTCAGTGTTGCTTATTTTTCAGTTTATGAATCGGAGCTCTCGAAAACATCGTCTCTATGCTGTATCCAGTAGGCTGATTCTCGCAGCTTCGATTGAATAAACCTACGGCTCTTGGTCTGATCAGCTCGTCTTCCATTTTAGCCATTTTCGATCATATTTTCATTTCTCTTTTCACAAGTTTCTCGAACAATTCGTGGTTGAAAGGAACGTATGTATGCTTTGTGGAATCGAGGAAATATACAGGATCGTTAAACAATTCAATGTTGAAGCCTTCTTGGACCAGTTTCGTTTTCGGCAATTTGAAAGTTCCCGTCGCTTCAAGTTTCTCGGTTATCCTGATGAACATTGGCACGGCGTAGGGAGGCAGTTCTTTCTTCAGTCGTTCCAAAAGTTTATTGACATCAACAACTCGTTCTGGATCGAGGAGTGCAGCCATGCCTGCTTTCCCTTCGAGACCGGGAATTTCGACACCTTATACTACACTATCATTGAGATCTGCGTGTTTACTGATGACCCCTTCGACTTCTGCGGTCGAAACGTTCTCTCCTTTCCATCGGAAAGTGTCTCCTGTTCTGTCTTTGAAGAACAAATAGCCGTCATCGTTGAAAACGAGGATGTCTCCCGAAGCGAAGCATTCATCTCCTTTACGGAAAACGTTCCTATAGATTTTCTTCGATGTCGCGGATTTATCGGTGTAGCCGTCAAATCTGCATTGAGGTTTTTTGTTGATGGTCGCGACGATCTCTCCCGGCTCATTAGGTTTCACTCTAACACATAAACCTTGCTTATTTCGGACTTGTTTCCCAGTCTCGGGATCTATTTTTACAATATTAAGGTTATAGATGAATGTTGCCAGAAAAGGGCTCACTCTACAGATCGTGGGAACGAACCCTACGCTCCCAACAGTGCCATCGATGTTGACAATGTTGGCATTTCCTTCGGTCGAACCGTACAGCTCACGCAAATTCTCAACATGGAAACGGTTTTTGAAATCCATCCAAAGCTGAGGTCGTAAACCATTTCCATACATCATTCGGATAGAGTGTTGAGAATCGCTCGGCTTCGGGGGCTGAGCATAAAGGTATCGGCAAATCTCCCCGATGTACTGACTTACAGTGCACTGATATTTTATACAGTCGTCCCAAAAATTCGACGCGCTGAACTTTGGGACCACAGCGCCGCTCAGACCGAATAACAGTGTTTGTGATACGCCCAACAGGCCACCAGCCATGTGATACAAAGGAAGATAGTAATACATTCTATCGGAAGACCGTAGCGGCATCATGTATTGTATTAAGATGCTGCAAACAATGTAACGTAGCTGTTTGATGACCGCCGCTTTCGGCATTCCAGTTGTTCCAGAAGTGTAGATGTAGAGCAGGCGATCGTCTAAAGAGCCTCTATAGCTCGGTGCTTCACTGGGTGTAGTCTCCAATGAAGCTAGTATGTTTTCTGCGGGGAACTGGCTCGAGTACTCTGTTTCTCCGTAAACGTAAAACTTGACATCGCCCCTCAGTCTGATGTCGTCAACAATTTGCAACACATGAGGTGCCATTTCCGGTGTGAAGACGACTGCCTTGGTGTTTATAGCGGAAATGCAGTGACTCAAAGGCGATTGGCGTAGATTGTAATTAATGATAGCCGTCGCTACGCCGATTTTCGACAGAGCTAACCACACAAAAACAACATCAGCGCGGTTTTCCATAACCACAGCGACATCATCGCCCGCTTTCAGGTTTTTCTGACTGAAGTAGTTGGCCAGCTTGTTGGTGTAGTCCTCTGCTTCTTGGAATGTCCATTGCCGCTCAGGCGTCAAGAACATGATTTTGTTCGGGTGCTCTTTCACTCTATCCTGGAACATCATCGGTACCGTTTTGCGTCTCCACATTATCGACCGTAACGCGATATTTGATCTGAGGAATCTCCAGCCGGCCGTGAGATCTCTCCGAGAGGTTTTTATGCTGAGCCAGACGGTCTTATGATACACGACCAGGTTGAACACTAGGACGACGATCGCTGCCACACTCCATGAAACGAAATACCACCCACTGACGAAGAGTAGCAGACTCAGTAAGAGCATCCACATTTTTGTTCTGTCACCGGCTTCCAATCGTTGGGCAGAACGAATCAATCAGGCTCCCACTCACATCAATTCACTCGCACTCGCGCTCATATAGGAGTCGCAGGGCGTCCTGGAAGCGTCCTGTGAAAACTGTCGAGATTGCTGGTGAAATCCAAGAATGCTTCAAGGATCTAATCTCGACGACGAGACAATGGATGAACGCCTTAGGGTGAGGGTCCAGAGATCTCCCTTCTTACGCTCAAAAGTTGATACGTCGTCAAGTACTTATCAAGCCAGGCATTAATGAGATGATCTCAATCTTGGAAACAACCGTCGGCGTAATTAAAGGTCTGGGAAGTCGCCTTTGTGATGGAAAGCGCATCACTCTGCGCCCGAGGTTTGTTCCTCGGGCGCGGGCCCATCCTGACCCAATCGTTCTTCTTCCAGTTGCACTGATTGGCAAGGACTTCGTCCTGAAAACCTCAACTTAGAGTAACAGGCCGACACTGCCACATTCGACGCTATTATAAAACCGAAACCCAGGTGCTCTTTCTCTCCATCTGGAAGTAGATGGAACTTCAACTGAAGAAGCTAGGCTTAGTTACACTCTGTCAGCGAAAAAATTGGCTACACCTTGAAATTCCGTTCGAATCTGAATCGAATGAGATTCTGGAATACCCAAAGGCGGCGCGATGAGGAGCGCAAGAAGAAACGAATGAATCGATGCAATCACGTTTGGCTGTACGGTGCTGTCGAAGTTGAGCGCGGATCGATCTGAATGCGTGTTTAATTTGTGCGCGGTATCGGTTTCAGGGCGGGATTGATTTGAGCGCAACTGGATGGTGCGCCACCGAACTAAGCGTAAGATTGATTTGGGCAAAGCGAGTAATGGATCTTGGGGCATGAACGGACTGTCACCTGAAGACATCCTATCTCATTCATCCACCGTGATTAAACCTTGAAATCGTTGCTTCAGTACTTTAAGACGATATGGAAGCTAAAAGAATTGAGGTGAAAAATTCTCGTTATACATATATCGTCGTATTCGATGAACTACTCGCCAAGAGTACAGATGTTGCTACCAGTGGCGGCTACAGCATGAGGCTGTGCAGGCTGAAAACTCATAATTTTCAAACATTCAAACTTCTCTCTGAACAATTAAGCGCGATTAAATAACCGCAATGATCGCAAATTGAGGAACCAAAACAAACATCGAGCAAGAATGAAGTCGGAAATCCTCGACAACATCTTCATTTTGCGGAATCGTTTCGCTATCGCAGATAACCCAAATTCTCGATGAGGTTGACTCGTTACCGGTACTCCGGATCTAGACGCGTGTGCCATTCAGAGTAATCGCCTTCATTCACCGCCCGCAGCCAGGGACGAGCGGGATGGCGCCTTGCGAGAAGATCCTAGAAGCCAGACATTCTTCAGGCGAGAAGCACAGAGGAAGCGATTCTTTGTCATGCCTACTTTGAGCTAAACTCAAACTTCGGTTACCTCCAATTTGAGCGCCGGGCAAAATGAGCGCAAAATGAGGACCGATTTGAGCGCGGGGGCGATTTGCACGCAGGGGAGTTTTTCGCGAAGAAGCGCCCGCCGACTTTAGTTGGCATAATACCGAGCGAATCGCTAAACTCTTGGCGACGACGATGAGGGCGGGGGCAACATTGTCCTCTCCGCAATCAGTGGCGTCAGTGTTACCACACACAATTACCTTCGATGCAGCCAATTTTTCGCGAGTAAGCAGCCAAGGTAATCGTCGATTGGGTTCAGCTCGGACAGTTTGATTGAAGGCAGCGGTCGATGATAGTTGCGTTTGGTTTGCGGGAGACCAGAGAGGGAGAAGCCGATGTTAACAGGACGCCGGACAGTCATAGTTTTACATTGAGGTGCGTTTCGCAGAGTCCAGGTAGGATAAATGTGTGCGGTCGTTCAAGTTGTCGCGGCGCCCAATTCGTCTTGCGCTCGAATCGGCCTGGCGCTTCGCGCTTAGATCGGCACGCTCCTTTCAACAAACAGTATTGCATCGCCGTTGCGAGAACAAAGCTGGCCGTCCTGCGGATGAAGAACATTGCCATTTGCTATCCTTCAGCGATGGCTCCGCAGTCCATGGACTCATTGTCTTCGAAGACTTGGCAGAGGAGCTGCCCTTCTTTTTTTCCTCCGCACCCACAACAGGATCGGACTATTACACGACTGAGAGCTTAGACTTCCTATACAAGAACTTCCCGGGTCATTGCAATCCTGCGGCTTACCCTTTCGAAATTTATTTTTCAAACATATCCGTAGATAATGTCGCAATGACAGGCAACGATGAAGACAATTAAATTGGGGGATTTGATGGGCTGGGATTCAATGTATCCTTTCTTGGAAGGGAAAGATTCTGGTTTGGTTGAGCTCGTTATCCCCAAACTTCGAGATAAAGTGATTCGGTAGGCATAATAGTATTTTGTTCGAGTAAGGATTCGTCAGTGCGAGTTTTCGACTCAGCTGCGGAATCCAGAACTGATCTAGGATAGAACCATTTCGCACAATAAGCCCCCGATTCAGGACTAATCCAGATATCGAACCGTTGGTGGGACCGATAGTTTTGCGACCGGAAGCATCCGAGCGTTTCCGGCAGCTCACTTGACACGTGGTGACTCTATGTAGTGAGTAACTCTGGCCTCTGCCTAGATGAAGATTGTCTGAAGCGCGAAGGCGGTAATGTGGCAGGAAGAGGGGAGGCACGACTAAATTGCCATGAAAGAAATAATGGCCAGAGGTTCGGACTCCTTTCATCGCTTAACCACCCCCGATTTGGGTATTAGATTTATTCGTGCTGTGCTCGGGACGGGAACGTTGGCCATGCTTTCCACGAGAAACGCGAGGTAGCCCCGGAATCGAGAGGTTGAAATCTTTCTTTGAGTCGCTCTCGGGAATATCTGACTCTATGCACTCAAATAAGAATACCCAATCACAACGTCACCAATTCGGTGTGTTCATCCACAAGACATTCATGGCCAGCGAAGCCGCCCGGCGGCGGTATTCATCGCTGTCTGTTACAAGACAGGAAACTCATATTACATTATAAATCCGGAATTCGATTTGCTCAGTGACCACGGCGCCCCGATGCGGAACCGGTGCGCTGTTTCTTGTTGATGTAGTCTCATTTGCAAGTGGAAGTTAATGTGGCTCACATCGGCCCGCACTTCGGCTTAAAACATTTGATTTTCGAGCAACAACGGTCATCAAACTGATTCACGAGTCGCTACGATGCCAAGTCCCACATTTGCAGCGGGCTCGTCCATTCCATTAAATCAGAAGTCCATCTCTCGCTAAACTTATGAACAAGGGTTGCCCGATCCGCAGTAGAACACAGGTTCACGCGAGTCCTTAATTGCTGGAGATGATAGCGTTTGATGGTAAGACAGGATAGACGGCACGAGTAGGAACAAGCTGTTCCGCTGAACAGCTAATGGTTCTCAACGTCAACTTTGAACTGGAAGATCGTGACTATGTCAAGTCTGCCTGCTTTCGGTCGCATTGTTAAACTTGGCCTGGAATCACCTCGAGTTCAACCTCCCACCTACCTGAAGAAACTGATTGAACGCTGATTATGTTCCATCCTCACAATCAGAATAAAGTAAATGGAGCTCAATAGCGCGATATCTGTGTCCAAGTGACCACTGACGAAAGTTGAAACTAGTCACCCCAACTGCCAATAATTTCCTTTATTTGTCCGGCGGACGGAACCGAATGTTCGAGTCAGGTGCGCACCTTTGAGTACTCGTGAAACTCACAGAGATGAGTCCTAACTGGATCCATTGATCTCCATTGAGGTGTTCCAAACGATACGGAGATATGCGGTGTTGAGGGCAGATTGTCCCAGGTCAACATCTGAGCGATGGAAGAACGCTGAGCCGAAGAAGCTTGAGACGAGAGCTAGCCGGGTGTCCGCATTTTACCTACATGACGGAAAATATTTGGCAATCGTATATTGGGTACAGTGAACTTCGACCGAAAGTCTTCAAGTGAGCTCTCCGCATGTGCAGCGGTGGCCGTATATTTTCGCGACATCCAAGGACTAGAATGGGAATATCTAACAACCAATCCGATCTGAAACCGTTTTCTCCTTCTCAATCAAAACGAGGATAACTGAGGAAACGCAGTGTATGGTACTTGACAGGATGAGCTGAACGCTCGAGGCGAGCGTAATAGGCGATTTGAACAGATTTGAAGCCACGTTATCGCGCGAGAAGTTCGGCGGATGAACCTTGGTGTTAGCTCAAAAAGAACTTCAGGGATGGTTCCCCTTGTGTGCGCATCGCTTTCTTCGTCGTAATTGCTTCAGTTAGCCCGAAAGCAGCATGTGTTTCCTTACAGATACTCGATCTTTCTATTCTACGATCGGAAGATAGGATGCTCCTTGCCATATTCGCTTCACTTACCTGTCTCTTTTCCCGATGCGTAAGTTACTCTCTTACACAGCGACTGGAGTTACTTGCCATTTAGTTGGGGAATCCGTCGGCGCGATGTTACTTCCGAAGTTACTTGGTGTTCCGTTTCTCATCACAATCCTATCAGTGGAATACAGTGGAGCAGATGCTTTCAAGAAGATCGTCAAGAAAGGCTTGCCATTCGCGTTGTTGCCGTTGGGTCTGGCTGGATTCGCTCACCGCGGGCATTCGGACAAACCGGTAGTCATGCCCCCACACTTGCCTCAACCAACTCAGGTGAAAATAATCACAGTGCCTCAGCCAGTGCCTATACCGGTTCCTGTGCACCATCATCATCAGCATATCGTCAAACACCATCATCATAAAGGCAAGACGAAAATCGTGCATGTACCTCGCCCAGTGAAGAAGAAGCACAAAGCTAAATACAACAATCTTCACGTCGCTTCAAGCAATCATGCCAAGTTCGGCTTCAATGAATTCATTAATTTCGATACTGGTTTGAGCGGTCGCGAAACCCACGGTAAGAAACAAGTTCCAGACTTTTCCCAAAGTTTGTTTCAAAATGTCGACGCTATCAAACTCAGCAGCGGAGGATACGACATAGGGAAAAACACCCCGATGAGCTTCCATCAGCCCAACTTCGAACAACATAAGAACTTGGAGAGCGTTCGACATTCCAATGGACACCATGATTTCTATTCGAAACAAACTCATCAATTCATTGATGCTCCGAAAACGATCCTGGGAGATACTGTAGATCTCACAAAAGGCGATTCTCACGTCCCGGACGCTAGCCGCCATCTGGAGTACCTCCAAACGCTAGCAGATCAGCACAGAGAGCTATTTCCACATCGAGAGTTCCAAAATATAAGGATGGGAGAAAATGAAAGAATAATGTCTCAACGACCCGATTTCTCCGCATCTGCACATCATTAGCCTCTGAGAAGAATATTCCGGAATTCCACAAGTGCCGTTAAATGTAATAACATTGTTAATCGGCATTTTTCCCTGTCAGTTCATCAGCTCAAAATATTATATATTCGTCGCCTAATGGAGAATACTCATCGTATGCTGTGTGGCATGCGACTCCGCCACATCACACAAGTCAGCCGGAAGTTAGGCCTTCGCGACATTTCCAGCCACTCTGTTCGAAGTGGTCATGCTCGAGATGAGGAACATACATGTTGTGTAGAATATGGTGTGTGTATTTATTGTGCAAAAATGTGATCGTGGTTGGGCGACTAAAAGCTTCCAGTTTGGTGCAGTCGAACAAGTCGAGATCAAGATTCCCAACAGAGTAACTTACCCACATTGCTTTCGTCTGAATGATGGAAGATTGAATTTGCGGAGCGGACTCTCCTATTTTCTGTATGGATGGTGATAGCTCAATAAATATGTCAACTTTCCGAAACATGGCAGTTCTCTCATAAGAAATCACGCTTACCGAACCTTCCTTTCGAACGCCGCCGCAGTCAATCTGGGCTTCAGTGGTTTTTGCAGAGTAACCATGCGTGATAGTTAGAGATGACCTCGGAGCTGAGGAGGCTCCTCGTTCGCGTGCTATCTCGGAGAAATCATTTCACGAACGGAACGACATACGAACATGGAATCTCAGGGAAATGATTAGCATCGGAAAACGACAACCTCGCGATTGAAGCATACATGTTCGTCCTTCACGCAAAGATTTCAGGACGATTTTCAGGACGCTGGTCACCGTGACTGCCCCGAGTTCGTTGTTAGCATTCGTTAGTAAAGCAGAACCGAAAGAGAATCACTTTTTTTCAACAGATTATTTTTTATTCAGGTGACCAAGATGATATTTCCTCACGTCAAAGCTGTTCATGGTGGCCATCGTTAGCGTACATGTAAATAGGGAGTCCTGCCGCGGCGTACTGGGGACTCTCGTGCAACGCGTTTCGTAGCTGCTGACCTAAATGAGACACGTCTGCTGGTGCCGAGCGGTAGCACTAACACTGACTAAAAGGAAGTTTATTTCTACGACGAAGATCAGTCGCTTCGCCGCTTCCGGCTACCAGCGAAGCGAGCCGTAAATTCTGCCACCAGCTTTAATCAAAGGGTGTGGGATCGTGGTCCATGACATTTCCCGGCATATTCTCCACGATGACAGCCACGCCTATGGAATTTTCGGTATGGGGGTACACGAGATCACGCGAACTCGTGGCCTGGGTGTCCTCCTTTCGCATGATCTCAAGCCTGATTTCCACATTTGCGACCGGGTTGCCAGAAGCTGTGAAAGTGGCCTGACCGAATTCGACATTGAATCGATTGCATAGCTCATGAATGGATTCGATTGCGGTCTTCGGAATCGAATTCCAGGTAACATAGAGTTCAGTGAATTACTTGAATGGGTACTCACGAAGACACGATCGAGGCAACGAGATTTGGTCCCCACAGCAAGGAACAATACCATCCATATGTATATTCAGCTCCTCAAGCTCTACGAAAGACTCCTCGATCTCTCCTCCCTCCCCCATTCCGTTTGAAGAAGAATGCATCCGTAGTTCAAAAGATGTGGACTGTGTTCATATCTACATGATAGAATTTTCCGGCGACTCGACGCTCAGTTTCGGAGCCCACGATGAGGCACATGTTGAAGTGCGATACATACATTATTAGGTGAGATTCACGTCGTCACGAGACGACGTGATAGACGCGCTATCACGTCCCGCTGACGCTTCGACTCCGTAGAGCACGCGTCAACGGATCAAATCGAGCATGGATTCAAGGATCGCAGCACCGAAGTGAGAAAAACTTCCATTTCGTTTTCTCCCGGGGCACTACCTTCTTGCTAAATAGACATTTCTAAAATATCGTTGTTTCAACTTGATGATCTACAGAACATAAATGAGTCCATCGTGCTACGATTCTTGCTTACTTGATATGATACATTATTCATTTTGCTTCTCGTACTCCGTCAGAGCAGCATGAGAGTCTGCAGAATGTGCAGCGGATGTTGACGCGAGCATTTTGCGCGTTTCAACGGCTCGCTACGCGCAACGTTTCGTGTGAAGTTGGAGTCGAACTTGAGCCCACAAGTTGCGCGTCGGTTCCTCGCGCGAGTTTTCTCTCCCGTTCCGAGGACCCAATGTAATCTCGCTACAGTCGAACCCGCTTATAAGAGACTCGGATATAAGAGACAACCGGATAGAACCCCATGCTAGAGACCCCGGATATAAGAGATCGTTTTCATTCTCCCGAGACGTCTCTTCTAAGCGGGTTCAAGTTTAGTTAGAAGATCGCATAATCCCTCGGGGCACAACAGCAAATAGTGAGAGCTCGCTGACAGGCGAACATACCACAAGGTTTTTGATTCCTTGCGAGAAGACCTGGAAGCCCGAAGACCTGGAAGCCCAAAGACCTGGAAGCCCGAAGACCTGGAAGCCGGATTCAGGAAGCCCGATTATCTCCAGGTTCCCAGAGGTTTCTAGGGAGTTCATGATACATACACGTATATTCGACACAGAATCGTGTTTATTGAAATTTCAAATGCGGGTCGGGAAATTGCGGCAACTTAGGAATTCTCATGAGGACTGAGAGCAAATCAACAAGGAGTCTGAACATGTGGGAAGTTCACAATTAGGCCTTGTGGATGACGTGGTGGTAATCGTCGGACACGTACTGGTAAGGAGAAGCCGAGTGAGTGTACGCGATTGGAGATTGTTCGTAGGCGTAAGTGACCGGAGCGGCCTGGATCGTCTTGACAACGGTGGGAGCAGACTGGATCGTCTTGACAACAGTTGGGGCGGCCTGGATCGTTTTGTATACCGTTGGGGCAGCTTGGATCGTCTTGTATACAGTCGGGGCAGCTTGGACGGCCTGGACGGCCTGGATGGTCTTGTAGACCGTCGGGGCGGCGGCTGCGTACGTCTTGACGATAGGAGCGGATTGATAGGTTTTGACAACAGCGGGGGCAGCCTGAATTTTAACTACGGGAGCCGGGGCAGATTGGATTTTGACGACGGGGGCGGGAGCTTGATAGACGTTGGTCTTCTGCTCGGCTTGGAATTGAGCTCCGTATTGCAGAGCGGCTTGCTCCCCGGTGATGGCCGAGGAAGAGTACTTCGCATCAGCGGCATCCTTGGACTCCGTTCCGAGCTCGTTCGTCTTCACATCAGCGTGGAATCCTGTCTCATCGGCCCAGTAAGTGACGGTGCGTTCACGACCATCAGCAAGACTGAAAGAGTATGAGCCTTGAACTCGTCCGTTGCCATCGGATGTTTCTTCCTGGCTGTTTGATCCTTCTTGCGACTCAGCTTTGTAGGCGAATTGGTAAGGAATTGGAGCGTATTTCTCTTCTTGTTGATATTGTTGAGCGTTCTGGAAATCAGGAAAATACACCGTGGTTTGTGGAGTTCAAAAAATTCCTGATTTCATCAACCTTGGTAGCACCGCATTCCTCTACTCACAGCTCCAACCGCGAGAGCGGCAACGGCGAGGATGATGAAACGCATCGTCAGAGAACAGACAAACAAAATTTTGTGATTCTTCCCTACTTCTACAAGGTTTTTATAGAACGACGATCAGCGGACGAAATAGTCCCGAGAGAGGAGGATGCATCGCTTGAGCAGGTTTTCTTCTCTTCCATCCGAGGTGGGGATTAAACGGTGGCTTTCAGCGGCATACATTATCGTCATCGTCGGCATCAAACAAATCTCGAGATCAACTTGCCGCATTCAGATGGAAAGTGTGAAAAACTGATTCAGCTGCAAACTCCCCCATTCAGGCACAATATTCGAAACCGGCAGGACAGTCGAGTGAGGATTTTGAGTCGAATTTGGCCCGATTCCTGATTGTGATGCATTCTGAAGATCATCAAGAGCTTGATTACTGTCTTAGCTACTTAACCGGGACTAAACTTTAACGGACGGAGATCGATCGAAAGAATATCAATAGAGAAGAACAGAACGCCCACTATACATGAAGAGGCTGTAATCCAAAGAATTTCAAGTTCTCCGGCTCGTTCCGTGCCGGCGTGAACATTCATACCACGAGCTGAAAAAACATGGAATCCAAGAATGAAATTCCTCATTGAACAATTTTCCAGCTCTTATTTCGATGTGAATTGGCATCGAGCAGTGGTGGGGAGAGACCCGATCGATGTGCCCCAAACGGTCGACCCGAAAAATCATCGTGAACGGAACAAATGTATTTTATTTGGATCAGGGAGCGATGCAGAGCAATGTCATACTACAAACTCGGAACCTGCTAAGAGTTGATGAGTTTTGGAAGCAGAAAGGCATCAAGGAACGAGAATGTGGCTAGAATGAGACTGAGAAGTTAACTCATCTTCAGTGGACTCTTCTGCATTCGTGAACGGCCTTGACTTCGCATGGGTTCAACGTTTCAGACGCCGAGAAGTTCGTTCGACCGTTCGAGATGTGACAGAATTGCCAAAAAGTTGTACGAAAAAAAGATTCATCAGTAAACAACAAAGCAAGACGCTCGCCGGAGGACTTGGAGATAAAGTCAAGGCCACAAGGCCGAAGTGGACGATGGTACGTGCTCTGAACCCAAGTCGCGCCGCCACTTCTCAGAAAAACCGCTTTCGATTTGAGACCGCTGGTATCTCACAAAGAGCTGACTGGTTTGAAAGGCTTGACTTCGCACTGTGATAACAATGCTCTTCTCGAGCGTCGGATGAGACTTCTACTTTCGTGAATGTCCGGTCTAGAATTCAACTCCGAGATCTCTAATCGCGGACCGTGCGGCTGATGCGTCCGATAAATCGAGTCCTCAGAACTTATATCCCCGCCTTGGAATCGGTCAAGTACAGTTTCCACTCTTTTCTCCATATAGGAGCGCTTTCACAGACGATGCACTCCGCACGTTGCAGCGTCGATGGGACCCGAGAATGTTGAGAATCGCCGTTGTCTTTTAAGGGAGCATCATTTTTCTGTGTTACGTCTTTGCGGAGATGCAGCTGTGATTGTCATGGTCACGTCCACGAACGGAAATGCGATAACAGCAGAAGATACAGCGAGACTCGCGCATCCGAATGCTGACCTGCTACGAATCGTACCGAGTTCTAGCCCTGCGAGGTTGGTACATATTTGATTTACCCTTATTTGGGTCATCGGACTCCGACATATCGAATATCGAGCGACCTTCGCACAGTGGAAAATTCCGCCGAAATAGGCGGACAAAACTATTTGAGTTCTGTATTAGACTAAATCGAGCCCCCAGGGTCAGATTCGACCATCAGAATTGAGATCGAAAGCTTGGTTTTCGAGTTTGAAGTTTAAGGTCGTTGAAGGTGCTAAATTAGGAACCTTAGAGGCCACCCGACGGCTACCAGGACGCCTGCGATTCCATCCCGGTGCATTTCTGAAGTGCAGTCTTCAGACTGGTACATGGCACCCGACGAGTTCCATAACCTTCTTTCTCACGATTCGAAAGCTATTTCGGAATATCGAGTGAGTCGCTGGGAGCAGGTCGCTGAAATCTGGGAATAAGCGCGTCCCCAAGCATCGAAATGTGCTCCACCTATTTTTTTGAATGGTTCGTAGTGATGGGGAAAACGGAATAAGGGAAGTCGAATTCAGTCCGAGTCTTCTTCAGTACTGAGAATCAGCGAGCTGTCTCGGTCGTCATCTGCGAAATCAGTAGCGTCAGGCAGACATCGCAGCATCTGTGCCGGGCATCAACAAGAAGTCCGAGAAAAATGTCAGATCGATCCTACAACCTCGTTATCAGGTAGTTGGACTCAGAATGAGTCCCTTCTCCCATTTTTCTCGTCCGACTTCCCAGCGAGATACCCTCCTCATGGAGCGGCAACTGTCGATCTGCCAGAAATCACGTGAATTCTTGCTTTAACTGAAACGAAGTTTCCGCAAATTTCCGCAAAAAGTGTGTGAAGTGCCCCGTCAACTAGACCATCTGGCCTAAGTTTTGCGACCGATCCCGTCGCGTGATCATTTGAGATCACTCGATTTTGTCATCGGTCGAAATTGCCGTCTCTGACTGAATTTCGTTTATTCTGCATGAGCTCTTTCCGGACACCAAAGCTAGGAAACTGACCCCGGAATTTACTGAGTGACTTAGTTTCAAGAGTGTAGGAAGGGATAAGATCGATAATTCTTCAGAGGATTTCCGTGAACAGCATAACTTTTCGCTTGGGAGATGAGTGACGGAAACGCACGGTCACGGAACGTTTTTTTCCCCAATTTGGCGCGACCTGTTTCAGACATGAAAAGCTACTTTGGCTCGAATGTAATTATTTTTCGGGGCTTCCTAGCTATCGGAGAGCATCACACAATAGTCAGATAATCGATATTCTGACATCCACTTTTGAGCACCTATTTCGGCGAAATTTCCTACTGTGCGCCGTCGAGTGTCGTAAAATACTATCTTTATCGAAACGTTATTCTCTGAAGCTTCCTCCCAACAGGAATAATACCTGCCCTAGAGAAGAGGAACTTGGAAATACGCAAAGGAGCACGGAGGGAGCACGTCAATCCATGATCCCATCAGTTACTGCAGTTCACAATCCTCAGTAACCAGCTCGCGCGGCTGCATTCCCTCATGTGTCCGAAGGAACGGAAAACACTCGTGACAGAAGTTCGTCCGAATTCCTATCTCAGACTTCACTCTAGTTCATGGCTCGAGGGTTCTTGTATTGGTTGTAGCGGTGTTGCTCGATTGTTTCCCGAGCCCTCATTCCGAAATGACTGACTCGAACAAATTATAATTTCAGGACTCGATCGCCACTTGATCTCACCGTAATTAACAGCGCCACTTCTTTTCGAAGAAGATGCGTGAGAGCTTTGTTGGAGGCGCTTGATATTTTCTGACGACATTTCCAAGAGCATTTCATCCGAATAGGGGATATTTGTGGTCTTGACGACGTCTAACCGACGGCCTTCCCTCCAACGCCGTTGTCCGTCGTAGTTCTTAACGCCATTTCGGTAAAATACGACATCATTTTGTCTCTTTCTTCAATCGCGAGCGGGTAGAGCTCAAGTCCAACTTATCCTGAAACGCTGTACTTCCGAAATCTGTAGTGACCAGTCTTCAATTTCTTCTGAACAATAAGGATTCCAAGAGTGCGGAGCCTACATTCAATTGGACCAAGTTCTCACCGAACCTATCAAGTTCCGTGCTGCGCAACGGACATTGATGTTCCCGTAGTTGATTCTACATTTGACGATTCAAGTATGAATTCACGTGTGGCTCTATCACTCCTTTGGATGGTGATAACGCTTCATGGTTTGGAAGTGAGTTTCAATCTTTTGGCGTGCATCAAAGAATCGAATCACCATTCCCCGGTAGGAAGTATTTCAAGGTTCCAACAGGAAGTCAAATCGTTGCAGGGTGAATCGAACTTCAATGAATTCGATCTCCGTGAGCTCTATCGACGTTTGGCGGCCCTACAAGAGTCCTTGAATAGACGACGCCCACCAGGTTTCGTCGCTGCCAGAGGAAAGAAGAATCCCACTCTGCGAGGGGGATCGTGCAAAGATAACGGTGGCCAGCTAAGGAACACACTCGAACTATTTTCCCATCAAACCGGAGATCTGATTTCTCGGACGTTTGCGTGACTTATTCCGAGTATTTTGGACCAAAGCGGAGCGAAGCTGCCGTCTGCAGCCACGTGGTTAACTGAATTCGTCATTCGGCGGAAACCGCGCCCAATGCCTGTTCTGATCACACCTGATTCTGCTAAGTTCGGGTCGTTGGATATTCACAGAGAAGGGAATCAACTGGAATGGAGTACTCTCGCATTTATTTCCCGGAGGATGAGCTCCGTAACGTGACCGCTCCCATCGAAAAACGTGGACCAATCGAATGGCTCGAGTATGATTCACGTGGCTTTCAATACTGTATTTACATGATGTTAGGGTTTTAAAAGTGACACTGACTGAGTGTGAGCTCATTTCAACGAGAAACTCACCGGAACGATAAAGTCTTCTCCCCTTCCCATGTACCACGATGTCTTCATATTTCACACGGAACTGGTGCGAGCGTTCAAGTAATGATTTCAATACATGGAGTAAGCTGCATCTTACATTTTGTTTGAATTCACCACATTCGTGATCGTGTTCGGAAGCGGTCGCCACAGAGCCGAATTGAGCCTCTCTTTTTTTTTGGTAAAATAGTCGCTCTCAATAAAGGTACTTAATGGAAGTTTTCAATCCGAAAACACACATACGGTATTTGGTTACATAACGGTCGCCGGGGTCTCGTTATCGACCTTAAAGCAGAATGCCGATATAATGGCGTTTACGTACAAGTATGGCAACTAGTTGGCTGTTCGGCTTAGATTCGCTGAACTAGGTCAATGCATTGTTGAACCGAGCCATTGACATAGAAACGGTTCCAGTCGCCTCTGGATCAGCGCTGATCGCGAGAAACGGATGTTGGGAGAAGAGAATGCTCTCAGACGGGATGTTTCTTTCAGTTTAGTGATACTCTTCTTGTTAGACTTCTCCGGTTCTTTTGAGAAATTAGGTCCTGTAGAATACTCCACGGCCGCCTCTGATGCTTGTGTTTGTGACCGCTGACAGGAAAACTCCGAGGGCGAGTATCCCACAGCCCAATATTTTGACGATAAGATCCGATTGTTCGGCTGGGGTGCCAGGGATGAGTGAAAGAATATTCTCCGCCGTCTGGTTGTATGTAGGGGGCAGGATCAAGCTGCAATCAAAGCGAAACCGTTGGTATGACGCCGCCAAACTTCCATTCTGGCGATTCCTTTACGCCGAGAGATTAGAAAGAAACACAAAATAATTATGATCCCTTCATGACAATACTTACGGTTCTTTCTGAGCCTGCATGAAGCCAGTAATGGCAGTTCCAGAGAACATGGTGAAAAGTATGAGACCGAAAGACGCATGAACTGGCATCATCTTCTGTCGGAATGCGAAAGTCTTCCTGCGACAGCATAGGGGTATGACGAAGAAGAGGATGGCGAAGACGAACTGAAAATTACGATTTTGGATATGAGAAAAAACCATCCGTGATCATTTATGAAACTCATGTCTCGGGATACATATGGGCGTCTGCTTCGGCGAGCGACATCAGCTGCCAACGTACCTGTAGACAGAAGAGGGAACACGTCGCCAGCGCGAGCCACGTGTGCAGTGATCGGAAATGGTTTTGAGCTTTGTTGTGCGTGTTCATGTACGTGACATAGAACCCTGCGGATATACAGATCGTCCCGCAGAGTTGGAGAATGAAGTGGATGACTCGGGAGTAAGATCGCTTGCAACAGTCAAAAACGCGGTACGCCAAAATCGCCTAGAATAGAGTGATAGAGATTATCCGGCCTGATCGGGGTCATATCTTTCTATAGAATCGGATCGAGGATGAGATGCTGGTTTGCTCCAATTTCTCGTTGATGATCAGCCAGGATTCAGAGAAAAATGTGCTCACCTGACCGCAGAAGAAAACGAAACCGACGATCATCGCAATGATATGAGTGTTGAATTGTTGCAGGGGATCCTTCTCCAGGTCTATCCCACCTTTGAACTTGAAAACCCAATAAACCGTGAGGGCAACAACTCCGAAGATCACTAGTTGACTGGAGAAAAGAGCAAGTCCGAGAAGAAATGCCACAAATCCTTGACAGCAACCTCGTTCTTTGTCCTCTAAAGGCTCCATTTCTCTATGAGTGGAGTTTTTTCTGTAAGCGGAAGCGTTCAGCCTGTTAATGAATTGCTCCGAGTTGTAGCTTCGAGATTCCGGTTCCGGCAGTTCTGGAGTTATGGGTAGAAGAGGTTCTAGAGTAGTGGTCAAACTCTCGTCACGGAGAATCAACGGTTTTCTTGATCTCATCAGAGCTCCACAAAAGTATCCGAATCTAAGTAAACCGTTCGCGAGAGATTCGAGCGTCGTCCGCTTTTGAAACAACGACTAGATCCCCGTCTGCTGCCTGCTCGTTTGTCCGTACGGCGATTTGACGTCTTCAAAGCGCAGCTTACTCACTGTTGTAAAATGATAAAGTCTCTTGACTTAAAGCCTCTGTTATAGGATTGCTATCACAGCGAATACTTCTTCATGTGTGACACAATGTTCGTTCGAAAGTTAATCAATTGGAAGAAAATTCAGAGTTCAGAAGTGTGCGGCAAGAGTCCAACGAAGAAGTTGATGGAGGCGTTGGTCACGCAATCGCATCTAAATGCAGCTCCGCAGCGAATAATCTGCAGTCAGCGAAAGCATGACTTTCTGCTGCGACCTAACACTACTCACGAGTTATTCCAAAGCCACAACATTTCCATCGGTTCTCATATCCGAGCCATTCTCACTCGGAGCCTTGATAAGGAGACCGGAACACGCCGAGCGAAAAAGCCGACAGGGTCAGGGCTTGGCAGCACAAAAACTTTACAAGGAACTCTGAATGCTATTGATTGTTCATATTGGAGATTCTCTCTTCCGGTGAGTCTCGCTCAGACACGAACCAAACACAAGATTCGACCGAAAAGAGAGGCTGTTTAGTCAGCGTTCAACATTTCATGACTCGTTGAAACGGCAGTGGCGTACGGCCGCTGAATTTCAACACTGAAAATAATTCCGCATTCCAGGGAATATAATTTCTGTTTGCGGATGATTTTCGCTCCGAGACGGTCGCTCATCGAATTGAGTATGACCCTGGGCTTGCTTGGGCGTTCCGAAGTCGTCGACGCTTGTGTCCTCGTTCTCAACAAAGCCGTCGGTCTGATACTCTTTCCGAGATGGAACCGATTTCACTTTCGAGCTCACTCATCGGAAGTCACAGATGCTCGACGGTGAAGTTTTGCGTGCATTTGTAGTCCGGGAACGTTGTCGATTTCGTTGAGATTTTCGACGAAACCCATGCCTCTGCAAAGACCTGTTCGACGGAGGCGGGTCATATCTGTGTCGCAAAAACAAGATCAACCGAAAGAAATCTTCAGACGCACAGTACATCAGCGCTCAACTTACAGTTGCTCGCAAACGACACAGCACATAAGGTCGCTCTTCTAGATTCCACCGTATAGAGTACTCTTTCCGATTCAATATCACGTCTGTTCGAAGAGGAGTTCTGAGCACACTTGACGAAACAGCAACTATGATCGATCATCGAACAACATGCATTCGATGATTTTGCTTGCCTCTCTGGCTGGAAGCTGTCCTGTCTACTCTTTTGCTTGAGCGAATGACTGACTGACTGACTGACGACGGACTAACTGACTCGGCCGTTTGCGCAAACCATGTAGAACACACGGATGAGACACGTGACAGCGAGGCTTGCTTTGTTTCATGAAGGGCAGCATATCATTGAAATTTATGCATTTCATCGATGGTTTGCTCAGGCAGAAGGTTTGTTAGCTGGCGAACATGTACACATTAAACGATTCCCGTCTAATGAACAGGCCCCGAATCCGACGAGCTGTCTCCTGTCTTCGACAATGGTAGGGAAAACGATGACTATGATGATGACAAATACTCACGCGTAGTTCGTAGGTGATGGCGCGTACTGCTCATAGTGATAGTTGTAGGGCGGTGCAGAACTTTGCCCATAACTCCGACGCCCATAAGTCTGATCGTACATCTCCAGCTTGCCGGTTTGGACGAAAGCGAGTGTTCCACGCGCACCTCAACTACGAGCGACGGTAAGCAACAAGCGGTGTATTTTTCACGCCGAAACTCTCAAAATTATTGGGTGGCTCCGGAAGCAGCACGCGTTCGAGTTTGTGAACAGCGCTGACGCCTGAAAGCAGAGAGAGTTTTTAGAACAACCAATCAACCAGCCGGCCCACCAGCTAACCAAATAACCCCTCTCGGAGATGAGAGAGGGCACGTACTTTCTCGTCTGCTTGTTTTCAGCAGGCTCTCAGGATTAGAACAAATTCGATCAGAGGAGAATTAATCAATTCCTTTGAGCTGTCTATAACTCTGCGTCCTCGTTTTGGTGAAGAAACCTTTGTTGGCTTATTGCGATTCCGAAGAAAATGATTACGGCCTGTACCGTCACATCGTTTTCAGAAGGTTCAACCCAAAAAAGTGTGTGAGCCGCCCCGGAAATCACCTATCCAGGGTACATCGCTTCCCGCGCTTCTTTTCAGGAAATTGTCCCTTTTGGATGCGAATGGGTCAAGAGCCGTTAAGAAAAACAGAAGAAACCCGTGCAAATTATTCGATTACTGCATGCACTCGATCAGTCATATCGGTTTTCAAAAAAGTCGATATTGCCGGAAAGAGAGAGAGAGAAAAGCACTGAAATTCCAGGATACGCTTCCCGAGACAATTTGACTACCTAAGTAAACAGGAATTTGTTGATGATGGTGCGCTGGACGGAACCGTCCGATATGGTAACAATGTGGGCTTCACGTTCGTCTCTCGCTGTAGATGAGCGCGTTTCGCAACACGACTTGAATCAGCCGCAATCGTCATCGTACCTAAACCTCTGTTGAATCTCAAAACGAAAACCGGCCATTTCGGTTCCAAATACTCTTTCACGCATTCGCTTCGGATATGTTCGTGTTGGATGTGGATGAAGTACACCAGTTAGGTTTGAGTGTCGCGATTTGTAATTTTTCGATTGACCTTCTTTGAGAGGCAGCACTGCGGCGGCATCCCGCCGCCATCGTCGTCCCGGAAGTCTCTTTTCCACTTGGTTTGTACGGTGCCGCTTCGTGGAAGAAGGCCACAACGCTACAATCAAACTATGTCGAGACGCGCTTGATTATGGGATTCATCGTAATATCAAGCCTGCTGCGACCTGGCAAAAATCTTGATCAGGACTTCCCAACTCGTACTCCACGTGACCTAAGGAGTCAGTAAAAACTTCCCCGGTTCAGCAAACAATCCAGGAGCAGGACTACAAAATTCGTTGGAATGGATTTCGCCGCTCAAAAAAATGCTCAAACACGACAGGACAGAATGTATTATACTTTGAACGACAACGATAATGTCACTCAAAGAAGTTTCCATCTCCATGCGTTGGAGTTCGTTCACCCATGTTCCAGTTGATTTCGGCTATCATGTCTCGGCCGTAGTGGAATTCATGAAACTCATGAAGCAGCCTTGAACTTCCGAGTTCATGCTATGCAACTGAAACCACGAAGCTTGGTACCGAGCACTCGATTCCCGAGCGAAAGATGAGACAGAGTATCCGCTTGAAGATAAAAATCTGTCCTCCTCCACACAAAATCTTGACCACCTTCCTGGTCACAGACTCTGTCAACGAGCATTGCTGAACCCCTGTACCGTAGAGCTACGAGAACGATGTCACTTCCAACACACCCGACGACTCAGTGCTCGGGCTCCAACACTTTGTCGTCTCGAGTCAAGCGCTCAAAGTTAACAAAATTATGCGGAACCGCAGACTTCAGCTCTGCCTCTCGATTCGAGGTCCGAAGCAGATGGCACTGAGAGACGTGAGTGAAAATATCGTGTAGGCTCGAAGTCGACGAAATGGCGGGATGATCAATACTATGTGTACCATTATTTCGAAAAAAAAAATCCGAATGACTTTTTCAGGTCGTCTGCCGCAACAAGCTAAGGCCGGCTTGAGGTGACTAGTCTCCGTGGTATGAGCGTGATCGCCGAGATCCGTCTGCCGCGAGGTTTTTTTGAAGATTCCGAGTGAAGAAAACTATTGCGAGCTCCTGGATCAGATCATCTCCATGATCACGAAAGCGACTTTCGAGCTAAATTTATCTCTTCTGTATGAACCAACTCTCTCTAATTCGGAGAACACTCTTTGATGAACTTTCGGAGAATCGAAAGTGGACGAACATTCTACCATGGTAACTCATGTCAAAATTGTACTCTCCAGGAAACGGGCACCTGGAAACGGGAAGTTCTGAAAGAGTATGCTCGAGATAAAAAATGAGAAAGTCCTCCGGCGCGTTCGATCTCCCCACGAATTAGGAAGCGTCACTTTTTCGAAAACGGTCGATTCCATGTGATTTCAGTTCACTCCACCATATGCGTGATAGGAATTACGTCAGTTTCCCAGGCGGTCAAGAGGGCCGAGAAACCATCAACGAAGAAGCGGTTACACGTCGATAGTTACGGGATCAAGATATCTGATCAAAGCTCAAAAGAATTTCAGGGAAATCGATCGATGGAAACTTCTATGAGACGCACCTCACCGACAAGTGAGTTACTGGATTATCACGATCACAATAGTCGAAGAGCCTCTGAGGCGAGCATTACTGCGGACGACGGGACAGGTCGCCAGTATCTGAATTAGCAACCGCTTAAATATAGCAGTCTAGCTTGTCCACCGTCTAAGGATGCAGCGATATCATCTGTCCGTCCCCGATTTGGTCCGAATGAATTCCACAGAGCACAATTCCTGGATCATTCTCCCTATTCTCTTTCGACGGCAGGGATGCGTCTCGTGCGGGCATCGAAGAAAACTCGTCATCATTTCGCGGCCCACAGAAAAAGACACGTAATCGTTGGCCGCTTGTCTCGCCGCTACATATTCCCCGAACATCGCTACTTCCAATCGGATCATGAACAGACAATCCTCTTTCACTGATCGGAATATCAGCAAGTTTTCCTCCGAATCAAAGATCAGTTGCTCGAGTTTGCTCAGAGCTCGATCAATCGGTCGGCGGAGAGCTTCCCTGACATAACCAAAACGGCGGCTCATATTGTGTCATTTATACATCCAGTAGTCATCCATGGATCTGGGAATTCTCATTTCTCATCGGTGTCGATTCGGAGACCGCGCAGATACCGCAGAAAGTCTTAGGAAATGTTGATCTCTAGTTCATATTTGAGACACTGTCCTCCGGGGATCTCTCGCAGCGAACAGAACCCGACTCGATCATCGATTTGAGAGTCTGGAACATTCAGACTCGCCCATGACGTCTGTGAGATCAGCTGCGGTGGCGAACGAAACAAGCGACGCTGTCTTCCGTCGGAACGACACATTAATGCGATGTCAATTGGTCGCTTTGTCGGTCGACGCTCGGTCTCTCTCTGTCCAAATGGACTTGTAGAGAAGGGAAAAGAATAGTTGAACGGAAGGTCGAATGACCGGAGAGACAGACAGACAGGTGGGTGGGTGGTTGGGTTTGTTCGGTTTTGGCCAGTGAAAGAAAAAGGGGGACCGAAAAAGCAAGTTCACTTGTCAGCTCTGTGGCTGATTCTCTCGGCGGCCGAGTTGGCAGCCAGCGACTCAACAGGCATGGCAAAGTCTCTAGAGGGAGCAAAACACACCGAGGCCCCTCTTAAGCGCTTCAAGAGACTTGGACGTCACTTTCGTCCGTTCGTGCATCGCTTCCATCGAGCCCGTTATTGTTGGCTACTTGTTTAGTCGAATCGTTCAACGACCGACCGGATGGACAGACGGCTGGTCGGACCCAACGAAGGGCTGATCGAATATTCCGTCGGTCGGTTTGTTTTTCCATTGCCGTCACAGCCGCCGGCACCGCCGCTCTCGTTGTTAAGAGCGATCGTGGCTTTCCATTGATTCGATTCTAACGGAACATTGTAGCTAAAGCAAACGTAGAATGCCAAGTCCGACAACGAACAAATCTGTCAGCGTGTTTGAACCCTCGGGTTGGAACGGATAGAGCCAGAGTCACTCACTCACTCATTCGATCAACCGGAACCAATTTTGACCACTTGAGGCTGCGAGACGCGGACACGAAACACCGAAGATGAGCTCCCGTTTCAGCTGTTGATTGCTTGGTCAGAACCGATGATGAGTCAATGAGGTCGAAGTGAGAAGAAGCGTCGCAAGAGAACACGATCCGAACTTACCGATCATGAACAGCATAGAAGCCGTCGGGAGTTTCGAAACGACTTAGAGTTGAATGTTTCCTTTCGGCCTCTCTCAAACGAAGAGTATAAACAGCAGCAGCAGTAGCGGCGGCAGCGGCAGCAGCAGCACGCTAAACACAACCTCTCCTGGCTGTGGACACAGCAGTAGCGGACCCTAGTGTTTAGATACGGCGAGGAGGAGGACGGAGCGCGATGGGAGAGAGATCCTCACAGCCAGCCGCCGCGCACACGGCTCAAAAAAAGACACAGTTATTCGACGACGACTTCAGTATCTCCAGAAGCAAACAGAAGTTCACGTTCACCGATAAGGAGTCATTGCCTGATGCTGACGTTCATATGTTTCGTACAGTTCAATAGGAGCTTACGAAAGCCACCGATGTGATTCATCGATCTCGCAACGCCTCTAGTCGGAGGAGGAATGGTTTTGGTTGTTTCCGCTTCTCTGACGCAGAGCGGATCCGGAGCGGAATTTTAGTCAATTCAAAAGAGCTACCGGGAAAGCGGCCACCAAAAGCACCAGAAGCGTTTGCACGAACACTTGGTTTGCGTTACCTTCGCTTGACCGGATGGAGAGAAGGAAACAGAATGGAAAGTTTTCTGGTTCTGTTTCCTCCTTAAGTCATTAAAGCTCGAACGATCAACAGAAAAGCCCCTTCGCTTTTGACTTTTGTCGTAACCCTCCAAAACGTTCTGGGCGATATTTCAAAACACCGCTTTCGACACAATGCTTCCCGACGCGAAGGTGCCCAAAATTCATCTCGTGTGAGAACGACCTAGCGTCACACTTTTCTGAGCGCTGATCCTGCCAAAAAAAAAACTCTGGAACGAACAGAGAACGGTTCGAAGTTCTCATGGAATCTCATCTGGAGATGAACATAACAGAAAGCATACACATTCGGTGTCAGCAGATTATTATACAGAAGTCAGGCACGTGACTTGGCTTTGCTTTTGTCGCGAAAAAATTTCGTTCGGGCACGCGTTCCGTCTCGTCCAGGTTTCTCCTCTCAAATACGGCAGGAATCGATGAGAAGCGGCTGTGGTCTTTCTCAAGATGTAGTTCTAGAAATGTGACGTCACAATAAGCTGAGAGAGCGAAGCCGAAGCCCATAAGGAGCCGGAGACGGAACAGAGAAGTTTGCGTCCTCGTGAGTTCTTAGTCCTCTAGCGCTCAGCAAATTAATTATTATCCTTCACAGTGATCATATCAACGCTGTCCCGGATAGAACCGGAATTCTTGTTCCTCCAAAAGCCTATTCTGACGTCTGACTGAACTCTAATTTATTCTTTGGAACCACGTGGAGCATGGCGTTAAAGAAGAACGGAATCATTTCTTACAATATAGTTCCTTGCCATGGATTTGGTTTTGATCTGCACCTTTGATCGTCGATTCGTCACGGTGACAGCCAATATGCTATGGGAAGACTCGACACTGGATAACATCTTGTACTTAATATAGCCGGCTCTGTCAAATAGTTAGACCTGATCGGGTGAATTGCGAAACTCTAATGGGACATTTCAACGGAGGGTTACACAACATAGAAATCTCCTTTGGGGGACATCAAGACAGGTGAGCTTTTGAATGACTGTTGTACACAAACAGATTGTCCCCGAGATCAATGACAAGTTATTTCCGTGAAAGTTCTCCCAAACAAGACCTTCCCTAATACGCAAAATTGAGTGTAAACAGAAACGGTTGTCTCTGGCGTGGTTGATCTTGAGGACTGAAGTGACGACAGCGTCACATTATCATTTTTTTACATTGCGCTAAAGATTTCCAGTGACGTCTGGCTTTGTCGAGGGCCACACTGTCGAAATCCACAACGAACAGGGGGAGAAAGTTCAAGTCAAGTGGCTCACTAGGTTGTACTCAGAGTTCGGAGCTCTATGTGAAAGATCTCCAACCCATAGTTTCAAAGTGAAAACATAAAATGTGTCTCAACTCTTATAAGGCCGACTGATCCTGGAACTGACAAGTGTCTGCCGACTGAGCGCGTCCACACGAAGTTCGTCATTCGGGAGAGCGGAATTACAGCACGTTTACGAGACGTTGACTACAAAAACGAGGCTCATCAGTCACACAAGCTTGTGGCCCGTACCGAAGAGATTACGGATTTGTTCTCGCCTGGAAGCTGGCCTTGCCAATGAGAGATCGAGTCGGAAAACTAACTTGCAGTACTCGTGTCGATTTAGGTCAGATCTATTAATTTCTCGCTATAAATTACAAACTCCAAAAGCTTACATCCTTTTTGACGAAATAATGATGAGTCGGTGAGCCTCGGTTATAACCACAGCTCCTGCTGATCACAGAACTGTGCGCGCACTGTTCTCGATTGTTCTCTTGTTTGACCGCCAAGTACAGCTTTGCTTGTGCTAGTGGTCCAACACCACACCACATCACATGCCCTGTTAACTCATGGTACCGCATTTTCGAGCGGCAGGTCGTTGGTTCGAATCTCTTCTGGTATCAGAAGTACCAGACTTCTTCAGCGATGGTTTCCACTCCGTAAGGCAAAAGTCGAAGAAGTTCTGATACCAGACCCCGGGTTTTCTGGTACTAGAGGCCATCTGGTACTAGGAGATCCAGGCCGCGAGCGCCTATAGTAGAGGAACGGAGCGAGAAACGAAAAAAAAAAGAGGATTGCTGGAATTTCAGCCCTTGGATTTTCGATCATCGATCGCACCGCCATCAGGAAGTCGGGAAACTCGAATGATCTCAACACTGCTCGGGCCGAACTATTATCTAGAAAATTCTTGATGACACTTTGTTTGTGGCTTGATAGCCGTCACCTTCTATGAGCATCTACATAATCGCCCACATTGAAACAGGAGGTGGGCGCGGGAAGCCGTAGATACTCGCTCGAAGAAACTCCCATTATGAAGCAAAACGTCCTGAAGCAGAGATTCCTTCCGTTTATATCTGCTGACAATCGGTTCTACCTACATTTCTACGGTCATCAAGTCGGTAAACTGCGAGCTTTTTGGATGTAACGCACGCACTCGGTACAAGTCACCATCTCCTTTGCTAGTTTGGTTTCCTTGTTCTCGAATTCGGTTCTAAGACGAAAACTGCACTACGATTATTTTCTCATACAGCCGACAGAAGTTCCGGTTGCTATCTCGGTCGTTATGTCTTCTTCACCGGGAGACTTGAGGTGAGACAGCGAGTTGTCTTGATACTTCTCCAGCCGTGCCAGCAACTTGACGCGAGTTCTCTGAAGAGCTGCTGACCCGATCAATGCGTGTGAGTCTGAGCATGGTGGGATTCGACGGAGCATTCAATCCTTGCGTCGCATACGTCGCGGACGAAGGGCTTACCGTCGTTTCGACCCGCCTTCCCCTCCTCGATTCCCGATATTCTTGATGCTCTCGCGGTTTTCCCTTTTGGCGATCCTTCTCCAGTCCATGAGTGGCCTCACGATCATCATCATAATCTAGGACCGGCGCCCCCAAATTAAACGAGTTCAGGATACGCTGGCGGCATCAAGGGAAACGTTGTGAATGGAAATGATGAAATATCGACAGGGGTTTCTCAAAGGTGCAGCAAATTTTCATGGGTTTAAGTTTAATACAAAAATCTCACCATCTTTCATGAAGTCTTTTCCACGGTAGCAGGACTGATCGCTCATTTCTCGAGGTCTCCTTCCCCTCGGAATCTGTGAGTTCCCTCAAACACTCGTGTTCTCAATAAATCTGATAGATGCTCCATCATCAACGTTTTCTCCTCTTTCCTTTGGGGTTGACGCTTCCAGGAACCTGCGAAATGTACCATCAGAATCACATGTACGCATAATCGTGTTAACACTCGACAATCAAGTATAGGTGTTTAGCCTCGAAGGGAATGGAATCAGAAGATCGATAGAATACCCTGAAGTAGCAACTGGGGGTGAGGAGAGGCTTCTTGTTGTTTTTCATGAGGCACTGCCGCTTCTTCTGGAACCACGAAGTCGTTAGGTAGAAGACTAGCTGTCCGTCCGTGCGTGGCGGCGGATGTTCCATCCTAGAATAAGTAGGCTTTCTGCGCGTCGCTTCCGGATTTGTCTGTTGATCTGAGAATAACGGAATGTCGTTGGAGACGATGCTAAATCACCGTAGTGTGTCTCTGCTCTGCTCTGACAAAAGTCGGTGAACACACCTGGAAACGGTGGATGAAGTTTGCGCTCGATGGTTGTCCTGATGTTAACGTTCGCCGTGGACTTGTTCATCCTTCTGTTTGTCTGATTCGGAAGAAATTCTTTAACGACGGCCTGAAGTTGCGGCGCGATTTTCATCGGTTCACGGGACACTAGAGTCCAACGGGTCTGAATTGACCGGAGAACCGACTCAGGCGATTCTGTAACGGAAATGGAATAATTTTTTCCGTATTTGCGCATACGTACGTGGTCGACTGTTTGAGTGGTATTTCGGGCTGAGCTCGTATTGGCAGATACGCTCAGATTTGATACCTGAGATGCTTTCTTGATGTTTGGCTGCACTCTGAGACTCTCGGTCCCTGATATTTTGTCAGTGCAAGAAAAAGCATTGTGCACAAGCTTGGAGATTTCCTAATGAACAATTTCGACGAAAATCTCGGAGACGTTCCTGAACTTCATTGTTGAAGACATGAGAAACAATCTATTGCCGTACTGATCTTTAGGCAATCTATATCCGCTTCCAGGAGCGATATCATTCCGAGCGCCGCTTGGACCGGCCGCTTTGACTGCGTGCCTCGAACTTACTGGAACGCTTGCAGTACTTGGAACTCGATGGAGAACGTCAACTCGATAGCCATTCCCGATCGAATTGCATCAGCTGTCACAACAACAGGAGCGCCGGTGTCCAACAACAACAAGCGAAAACGTACCACACGGTACCACAGCTGCTGTCGGCGGTCGGCTCGCTGCGTACAAGAGGGGATTGCGGCGGTGATTCCTTTAGCGCCTTCTTCAAATATAGCGAGGCATTTCGTGATTTCACTTCGAACTCGATAACATTGCGTTTTTTGTCCTTACTCGTCTGGTACAGCGGGGTCCGCCAAACGAACCTTATCCGTTCCGCGAGAGAGTTCGTTGTACGGAAACTCATTCAGTTTCAAACCAGGCTCGTAGCCAGGATCTTGCTTGGGGCGGGGGCGACTCTATGTTATGGGGAGGGAAGGATTTGACATTCGGGACTCAGAGTTTTAGCGAATTAACTTGGGAAGCAAAAATTATGGCCGGGGGGGGGGGCAACCTCGACTTGTCTAAAAGGGCTTGATTTGGAGTGCAACTTCATCGGGCTTGACAGGGTGGTTTTGAAGTATGGTTTTTCTGCTTTTTCCCGAAAAATACACGTGCTAGAGAAAAGTATCAAGGATGACTCTCCGTGCAATCCATGAAAACGCATCAGGCTTGTTTTGAACTCGGAGCGCTCCATGTATTCTGAGAGGGCGCGCTGAACTCCCTTATTTCGAGGGCAAGCCTACCTGAAAATACCCTAGCTCAGGAGCCGCAAATCTGGCCCGCCGGACGCCGTAAATTTCCCGCCCCTGCCCTAGATCGCGAGATCATCGAATTTTAGGCGAACAAGGTCTTCGAGTCTCCCCTCCTATAGCCCGTATTCTTCGAGATGTCCGAGCCGCGAAATCACTGGAGTCATCCCATTGAAGTCAATGGAATCATTAAATAATCGATCGATCGATCGAGTTGTAACTCTCACTTGATTTGACACTTCTTGGGTAGCCTGGAGACGAGAACTCATGATCTAGGCCTTGAATCGGTTTTTAACCGCGGCTTTAATCCAAAACCTAATCCTCTCTACGAAGAAGACATTACAATAAACCGCGGATAAGCCAGGAACCTACCACCTTTCAAAACTGACGAACGTCTCTCTGTTGACTTCAGTGTGAGATATCATTTATTTGCGGCTCGGATATCTCGACAAATACGGGCTCAGGGAGAAAAGACTGGAGGAACTTGTGCACTTGAAATTCGATGATCTCTCGATCTAGAGTGTTTCCATGTCAGGCTCCCATTTAATATAAAGAACTTTTTCAGAAATCGGAGAGTGCTCGAAGTAGAGAACAAGTCTATGAGGCGTATTTTTGAATTGCGCGGGGGGGGGGGGTCATTCATTACACTTTTTCCTCTGGGGAGCGTATTTCTCGAGAAAAACCCGGGAAATCGAGTCCTGGCTTCCGGAAGTTCGTTGTCCGGATTGTTCTCTATGCGAGCAGCTCGTTGTGCAGATCCCCGCTTTTTTTTGCTTGATCTTTCGCCCCGGCCCTGCGCTAGAGGCGCTCACGACCTGTGCTGCGTAGGCTAGGTACCGGGGGTCTTCTGGTACCAGAAGGCCCGGGGGCAGTGGCGTAGCGAGGGGGGCGGGAGCCGGACCACGCCGGGCGGAATTCGCTCCGATGCTGTCGGGGGCGGCAGAACGGATCCCGAATCCGACAGAGGAAGCATCACGCTGGAGCCTTGTTCGCAAAGAAGATGGCATCGGCGCTCCGACAGAGAACGGGAGGAACTACACCTTTAAGTTGGTTCCGACTACGGTCTGGCGCTTTCCGATGCTATTTTGAAGTTCGAGCTCTTCAACACTGCCGTTGATATGGGTGACAAGGAAACCCTGAGGCGAGCATATTGAGCGTAGCTTAGATCGGGAAGTCTGAAATGCTCGATCGAGAAAGGAAGGATCGCTGCTGCCCGAACGTCGAATGTCACGCCTCAATTTCCAAGTCTCAGTCTCCACTAATGCGCGATGCTTTCTTTGAAGATCTCAATAGGAGACTCATTAGCAGACCATAATTCCGTTCACGCTCAAGAGTTTGAAGATATCGAACTGAAGCCGGCGACGAACTGATGGTTGCAGTGCCAGAATCCGCAGGCGCGATGGGGCGTCATGATACGTTCAGAATGAGATCAACTTCGAGGTCTGCGTTCCGAACATAAATATAGGTCTCCGAACATACGTAACAGGCGGCATTTGTGCCGCCAGTTGTGGGAGTTTCTCGAAACTGAAGCTGATAAAGAACTATTTGCTTTCGAGCATGGGCCAGATCAGGCTCTCCAATTTGAGCATCCTATCGATCGAAACCGCTTGAGTATATTTCAACCCCCAAAGGAAGAAATTAGAGACTCAGGCGGAGATAGAGAAGGAGAGAGAGGGTGGCATTTTGCGCCCCGGGCGGCGAATGGCCTCGCTACGCCGCTACCTGGGGGTCTGGTATCAGAACTTCTTCTTCTGGTACCAGACATTCACCTCACACAGTGTAAACCATCTGTGAAGAAGTCGGCCTTCTGATACCAGAAGAGCTTCGAACCTACGGGTTCGTGGCTGAAACACGCCCGGCGACTTGGAGGTGAGCGTGAACGCATGGATGGCGACTTTAGCGGGAATCCCGCCGTCGTAATTCAGGCGTCTGCGACAGCTGTGGCTGGTGCAGGTGGAATCATTAGACCTGCTTTGTACTATAAGTCGCCGGGCGCATTTTCACCGAGTACCAACCTACGATCTGTCGCTCGAGAGTCTGGAACCACGGGTCAACAGGGCATGTGATCTGATGTGGTGTGGTACTACATCCACATCCACAAGCAAATCTGCACGTGGCATCATTGAACAGTACCCCTCCGAATAACCTTCATGCGAAAAAGGTGCTAAATAATTGGAATTCAAGTCGGAAAAATTCTCCCGCATATGATCTTAAGATCACCTTCTAATTTCCCCTGTTCTTCACGGAAGATTATCTCACCATTGAGCTCCAGGACGGTGTAGTGTCGTTCCGCCAGAACGATGGCACGCCCCAAGGAAATCCGCTGAGTTGCCTCGCTTTCATCATGTTAATCCGCAATCTTGTGGATTACGTACGAAGCGAATCCCGTGCGTTTATTGCCCTTTACGCAGATGATATCGTCGTTGCCCACCCCCACCTCAACGGGCTCCGCGCGATTCTGCCCAAGATCTCCCTCTGGCTGAAGGACAGAGGCCTAGAGATAAATCGGAGTAAGACCAAAGTTATGCGGTTTTGCAAATCAGGGAGGCTTGCAAAGACCGACAGCATAACACTCGATGGTCAACCGCTAGAATTTGTGAAGACGTTCAGGTATCTTGGATTGAGACTTCATTTCTCCGTGAGCAACTTCCACGCCCACATCGAGGAACGGGTTTGCCAAGCGATTTCAGCGTCGTTCGCAGACATCAAGAACCCCAGCCGCCTCTCACTGAAATGCGCTATATCACTGTTCGAAATGAAACTCATGCCCATACTGAGTTTTTGTCTGAACAGAATCTGGAGTCAACTCACGCTGGCCGACCTTCGTCGGTTGGAACAGTGCTTCACTCTCTACATGAAGCGGGTGTTGTGTCTTCATCGCACCTCGCGAAGCAGATTTGTGTACGCCATCACCGGAGCTCCTCTCATGGTGGAAGTGCTCAGGCAGAGGATTCGAAGAGAACCTACGGACGCCTTCGAGTCACTATTGAAGGAATGGAGGAGCAACGTTGAAGACGCCCGCAACCAGCTCCTTCCCATCGACGTGTTTCATCAGCCTGTACTGTGGTCAGGTTCCGGGCTAGATGATCGCCATGTATATACTAGGTTCCTAGTCCACGGTTACCACCATTTGGTGTGTTCGAGCTTAGGTTTTCACGAACCCGATGAGTCTACGTGTATTTGTAAATATTGCAGGGGCAGCTGCGAGAGGTACCACGCTGCTCGTTGTCGAGTGAGGAGCGTATCCTTACAACTGAGCAAGATCAGTTGAAGTACATCTTTTTCATGTACCCATACTCAGTCAAGGAGTGCAATAAATAAATATATAATTTCCCCTGTTGTGCGCAAGTTCGCAAAACATTATTACACCTGCGGGTTTCGCTCCCTCCATGAGAATCAAGATAGGGAAGTGAGCGACGGGAAAGTCATATGCTACTCCCGGCACCAAACGAAGCGCACAGTTGGTTCAAAGCGGCCTCCGCGGCTTGTAAGGCATTCTTCCTTCTGCCTCCCCCCTGGAAATTCTAGAGAGCTCTTTCGAATCATGCAGTTCTCGAAATCCATATCGGGGAGGCTCGCCTTTGTGGATGTTGCGAGGCGAGGAGACCAGGGAGTCAGCAAGGAATTCTTAATTTGCCTTCAACAAGCTGTGATTGGATATCGATAGGAGCGACGAGGGCCAAATCTACGAATGCTTCCACAAATCCTCAGGGTTGTGCCCAAGAGGTTTCCTAGAACAGTTCATCGTCATCCCTTGTCTCCAAAACTAGGTTGTCAGAAGGGAACCGTCAGCGTGCACGCAAGCTAGGGAATTCACAACGACAACGTCTAGACATCGCCTTCAAATTGCGCTGTCAGAGAATACAATTCGCACGGGCTTTCCATCAATTGTGATCATCGAAGAAAAAGTTCTACTTCCGCCTGAGGATTCGCTTTTTTCGAGACATTCGAATAATACAATACTGTAAGCTGACTGTGATCATACATGAACTGGAGTTTAAGGGATACATTTGTGGAGAGACAAAGCGTCTCGGAGATATAGGTGGAAAGATCTAGAGATACATGTGGATTGGTCTGGGAATACGGTTGAGATCTAGTGATAGAGATATTCGGAGTGTAATATCCACAGGTTGCACGAGAGTGCAATATTACTGCTTTGTCGTACTGTGCTCGAGGAGATCCTCCCTGAAATGAAAGATGAAAACAGCATTCACATCTTCAAACTGTGTCGATCCAAGTTCCATGGTCGGACTCCTTATGGAACGGTCGAATTTTCAGCGGCTCTTTTCGAGTCATGGTATGTCAAACTTCCAATTACCATCGATTGATCAATTCGCAGCCCTGGAGATGGGCTGTTCATTAGATCCGTCAAGAGTCCGAGTCAGGGTCCCGAGCCACGCCTTTCCTTATTCCGTTTCTATCTGACAAAAAAAATACACAGCTGGAAATACGATGCTGGGGTAGGCTTCGCACCATGGCATATTTTAGGAGGAGACTTCAACGAAATATTCCGTTTCGACCGGTAGTGATGGCAGTCGTTTCTGCTGCTGTTCAACGTCGTCGGCGTCGTTCGTTCTTTTCGCTTGTTTGTCTAACCTGTACAGTGAGCGCTTCCCATATGCTGCCCGTGTTCCACTTCTTCTCTTCCCCACTGGATGTCGGCTCGAACCATTTTGCATTTTTGCCACCGGCAGCTGCCTACGCGTTCGTTGCGGAGCTTTTTCCTTCATGGGAGCCGATCTTCAGGTGTCGCTAAAACATTCAAGAATATCCAAGATGGTAGTTTATCGAATTTTCGGAACAGTCTGGAGTTCATTCCAAACCCAATCTCACCTGGCTGAGTCCGCCAGAACCTCTTTGGCCCCTTGGGTTGCCCGCGACTCTGCTTCTGCTGCTGCTGCTCACCAGCCAGGCGGAAGAAAGTTATCCTGAAGCGAAATAAACGCATAAGTCAAAAGGCTACTCATGCGTCTCCTATGATGCAGCATACATCCGAGAGCTCTCGAAAACGAGACATCGGAGCACTTTCACTATCTCGATGAGACAAGGATAGCTCCAACAGTTGGATAGGGTTGAACACTACTTCACTAATCTGGTTCTGGAGAGTCTACACGGGAATGCCTTCTCGATTTCGCTTCGCTCACTCATTCTTGCTCTCCTCCATCTCTGCTCTTCTTCAATTTCTCAAATCACGTCATTTGCTGTGACCTCCGAAACATTCTGCGGTGAAGAGAATCAGCTGAAGTAGAGCATCCAAACTTCACCCGATCTTCTATGCAGATCTCAATCGCATGAATTCTCTTGAGACTGAGTTTCGGATTCACGACTCCGGGTGGGAAAAA
Source organism: Neoseiulus cucumeris (assembly GCA_021527715.1). Lineage (NCBI taxonomy): Eukaryota > Metazoa > Arthropoda > Arachnida > Mesostigmata > Phytoseiidae > Neoseiulus > Neoseiulus cucumeris. The sequence continues at coordinate 941,096 of JAJSRV010000038.1, read as the reverse complement.
AGACTCGTCTTCCATAACCGTACGTGAACTGAGTTCACATTAATTCACACCATACATTACTAAAAAAAAATTCAGCGGTCTCGAGGCTTTCCTCCTAATCATGTTCCGTTTGTGGAGGCGTACGAGCTCGGCCCGTTGGCCGCTTGGAAGCAGGTAAGCTGGTCACTGTGAGGCAGCAAACGGCGGAAATACCCAGGTCGTGAGCATCTGGTTTTCTACGCTCATCTTCTCAGCCGATCGTTCCAGCACAGGAAATATCAATGAACGGGAATGACAACGGAAAGAGTGAACTATGGTGAAGAAAGAGAGCTTAGCTAATTTTCTTGGGGCGACGAATGGAACGCGCTGAACTGCTTGCACAGTTTTTTTTTGTTTTCGGAGGGTGGTGTCACTGACGGCTCTTCCGCTCGAAGCCATTCGCTTGCGGATCTCCTCTCGGAGAACATCAGGTTTCGCCGAAGTTTTCGAGTCAATGAATTAAGGAGCGGCTAGTTTCGACTAAAAGCGTACAGAATCTTTCGACCGTATATTCTCATACAGCTTCGAGCGAAAAATCAGCGGGAGCACACCAGCAGTACGAGATAATACAACAGAATCTGCAGGCGATACAGTCGAGTAAATTCTGCTCGTCGTTACAGCAGAACAAGCTTCAACGACTACCGATGAGCCCACGCGCAAGACACACATTATCGCAGATACCCCACCGACAAGTTGTCCGCGTATTTACTGCCCTAAAACAAAATAAAGAAAGCGATTGAAATAGAGGCCGTCAGATATAAAAGAACCGCATCGAAGCCGACGAGCCAGTGGCGACGAACGAAACTGTCGTCGGCAGCAATATAATAGAGACGACTCTTTTATGCTGTCGTGACGCAGTTTTCAGCAAAATCGCCAGCTGAATGTGTTGGGCTGATCAGCTGATCTATTCATCCGCTGGGGTTCGGAAATATCAGCTCTTGGTCGATAATTATTATTCATTGTATCAGATGCCCATGACGGCATCTTTAGCGGTCGAAAAGGAAGATTACATTGGGGTTCATCTCGAAAAATGATCTTTGGCGAGAGATATCATCATGAGACCCGAAGTTTTTCATCGCGACTCCCGTTTGTCTGACAACGGTTTGCCTTCGTTCAAACGACTTTTTAAAACTCGCAGACAAATCAGTTGCACAGGATTTAATCTCTCGCCCTGCACGGTTTGCACTACATGAACAGATTTTCGCTAAATATCTTCGCGAACATGGCGAGAAGTAAGAGTTTTTTTTGAAAATAAATATGCTAGTTTATTCTATTTGTTATTTATCATAAAATGAGGGCAGAGCCCTGCATGAGGCTTTTGCATCTTTCATTCATCGCGCGGGGAGGGGTGGTGGGGTGGGAGACAGCAGCTGAGTTCGATTCATGGGTATAGGGAGAGGATTTTGGATCAAAACTCTAACAATTGGCGAACTTCAATCATAAGAGCGGATTTGAGCATTTGACTTCTTGTGGGCATCGCTCCAATGGAGTCTTCTGATGAACTCACGGAATATTTCGAGACTTTAGCGATCTCTAATTCTGGATAGAGGATGTTAGTGAGCGGAATCAGGTTATAACATACGCGCCGGTGGACGGCTACCTCTGACAGTTGGAAACTGAAGAACTGTATCAATCAAGGGAAAAACGCAAAGATGTTCGTCTAGGTATCTTCGAACCATGTGAGAACAGATGCAGCAGAGTTTGACCTCGCGTGAAGCGCCACCTCAATTCCGTGACCGAGATTCGCTTGCGCATAGAATGAAGCAGTGGTTAAATCGTTTTCCGATGATAGTGCCGCAATAAACTCAAACTCGGCCGAGATAGAGGTTATCGGACGGCAGCAAGCATCGAATCAACGTCACGGCTCCTCACTCAGCGTCTCCGATAGAATAACTGGCCGATTGTTCAACGCTGAAATAATTCAAAATGAAACTCATATTTCGATCAGAGACAGAGAGTGTGAATTCCTCGTCAGAGACTGAAGGGACTGTTTTTTTTTCTCTCAAAATAGAGCTGGACAGAGGAAGCTCGAACGATTTCTCCTTGTTAAATTCAGGTGACAAGTAGTGCAGAGAGGTAAGAAGAAGACAGGAACCAATCGAAATATTCATCAAGTGCCGGCCTCGTGTGATTTAAACTCAGGTAAGAGAATGTCTTGGTGATGTAGATTGATAGTGTTTTCTCCGCAGCAAACTGAGGACCTCCGGGAAGCGGTCAGTTCTCAAAGGTACTCTAGAAAATCCCTATAGGGGAAGGACCCCTATTATGGGACAGGTTCCTAATGTGGGTAAGCCCGGATTCCGTACTTCTGGAGAGGGAGTTCAGGGAATGGTGATGTCATTGGATACGTCTTGGGTCAGTGGGAAAAGAGGGGAGGGTTCTGGAAGACATCCTATTCTCTAGGTACAATGATTTGGAGACTGTTTTTCGTCGAATTGAGTTTTTTCCACGGTCTCCTCAAATTTTTGGTTGAGTTCCTCGGATCAAATATTTATTCGCGATTATTGCAGTGGGGCGTGCTCAGAGGTTTGTGGGATCCAACCAACACGAACTCCCGCGGCTACAGAATTTCGTCTGGATTTGCGAACAATTTTTCGGTGATTTTCGTTGATGCCCTAACATGGGTCTTTTCGGTGCTCGATCATTGGTCACTCCAGAATAAGCTGGACTAGAATGAAATGCTCACTCAGAGATCAGAAATGTAACCCCTGGAATCACCATGACAACATGATACCGTTCGCCGATAGTATCGTTTCGAATCCGAGCGGAAGCCGAAGCTTCGTCAAGTTCCAACATTTGTTCACTCGAACTCGACCACAAGAGTGCTCTGCGATGGTTGAATTTCCAGAAATAAATCGAAATTGTTTGGGCTTCCAAGAACTAGTTGGCATGGGTTTTCCGCCGGGGCTGAAGATGGGGGAGCCCATCGCAGCCCCGGAAACGGGGTGTCCCACATTTGGCGACCTTTATTGAAGCGAGAAATTTTCGATTCATTCAGCAATATTGGTTTTTCTCGAAGAATACGAGGGGGGTCGGGAACCTGCGACCGCCCACTGATAGCCCAAATGAAAAGAGAATCTAGAGGGCGTGACAGGTCCAAGATCTAATCCACTGTGCGTTCACAACATTGATTTGAAAAAACGTGTCCTATGATTGGGGTCTTCCCCCTGTAGGATCAGCAATTGCGTATTCCGAGGCAAGATCCGATTTACATGTGGTGTTGACAACTGACACTTCACGAACTGTAGATTTGATTGTTCGCTGTCGGATGTCGATCGAACAGTAATTTATGGTGCTTTCGCTAATCCAGATGGCGCTGTCCGCAGTCGTGCTTACGAGTGAGCGCCGAGACACTCACACTCTTTATTGATAAGGCTGCGAGGGCCTGAGAGACGGCGCGGCGCTTCAATGGTGGCGAGCATCATTAGAGATCGTCTATCGCAAAACCTTTGAGACCCGCCATCGCTGCGAAGCCCCGTAAGGATCGGGACTCCGGGTGCGGGTTCTACTGTTTAGGAAGGACATGGGAATTATTCCGCTCAAACATTCATACATGGATTCAGCCACTCGACCAGCGAGCCATTGATACTGAAGCTTGAATACATTTAATTCTGCTTTCCTCTCTCCTCGACGTTTTCCGATTGGTTTGAAATCTCTGTCTGTTTGGCTGCATATGCATGAGGATTCCTCCGCCGTCTTCGCTGCTGCCTACTCTGAGGATTTGAATCATCCCGCGTCCCTCTTAGAAGAAGAAGAAGACGAAGAGGGAAAATCTGAATATCTGAGGCCGGTCCGATGATTTTCCAATCGCTACGTTGGCGGCTCCCTCCCATCTCGTGCCGGCCCGTGGAGAAGAGAGGAATCGAACAACCGAGACGTAAGACGGCGATAAGACATTAATTTATTCAAGCCATGGGAAAGAAAAGAAACAGACTCACTCACTCAGAGGGAGCAGTTCTAACGATGAGATCTAAGGTTTCTAGAAATGAGGGAAACGGTAGGATCTTATTTTAGGAGAGCTTTGACACACTACTTGTTTCGCAGTCATCTCACAGTAACTGATGAAAATAAGCCATTGAGTGTGTGACGGTAGAGCGAAGCTGAATGAAGAATGCGTTCTCAGCGACATCTGAAGCGACGACTCGATGAAGAAGAGAACACACATCCAAAAACGGAGGTAATCGAAAGACACTCAAGCAAAACGGTCGATGCTGGATAGATTTCCACTCTTAGAAAAACGAAGAAAGCTCAACGGCTTCATAGTGTCCGAAACATGGAAGAAGTTTTTAGAAGGGTTGGCTATCAAAGAGAGAGAGAGAGAGAGAGGGAGCGAGCCAGCCAACGAGAGAAAAAAGAATTTTCTAAAAATCGATTCAGCATCACCATATTATTTGTACCATCGTCCAAATACATATCCCTGCGAGAAGGGAACTTGCAATGGACGACTCCGATTTTCTTACATTTCTCGGAGAACAGAAATGTTGCGACAAGGCTTTATACCTTGAACGTCGGATGAGTATAGCGGGGAAGCAGGTGAAAATGACCGCATCTCAAGGAGCAGCTACTCGCCACCCGACTGAACGTAGCGGATAACGGAATACCTATGGAAGCAGAGTTTGTCCATTCGAGAGAGCTTTTCGTGGATTCCACGATCACGACGGCCGTTGAGGGTTGATCTTCTCGGTTTTTCTCTTTGCGCGAGAACGCTGTTGCTGTGTGAGGCCGCTCTCTCTCACGGTCTATCTTTCTCGCTTCCTTTTCGTTAATCCAACTATGAATGTCAAGCTATATGAGAGTAAAGAACAACGCCCGTTGTATTCCGTGGTTGTTCGGAAGAAGACACTCAGATTGTTCTGAGAGTACCTTCTGTGGTCTCGCTCAAACGCCTTGAAAGGTGACTTCTCGCCGTTCCAGCACAATGTAACCGCCTCGACTTAGAATCAGTTCGCTGTGCATTGGTACGACTAGAGCTTGGAAGTTCAGGCATTAATCATTTCTGAACCTCCATCTATCAATATGAATTGATGGATATTTGGTGAAATAATGCCTGATTATTCCAGCCCATGACTTTGTTGGGCAAATATAATCGAAGTGATCGACCTCCGATCATTTTATCCATGGATTGATGGAGGCTGATTAGTGATTAATACCTGAACTTCCAAGCTCTAGACATGACGCACACAATCAACTCAGCTCGAGGCGCACAGTCGAATGGAAACAGCTCGAGCAACGAAATTGTTTTGGAAGTAGTTTTCATTTTATTGGTCACGGGAATGTGAAGTCAGGGCAGCTAAAGTTTTCGGAGAAATCGCTTGCTCTGATGAGCTGAGTTCATTTGTAGCAGCTGGTTATAATTAGACTTGCGTTACAAGCACCGAGTTCGTTCGTCTACGGCCCGCTACCGACTAATGGCCTCAGTGTGACACGAGTCGCTTAGGTTTTGGGTTACTGATTGAGTAGCGGCAACTTACAAAAGATCGGGAAGCAACATCTCGCTTGTATAGTGTCTGAATTAATCACTGTCAGAGCCATCGAGGTCTCGAGTGACACTCATCTCATATCGAGCAATGGTTGAACCTTTGGATAATGATGAAAAGAGCTTTGTGGATCCCAAGGGTCACCTTGAGACGTAATAAGACGGGGCTCGACAACGGACGTCCATTGTTTGATTTTCGAAGCCGATGTTCTCTTGTGTATTGTAGAATATTCTCGAATCCTCTGTGAGTTCCCCCATCGTATGGCGCTTGCCTTCTTGACTTGCGGCCTCGATGAGCTTAGTGGGGAAGTACAGCGTGTAGACCTCATGAGACGCCAACTGTGTCGCGAGTGCCATCCAAGTCTTCCTTGTACCTAATCCAGCAACAATCACGCAATACTCAACAGAATGTCCATCGATTCAAATTGATTGATGGAGGTTCAAAAATGATTGATGCATGAACTTCCAAGCTCTGATCATTCGTTTATCCCTCTCATATGAATGCTGGTCCGAGGAAGACGGGATCACAGAGTATGATCTGATATCTGATGCGATAAGCATTCAAGCTTGCGAGAACAACGAATGAAGAAAATGTTGTTGTTTTTGTCTTTATGGAGCCGCAATGAGCAGAGTAGCAGGGAGGCGGGCTGACGGGCGGTAGAATTCCTCGCCGAAGCATCAACATGGAATGCTTCCCTCTGTACTTGAGCAAATGATGCCTTTGGGAGAGAACGATTATCCTAAAAAGAACAACGCATTACGCAGTGACACTCTGCTTAGCTCCGTGCGCGTGAGTCTTCCCGTGTTCCCCGTCTCGAGCTTTCTCTAAATTTCCCTCCTTGCCTTTTTTCAGCGGGGAAATAGGATTCTTCAAATTCCTTGAGCATTTTGAAAAGTTTTCAAACTCGAGGAACGGCTCTTCGCAGACACAGCATGATCAGATGTTCGCATTCTTGCTCCAACGAGGCTTTTCCATCTCTACCTCAGAGCAAACACGTTCATCCATCCGCGGTATGAGTCTGCTGAGTGAAATCAAGACACGGACGATGCTGCTGCTACTGAACTCACAATTCATGAGCTACACCACTCCTGGTTTTGCTTGGAAGCTTGTCGTGTACAGGCCGATTTATCATCTTTCTCTCAACTTTTGCAATTTCGAGGATGAGTGATTCCGCCGATCGACCTAAATTTGGAGTTGCCTCAAATGGCTCTCCTCGGGGCAGCTTCTTCAGGATATAATTCCTCAATTCTCGAGGGGGTTTTGACTTGTTTTTTTTTCACTTTGAGTAACTTTCTTCACTTTCTTTCACTCATGGAAGGTGAGTCGTCTTGCTGATTCATCCTCGCAATCGCTGCAATGACATTGTATCGCGTGAGGTGCGTTGATTCATCTGAGCAGATAAAGAAGAAAACTCGAAAAATCTGAGAACATCACCTTTCTCGCGGACATGGACCTGGACGTTTGAGATTCTGGATCTTCGAAGCGAGAGAATAGCAACAAAATGGAAAAGAATACAAGTAGCGAAATATAATTCTGTATTATGGAATGCTCGCCTATTCTCCGGTCGTTTGAGTTTCCCCGCTTCGAACGGAAGAAATCCCGTTGATTCCAGTTTCTTTCTTCCAGTATGGGCGATGCTCAGACCTTCGGGAGATCCACCCTGGATATGCATAATCATGTTACAATCAAAGCATTTCCATCGAGGATGAGATGGGAAGTCGAAGGCTTTCGTGTATAGTGAACGGTGAAACGGTACACTCGAGGGCAGACAATAGTGGTGAATCAGGAAAATATATGTTGTTTCTCAAAGAAGGTCGGGAAACGTTAGTTTGTCTACAGCTAAACAAAATCTCAACACGGACCACCGCGGTAGAAGTATCTGGGCCATAATAACCAACGCCTCCATGCCAACGGGGATAAAAATCGTATTTCTCGTCGAACGGGTGGTCCGCGCGGTGTGCTAGCCTGCTTGAGACACAACATGCGACTTCGCTGAGTGTCATCACAACCGTCGGACAGCACAGCATTCAGTCGAAGTACGTTTAAAATCCATCATTCAAAATATCTGCGGCTAGGAGCGATACGCGCAGAATATTTGTCTACTTTCCCGCGGTCTGGGTTCGATAAAAACTCTCAGAAGCGACAAAAGATGTTCATGCATTCTTCAATCGAAAAATCCAGAGCTTCATATCTATGCGTGCTCGACACTTACGAAATCTTCTCCTCATTTTTAAAGTCTCTGGACGAGGTATCGATTTTGCTCGCGGCGTCACTCTTCGTTCGATGCTATTACTCAATGTGAGAAGCGATGAAAGAGTTTTTAGAGGCAAACTCGGTTGAGAACATCGAAGTCTTAAGACGAATAAAGCGTATTCTTTCCTCTTCATCCCCGTTTCGTTTATAACTGATTCGAGTTGAATTTTGATCGGTTTGTAGCAGTCGTTCTCTGTGTCTTTCCCTGTGTCTGGATATCGGTTGTCGGCTGCCTGGCTCTGCGGCCGGGGCTCCAGTTGCCGATTCCGAGCGAAATCGATCGAAGTGAGGAGGTAGCGAACTCATGCTCCGCTCACGGGCACGCTTCCATACACGGACATACGAACGTCTGTACGCACGCTCGCAGGCACGCACGCCCGCCCGCTTGCTGATCGATCTGCACGGATTCAGTGGGCTTGTTTCGACTCTGCATCGGTGTTTGTCGAGAACGCGAGCGTAGGAGAACGGGCCAGCTTGTGAGGTATTTCACCGCGAGCACCTGCTGCCTTTGTTGTTGTATGTAGTCGTTTGTACGAGCTTGTCCAAAACTTTCTGATGTTGATTTTCCTAATTCTACTCGGTTGAGGCAACAGCAGGCAGGTGTTGGACTTTCATTACCCACCCGTCCACATCAAAGGTTATGTTGATTCGGAAAACTGTGAAGGATCCGCGCCTGTATCCTGAGTCCGAGACATCGAGAACTCGCTATTTAGGTGGGAAGTGAATCCTCGCCCCGGGGCATCGATCGTCCCTCAAGCGACTGAAATTCCGTGTCCTATGTTCCTTGAGTTTCATTTTATGTCAGCAAATGCGAGCTCGACTCAGCACTTTATTTCCGAGAGAGAGATTAGCCCCGATCTCGAAGAAGGGGAGATTCGAACTGAGCACTAGAAACAATAGACGTTCGTATGAGTTAGGGACTGTTGGAACGAAGGAATGAAACTGCGAGCAGGCGTTTGAGCTGAGACGAAGGGGAGGGAGGCGGGGGAGCTTACCAGATTACATTCGAGGGAAGATTGGTTGAATTTCAATCTGCGCTCAATCGCCGTCGAGAGATCAGATTCCAACGAAGCAAGAATCGCCCGCAGGGATTCCAATTGCCTCCTGTTACTCCTGCTTCCCTTCGAGAGAAGACTCGACTAACAAGTCGGATCGGGGTTTCTCCATCATCCGACCGAGTCGTGGAACTGAGGAATATTTCCGTTCGGAAACTGATAATGATGCCTACCGATTCCGGCACCCTTGAATGAATGGATTGATGGATGGATGGATAACGTTCCATTTATTGGATATTTTGTAAGCGATATATTATTGGAAAATTCAAGTGAGAAACTTAGCCACTCAGGAAATTAAGTTCCCTGAGGGCGCTGCTTGGAGGTGTCCCTCCTGAGATCATCCTCGCGTTTCCGCGCTGAACTTCGATTGAGATGCGCTGCCTGATGAACGATGCCGCTCGCATGTCTCCTCCTCTAGCAACGATTCGCTTCCCGAGTTGTTTGACGAGCTTCAGAGCCGATTCGCCCCACACTCCCGCTGTATCGATGACGAAGGGAACGAGAAAATACTCGCCAAGTAGTGTTTCATACTTGGTCTTCTTATCTTGCTCACCTTTCTCGACGACTGCCCTTGCGTTGCGAGCTATTCTACGGTAGCAATTGGCGTAGGCATCACGGACCGAGACGTCCCATATCAACTGTTGGCCGCGCGACCACGGCTCATGGGTTAACCCGTCAGGACGCAGTTGATCATTGGGCGACAGATTCCGGGGCTCCTTCGTGTTCGCGAGACCTGCCTGCTGCATCGCACGAGACAGCAAATCGTTGACTGCTCCGTGACGCGCCAACCGGCCGGACGCCAGCGTCTTGCAGCTGAGGCGGTGTAGGCCTTGGCGGTCGAGTGTTTCGCCGCATGGGCATGGATCTTCCTGGATGAGGGGAAGTCCAAGTCTGAGTCCCGCTGCCAGGATGAAGTCTCTATCTGTCAACAACGTGCCGATGTTCTTGGAGGGCAAGGCCTGTTGCCACCACCCGGACTCAGGAAGTGACGCATGAGAGAGCCGTATTGCGTCCTCCTCCGATCGAGAAAGACGCGAGCAGAGAGAGGAAAGCATCGATACGCTGGCAACCTTTGACCACTCGGATTGCTGATGTCGATCATCGACAGGAGGTGTACTACCGTAACGGGCAGCAAATTCCTCAGCGGCGGCGTCCATTAGGTGAAGCTTTTTTTCGGGATCCTTGAGAATATGACAGACCTCATCCGCTGCAGCGTAGCAAGATGCAGCAAACGCCGCCAGTGCGATACTGGGGGGCGTCGGGATACCCATGCCACCTGAGGAAGTTGGGAGACTGAACTGGATGAGGGCATCCCCTGACAGGGAAATTTTCAGGATGCTCTCAAACGCCATAGCGAACTGTTCGTCAAGCCGTATTAGGTCTTCTTTGGCCGCAAAGGCCGGGCTGGCACGCAGCAAGTAGGTGAGCCTTGGGACGCCCGCTGATCTCTGGGTGAAGAGCTCGCACTTCGCTGGCTGGATGATGATGGATGGATCGATGGATGGATGGACGAAGTGCGCAACATCACTCGGGAGCGTGAGGAGCAGGCACACAGCGAACTCCGTTTTGAAAGGACTGTGTTGTACGGCGTCGTTTCGCGCATTGATCCGTGGACTCTCCAAGAACGTCGCGTTCTACAGAACAATGATCTCATCGGCTGATGGCGTACTCGAGTCGCATGCCTTTTCCATCGATACAGACATTCCACGGTTTTCGGGATCTCCCGGTTGCCGCCTGTGTCATCGTGAAGCGACGAGTTAACTCATCATTGATTCCACGACCAGGTGAAAATCCGAGTTCGAATGAAAGCGACGGGAAGAGGGGGAACACTGACGATGAGTCATAAATTGAGAATCTAAATCGATTGAAATAGCGAGTTCGTTTTGCGCGAGAGATGAGTAAGAAAATGAAGAGATGATGGGATGGGTGTGCGCGACCGCGCGACGACGATCGCGACGATGATGATCACATTACCCATAATAAAGGTAGAGCACTTTGAGGGATGATCGAAAACTGACTGAAGCAGAGATCTCGAAAAAATCCACAAAAACGAATTCGATTTTCTCCTCAACGCCCGCTGCGGCGTTCTTGCAATCGTGACCCACAATCAGTGGTCTGAACGGATTCCCACGCGAGAGGATGCGTTCGCTTGAGTTCTGAGCGCAGTAAAACGCAGGTTGTGAACTCGGGACAGCGAAAGAACGTTAACGGCGCTGCGAGTGATGTCCTGAACGGAGCTTAACAATCGCCAGTGCTTCGTTGTGAGTGGCGGGCAAACCGATGGCTAACGCCTCCTGGTAGGTTTGCTCGGTCGGTCGGTCGTCCTTCTACTAGGTGAGTCGGTTTGTTGGTTGGCTTGTTGTCTGCTACAGACACACCGAGTAACTAAATGAGAATATAATTACCCGGGTTTCCGTTGCGCCCATCTCGCCGCTCCGACACAGTTGGAGAGCATCGGGAGCGGGTGAGCCAACATTTGAGAATAGAAGCTAACGATGCGCGCGTTCATTCAAAATGTCGGATTGTTCTAAGATTGTTCGCGAGTCGGCTTCGATTCAACCGGCGTTATCAATCCTGAGATATTCCGGGCCGATAGCGAACCGTGTGAGCTCTTGGCTTCTTCAAGGCAACCACCACGACCGCTCGAGGTCTCCGGCTCCCCAATCTTATGAAAGAGTATTCGTTATGGTTTCAAGTACGCTGCCGGTATATTTCACCGAGAACTTTCCAAACCCGAACTCACAATTAGTCCTCGAAAAATCGACCCAATCTATGCGTGAGGCTCCCGTGTATCCGGCTCCGAGCGGTGTCGTTCTTGGCGTATACCACGAAGAATCCTAGAAGATTCTAGGAATCTACGACTTACGATACTACCTCGTTTAGGAATCCTAATTGATTCCGATACGGGACGTTGCAGCTCAAACATATTTGAACCATTCTCTGTATTTGTCGCGAGGGCAAAGGAGAACAAGCCGGTTGGAAATCTCGCGGAAATCTTTACGAATCGACGCCAGGATCCCGTGATGACTTCCTGAGGTTGGGTTGGCAAAACCGAAAACGGTGCATGGTTAGAAAATCATCGTGTTCTCTCGGATAACGGTCCAAAGGATACGAGGCCAAAGTCGGCACGGGACGGTTCGTTTGTTTGCGGAAAGTCGAAGCTCGTATTAGAACGGATGGCCGCGGCAGCGACGGCGGCGGCGGTAAGCCATCAGCCGTCGGGGTATCGGTCGAGCCGACTCGTTGGTGATTCCTTTCAAGGGACTCGATGTGACACTGACTGAGAGAGCAAACGAATCAGAGGTACTAATGAAGCGCCTTCCTCCCCCTTCCCCCCCCCCTCCATCTCTTCCCCGTTTCTCAACGAGTCAGCCCTCCCGAGCGGAGTCGAACCGAGGAGCCATCTATACTGATGTAGCGTGCCTGCGTGCGTGCGTGCGTGCATGCCTGCCTGCCACCGAGCAAGCGTGCTTGAGCGTGGGTGCAACTCGGTGCATTGGTGGCCGCTACGTAATGGACATTATCTACGTACTCGAGTCTCAAATAGGCTTTTTCTCCATTCTCTTTCTTCGTCATCTCCGTTTCGTGGTGCTCGTTCGCAAACCGCGGCTTATCAGAAGCATTTTCGCCCGAAAACACTGAACGTCGTTCATTCGGACTTTATTGTGTGCTGTTGCCTTGAACAACGGAGCCGGGATATTAAGCCAACTTCCTCCCGAAGCTCGAACAGCGCACGTGAGTATGCCTGCCCGCCTGCCTGCCTGCCCGCTTGCTTGCTCGCTCATTCTAGTTTCCTGGCAGTCGCTCTGCTTAGCTTGTTTGGTCACAGCAGGCTTAGAAGTACGAGGAACGCCGCGTTGAACAATTAGCCAAACTTGCCAACAGTTGCGTGTATTATGGAACGGCAGACGAACGGGTGGCGAGCAAGCGGGCTGGATGCCCTTCCTGCTTGCTATCCGAGAAGGCACAGATGCAGTAAGGGTAGTTTGCCCCTTCCTCCCCTTCGTTTCAATGCCAGCACTCCAACTCTGAAGAGAGCGTGGGCTCGTAAAGGCCGAGTCGACGCACGGGTTGTCACGTAAGGACGATTCCAAGGAGCCGAGCCAGAGAGCAGGCCAATTCAAGGTTCTCTCCGGTTGATGGCCGGATACCCTGTTTCTAAGGGCGGCTGAGTTGCCTTCCCTTCACGTCTCTCGCTGTCCATTCGAGCTCAACAGTGCTGTCAACAAGCTTGACATCGTCGTCATGGCTTTGCTTCCAGTTTTTCTTTCTGCGACTTCGAACTTTCCGCGACTCGCGTTTCCGAATTCGAATCGTAACAGCCTTTCGAGAATCACTCTGTCATGCATCAAGATGCGATTTCTGATTGAGTGACACCCCGAGATTCTTTGAAGGGTGAATTTGAAACTCTAGTTCAATAACAGGCACACTGATTAGAAGATACTATCGGTAGAAAACAGATATAACTTCGAAGATCAGAGAGCCTGCGAAAGGTTTGAGCTCGCAGCGCTCGCTTGGCTCCAACGTTTTCACTCCTTTGCTGCAAGAGAAGAGACCTTTTTCCACATACCTTCATCGTAGGCGTTATTCAACCAATTAGGACGATTCAGTGAAAAGTGGAGTTGAACTCGAGAACGTTTCCATTGAGCTGAATAGTGTCGACTCGACTCCCATTGGGACGGACATCACGAAGCCACAAAATAATCTTCGCTCCGCTCGATGCAGAGAATGGAGCGCAACGTTATCGCCCAAAATGAATTGTCCTTCCGCTCCATGTCTTTCATCCGCTCTTTGCCCTCTCACGGCAAGTGCTTCTTCGGTGCCTTCTCGAAGGTTTCTCACTCAGTCAGTCAGTCAGTAAGTCATGCCGATCGGATCGTAGAGGGAGGCGTTGCTTCCTGCAATCTACGGAAGGCGGCGAGCGCAGAAAACCGACGGGCAAACAGGCGGCCAAGCTCGCGGACTGGGCTCCAGCAGACAAGCGAACAGAGGAGTGAGATGATTGCATCCATCCAACAAAAGAATTTCGATTATCATCAACACCGATTCTTCTTTCCCTCTCTCGGAGCTCTCGGGAAGCTCCCGACCGAAACAGAAACAGTGGAAGAAGAATTCAACGACAACGATAAAGCAAAATCCTCTCTGCTCGGAGCCCTCCCTTCCTTCCTTTTTTGCGGCGGAATTCACACCGTAGATTGATGAACGGCATTCCTGCATGGCTCGGCCCAGTTCTTGGCTTCGATAGCCCCTATTCGATCGAGGATTTCGAGTGAACCTCTTCACTCCTCGATCATATGAGGAGTCGATTTCCAAACGGAGTTAAGTCCAATTTTGACGATTCTCGTTTTTTGATCGATATCGACTCAGACGCGTGTTCCGCATCGAATGCAAGCATCGGTTCGGAGCTATCTGCCCGTTATCCATGCTCAAAAACGACTCAAAATGAGATTCATTTACAAAACGGGTCAAGCTCAACGGTAGTTTCTATCTAGAACGAGTCAAAACCACTAAATCTCCGGAGAAAATTCTCTCACTTCACTTTAGCGCGATGGAGAGGTTAATTCCAATGTTAGAAACAACGAATTATTCTTCAAGTGTTCGAAGACTGATTGATTTAGAGAGTATCCTATTCGATGAAATTAACGAATTTTTTC
>JAJSRV010000038.1:683339-926618 GCA_021527715.1 Neoseiulus cucumeris | reverse complement strand
TCATATGTACGCCGCATCGAGATTGGGCAACTTTCTTTTATTTGAGATGTTGGACTTTTCACAGGATATATTGTCCGCGTTCAGATTTATATCAGCGAAACGAAGAGTTCCGTCATTGATACACTTGGTGCGAATTAAACATCCCGCCACCCCAACCCAAAACCATTGATCCCTCGGCTGTAAATCCCTGGACTTTAGGGGAGGGAATACGGGGCAAGGGAACCCCCAACCCTCCCCTCAATCCTGCACACTTTGACAATCGCTAGAGGGAACTGTCGCTTGGAATAGAGGCTTGAGAAAACGTTTGACGCATACTGCGAGATCTCTTAGGGATCATAAGCTTGGAAGAAGAGAGTTGCCTGAAGCAGTGGTTCCCAACTTTTACTCCCCACTGGAACCCTCGAGGGTTCCTCAGGGGTTCTCCCCCATGAAATTCCTGTGGAGGAGTTCCACAGTTCGAGGAACTCCAGGGTGCCGAGGAACCCCGGTTGGGAAACATTGGCTTAGGGGTCGCTCTCGTTCTTGAGCCTAAGGTATAAATAATAATGTAATTTATACACATGTTTTTTCTTCCATGCATTCTTCCGCTCCTGCTTGAGTGGGCGAAGAACGAGTTGTGCTGTTGAATAAACTCACACGGTTACACAGCACCAGGGTTGTGTTTACCATCGTTTGCTGGAGGGCATCGAGCTTAGCTTCATTAGGAGGCGAGACGCGGGAAAAAACATTCTACAAGCACGCACTTCTCTGGCGGAGAGTACGACCGTTCGACCATCAATAGGTTTATCCTTCCATGCATCCATCCATCCATCCATTCTCATGAGCAGCATCCAGGCCGCCCTCCACACTGCGCATTGACTTGTCGTCTTTTGTTTAACTCCGTCTCCAGCTTCGATCCTCCCGCTCGTTCAGCGTATTGAAGGGAAACGAATCCCTCAGAAGAAGATGTTTACAACAGTAAGAAGGAAAACAAACTTCAGCGGTATTCTATCAGAACCATAATCTCTCATCAGACAGATCACTCGTGGCTTCAGATGTCCTGTTTCGTTTCGTAAGTTGCAATCGTCCCTTCAATCAGTTTTCCTCCTAAAGGAAAAGTCGTTTTTCGCGGAGACACTCGGCTGCGTCGTCTGAATAGAAGAAAAAACGTCTGTTACGTCACTCCATATCTTTACGGACCACCGCGTGCCACGATGTTTTTGTAGCAGCACGCAGCTCCTGCAGAAAGAAGCGGTCCTGCCCCGAGTGCAGATGCTGCGGCCTCTCTGGCGACTGCCATGTGTATAATATAATGAATTGTTTCTCGTCATCATCCACCCTAGAGATTTTTCTGTCTCGCCATTGCAGTTCTCTCCGTTCTGCACTCCTCCTCGCTTACTTTTGTGAGGTTGCTGCTGCTGCAGTTCTGCCTGTCCAACTGCCTCCTGGCAGTAGCAGCAGCAGCGTCGAAGGTGACCCTCTATCTATTGTTGACGCGTCAACTTGTCCGACAACAACTCTTGCCGCGCTCTGGGAACTGAAACGGTTGTGACTGTTTATCTTGCCGTCAGTCTCTGACGGACAGAGTTCCAGCCCGACCGACCGACCGACCGACCGACGGTCTGTTTGTCCTCTCTTCCGACGTTCGGGAAAATCGGCGAAGGTCGGTCGCTCGCTCCCTTCGAAAGTAAGCTCTTTCATTCATTCATTTGTTTCCAAGTTTTTTTGAGATGCTCTTCGTGCGTTTTGATTCCACCCTTAAGGGATTGCTGCCGACCCGTCTTCATCGACCTAAGACAATTCATGCCAATTGTCCGTACTATGAGCCAAGTGAGGGAACACCTGGATAATCACCATCCCTGAGAACCCTTCCATGCTGCAGGGGATATTCCGGGGGAACAAATGTTTCCGACGCTGTCCAAGATGGGCGTCAACGGAAAGCTGCCGATACCAAGTCTCTAGACAGCGTCCACATCACTGCACTCCACCTTCACGTTGAGCGTACGCAGCCCCGTCGGCAGGAACAATGCAGGATACGGGCAGCGGGGCATACTAGCAAACAGACGGGCAACAGCTAGGCATTGAGGGAGGAAGGACGGATAGATAGACGGGAAGCAGGCTGGCAAACAGTTTCCCTACAGCTCGAAGAAACTTCGACTACGTGGGAAGAAGTTGACAACTTTGAAGCCTCGGAGGCGGTCGAAGACATGTTAACCGGCTGAATAGGCGTCCGTACTCGGGACAGGTATGTGGATGACATCCTTCTCCCCAGTGTGGCGGGGGTGCTCGCATTAGCTGCTCACGTTGCCGCAGGTATGGCTTGTTTGTGAGCTGAATTATTTTAGAGGCCTAGAAGTAACCCGATGACTCGTCGTAGCTCGACTGTTCGAGGGCAAAAAATTTGGAATATCGTCCTTCGTTTATTTCTCATCAATAGCTCTCCTTCGCTGGGCGGTCTCGGTTCGCTGCAGGAATTCTCCACTCGCTTGCTAGCTTCGATTGGGCTCAGAAACCACAATTATAGAATTATCGATTCGTCCGTTCTTCGATCCGCCGTACGTTAGCTGGTCCGCTCGCTCGCTCGCTCGCTCGGTCCGCTGTCTTCGGTCGTTCGTTCTTCCGCTGGCTTGCTTGTTCCTCGATGTTCAGCGTTCCGTTTCCCTCTCGTCTGTCCGTATGTTCGCCAGGCTGTTCGCTCGATCGTGCGTACGTCCCAGCGCCCTCAGTCAGCTCGCCTGCGTGCTCGCCTCACTTTCCCTCCGGCCTTTCGAATTAATAAAAGCAGTTCAATGCGAGATGGAGGAAGGAGAGCGTACCAGCCAAAGCGGCAGCGATTCCAACATTCATGCCACGAAACAGGTGAAACAGGAAAGCGAGTCATGTCTGCATTCTAGCTACAGAGCCTCGACTGAATGTTCCGATAGTTCACGACGGTTTCGAATGCTCCTCGAGTTCTAACTCGGGATCCTCCTCATTTTTCGGGGACCTCGATACAAACAGTTGAATTCGCTTGCTCAGGGCCAGAATTTTGATGATGAGTGCTGAATGAGAAAGAGTTGGAGAATTCGGAGAACAAAGAGCAACTCTCAGAAAACAGGACCACGAGCAGTCTCGGTCGACAGACACACAAAGGGTTGATAGCGGAAGAGTCCTCCATGGGAAAACCAATAATGAGCGAGCGTCTTCACTTCAGAAATGCTGCCATAGAGGGCGAACCGAGTGCTCTTCAGTTTCTTCACTCTTAGAGACAAGCTTTTTGAAGATACCTTCATTGGTTCACTGAGTGAGGCCGCTGCCATTGCGTCTGGAGATGCGAAAAGGATATCGAATTAGAGTTTTTGGGAAACTGAGGACGACCGCTCGTTTTCCGAGTTTTGTTCAGAAATTTCTTCAATAGTGAGATGTTTCATAAGCATATCCCGATACCCTCATCCATTGGTAGTTCCGATTCGGGTGAGGGAGCGCCTCGGTTTTTTCTACGAGGCGAAATACCTTCTTTGCCCGTTCGCTTTCATCAGAGTTACACCGTGTGAGACATAAGATTTGTGTTTCCGCTCGCAAACATGTTTGCGCTGGACAGCCATTTTGGGAAAGTCCGTCGTTCGTGGTTCGAGGTTGAAAATAGCGCAAGTACGTCTCCGAAACGAACTTCGAGCGCGAGTCTGGTTGGCTGATTCTCATCCCATCAGCTCGAGCCATGTGGACTAGCAGTCCACTTGCTCAGACCGAGACGTGAGGCCAGTGCAGGGGAGCAAGATGAAGAAATGGGCCGTTGATGAAGATTTCGTCGCAATAGCTTCCCGACCACGTTTTCCCAACCAGTTAGAGAGCACATTAGCCTGATTGGTAGCGCGTTACCGTTTGACTGACACTTTGATTGAAGGGAGCCCAGGAAATCGCTGTGTCTACCGATTTCCGAAGCCGATAGGTTGCGATAAATCGACTCGCGACAGTATGCAATGCACGAAAACAAAATCCGCGATCTCTCTCTTAGTAACGCACCATCGAGAACAAACTATCAAGGAGCCCGTGAGCACAATCATGAACCTGAGTTACCGGTTGGTGGGAGAACGCGAACTTGCTCCAATCGAAGACATCGCTTTGGAGGGCTCAACTTCCAGGACAGAATCGATTTCGTCATGCGATCGCTTTCGTTCCGGAATTTCTATCGAAGACCAATGGCACTTTCTGTCATATCGTTGAGTGTCGCCTGTCATTCCATACGTTCAATGCATCAAATGAGTCATGTGAACGGATTGCAAATATGTCGAAATATTCATATCCCTGATCTTGTGCATCTGAGGCGTGATGAGTTCCGTGACCTAAGTCGCTGATTGTTTGCTTTGAGGATTCGTTGTTCTCGTCTGTCCGCGGAGTCGATTCCTCTGAAATCGGTTTAACGTCTTCGAGATCAAACAGCTGGCTCACGGTCGTCTTCTCTTATGGAAGTCAGTGACGCCTTCTTGAGTAGAATCCTCGACCATCGGGGGGAGGGTAGGGCACTGTCAAGCTGTCGAGGAGAAACGACCGAGAGAAAGAAAAGTATTGCATGAGAGCTTCCGTTTCCAGCAGTTCAATGGATGGCTGGCCGGCGGGGCAGATGGACAAACGGACGATCGGGCAAACAGACGGGAAGGCGGAGGAACGGACGAACAAATAGATGGATGGATGGATCTTATTGACATCGTAATGTGCTTACTCAGCGCTATATTTATGCAGACTGCGTTGTTCGCATGGCGATTCCTTCAACGATTCCGGTCGACCTCGAATACTTCTTCGGCACTCGTCTGATCCGGCCTGATCTACCGACGCGATGGACCTTAACCTGATCGGTTGATGGATCGCGGGATTGATTGATCGATCGATCGATTGATTATTGAACCCTCCCAGTGTCAGTTGACGGTGGGGTTTAGAATACAGAGCTCAATTATGACGGCTTCCAGCGTTGGCCAGCTTGCAGCAGGCAGCGTTTTCCGCTGCAACGAAGACGTGACGACGACATATGGCGCCTAACTCAGCACATCTGAGAACAGAAACGACAGCGGCGGCGGCAGCAGCAGCAGCAGAGCCGCGGCGGTGGCGGCGACGGAACCGACGACAACATCGAAGACGATATTGGGCACGGCGGCATCCATTACGCTCCTATGTTGAGTGAGTGAGTGTGTGGGAGCGTGCAAGCGAATGAGCACGGGAAGAGTGGATCGAGCGAGTCGAGCATGCCACCAACTACCCCCCTCCCCCTCACCCGCCCCTAAACTTCGTCCGTCCTCTCGGTCAGTCTAGTAAAGACCGTCGTCGTCACACACGAGAAAGACCTAACGGAAGCATCTTTTATTTACCAGAGTAGCGGCCGGCGGGCATGCCTGCCTCGGTCGTGTCCTTCTCGCTGAGTCTTGCGACTTCACGGCTCTTCGAGGTTGTATGTTACTCTCATCTTCTCCTTCTGTTCCTTCAACGGTCTGAGGAAGAAGAAAAGTTCAAAACGTTTTGTCATGCATTTGCAAGTAGCTAGAAATGAATTGAGCTCAATGAAGAACTTACTCCATGAACCACTAATCAATTATTAATCTGCGCAGCCCACGTCGCGCGAATAAGGACGGACTGACTGACTGAGCGAGTGCTGTAAATAAAAGAAACTCCCGCCGAGTTTTTAGGAATCAGGCTCAGAGGGAGACAAAATGTTTTAATTTGAAAACAGGGTTCGGTTGCTGTAAAACACAGCTGCACGAAGGTTTTGTATACTTCAAAATTGATTACGATCATGGAGCAAAAAACGAGTACGTGAGAAAGCAGGCTGAGTACCTGCTTGCTTGTTCGCCTCAATGGGTTGTCGAGCAAGTTTGTGTAGTCGCTTCAAACGCGAGACAAGCATCCGCTCGAGAACATTGTTGCCTCATTCGTCCGTTTTTTGTGACCCGAGCCGTAGCGATGAACACTCCCAACAACGTCGGCATCACGTTCGAAGTCACAATCTCCAAGAGATGGTTAGGAACACATGTGAGTAGTCACATCCGTGCGAAAGGGTTCAAGTGCTCCCAGCGGTATCTTTGACTGTTTTCGGTGGGGTACACGACGAAATATCAGCCTCAATTCCAGCAATAGGATGGAAAACTCATCTTTGGCTTCTCCTTCATTTCATGCTACGCATTTCCCGAAAGTCAGCGACGGAAGGAGCATTGAATGACTGAAATTGTTCCGTCAGATCTAAATATCTTTCTTGGTCGTCCTGCTCGAGAGTGATCAAGAATCGTCAGTGGGTCCCGTACAAAAAAAGAAATTCTGTTGCGAAATTCAACTTTTTCTTTGCGTCAAGTTTTTAAAAGCAGAACTCTGCACCGACCAGTTCGCAAACACGTCGAACAAGCGGAAAGTTTCTTCTACCATACACTAGTGATTTGTACCGGAGCTGAATCTGCTCGGAAACTGTCTGGAATCGTTTTGGTTCAGGGTTCACAAGCCCCACTTCGAGCAGTTTTTCCAAAATGGAAAACGCGTGCTCGATTCGTTGTCCCACTCAATGGCATGAGTACTTGTTGTGAGCGCTGTTGCTTGTGCGATTGAAGTCTCATCTGAATTAGGTGATCTTGGAAGTCGAGACGACCGACTTTTTTCAGAATTAGTTCATGAATAAGTTGTCAGACATTCGGGGCCGTTGCTCTCGAAGAGATTCGAGTAATCGCGAGTTTTACCTCGCGTCATCGTCATAGAGCATAAAGGCACGTACACAGTATTTATAGTGGATAACTCACTGATAAGTACCTGATACCGGTCCACTCCCTCTCTGAGAGACAAACGAACGGACTGAATGGCTAACGGACGAGCGCCCGAAGTGGGAAGAGTGCCTCTATCAAAATGAAAGCTTGGGGAACAGACGCGATAGCGGCAGCCATCCAATTCCCAAAATGCATTTGCAGGATATTATATCTCGGCCAACCTACAAACCAGCCACCAACCAAGTCAACCAACGAACCAGCCGGGAAACCAACCAACCGGCCGGCCGACCGACCTCACTTCCTACCAGCACCACGAACAGTGCTACAGCAGCATCAGTGCTATCATGAGCGAGGCTCACTGCGGGGGGTTATCTTGAAGTCTGAAAGCGAAACGGAAGCCAGTTATCATCATGATGTGCAGCTTGATTATTTCTACAGAAGTAATCAGTCTAGCTAGGTGCGGTGCAGACCTTCCATAATTTTGGGGCGAAAATTCCGAGCAGCATCAACTGTTCCGTTGTCGGGTGGAACAAAACAGCTTTTTCCCAAGTGGAAACGACGCTTCAAAAGAGGCTCGAGATCGATGAATTCAACACGAGAAGACACCTTGAGGTTACCTCGCAGTCGAAACCACAACCAGTAGAAGAAATTTAGCCTGTTCCTCACTTCCTCATTCGAGGGCACGTCGAAACTTCCTCACTTGAATTCTCCCTTCACCGGTTGACGGATCTCTGCGCGAGCACAACACAAGCGCAGTCTAGCAGCTTTGGTGAAGAACATGGGTGCGTTAGCCGTTGATGGCGGCGGCGGCGGCGGCGAAATAGCTTCAAACCTCGCTCACCCTATCGGTACCTCTATCTGGTTTCATCTTATTTCTCGTTTCCCGGCTGTTTGTTCCGCCGTACCTCCAGGGTTGAATACGTTCAACAGTGAACAGAACTCGGTAAACGACCGCGTCTCGTTGGGTTTCAAGTCGGACGACGTTTTTACGAGGATTTTATTACGAGCTCTTGTTAATCCCGAGTTTTACAGCGAACGTTTGCTTTCTCGGGCTGTTCAACTTTCGTTTGCGTACTGACGACGCTTTGATACATCAGCAGATATCCGCGAAATAACTCACCATAAGTTGATGCCGAGGACTCGTATTCTCACTTTTGGGAAGGCTGGTAACTGCGCGAACTTCGAGAAGCCGTGGAAACCAGGAAGTGGGTTCGCCCTCGTGATGTCGATGAAAGTTGGGACGTGCAACTTCCTTCAAAACCTGTGATTTCGAGTATCGAATCATGAAAATCTCGATGATCTAGAACTTCAGCGGAACATCGTAAATGAAAGCCAACTTTTCATTTGACCGACTAAGTTTAGGAGCTGAACGAGAGTGGAACTTTTGGAAATTCATTACATGGGGAAACTGTCATCTCGGCATCTTACATATCAGTCGCGACTTGTACCTAGTTCCACCAAGTTTTCGGAGAGCTTGATGACAATGCCGTAAGGCAAACGAGCCGAAACAAAATTCATATTTTATCTGCATCTGATGGGCTCGCCGATTTGCTCACGGGCAACAAAATAACTAGCAGCCCGGCCATCCGACCGACTAATGGCCCGAACAGGATGTTGACCATTGATTCCGTGCATGCGACACATCGTTCAGCCGCAAAGCTGGGGCGCTCGTTCGTTCGTCGGCCCATCCGCCCGCACACTCTCGTTCGTGGCACTAATAGTTAGATCGGAACACAAATGAAATGAAGCAGCAACTTAAGCAGAGCTCAGCCAGATCGGTACAACGAGCATCATCATGTTTTCCGCGATTGTCATCAGATCTCGATTGTCTCATACCAGAATCACCGAATTCGTTATCTAAAGCTCACGAATTATCATTCGGACCAAACTCCGTCACAATGTGTGGACTCGAGTCTGATGTGAAACGAAAATCCTCCAAACAAAAACCGTATTTGTGCCTTGTCACTTGCCTACCGATATTCATCGAATCTCGATTCCGAAGTTGTTCTGATTTGTCGTTTCGACTTGTAGATCGCTGCGAAGCGAAATTTTTTTCCGCGCGATCTCGTACCATCCACGCACTTGTTTCGAGAGGTTTGTTCCGCTCACGCCATACCGTGATGAGTATTGCTCGCTCTACTTCTCACTTCTTCTTCTTCTATGCCTTCTAGGGTCTCACTACCCTCGTCGTCCCCACAATAGTTCGATCGTCCCGCATTTGAATTCAAAAATAGCGTGTGGAAGAAGCGGCAACTTGTTTTGGAATACCTTCCTCACTCGGAATTCCTATCTTTTGAGCAGTCGATCTCGAGAACCCCGACGTTCGCTGACCGAGCGGGAACGGAGCGACCGCGAAGGCACCGATCAAAAAAGAACATCGAGTGAACTCCGAACACGAATAATGTTCGATTTCTGCTCAAATTCAACCAACGACAGCCTCCCTGACTGAATTAACTCGGCGAGCGATCATTCGCTTCGAAGCGATTCGCAATTCAACGAGCAAGGCCTGCCAAAGACAACGTGCATTCAATTTAACATAGATCATCGAGTGTTATGGTTCCTTTCATGTCCCGGATCAAGAAGATTATCCTGATTCAGTTGTTCTTTTCCGAGATGCACCTGTTTCCTGTCGTTCCTTGTCCAGAATTGCGTTGCTTGGGACAATTTTGCTTCAACTTCGCTTCGAGATAGGCTTCCTCAGGTTCACTGGCGATGG
The DNA here is from genome assembly GCA_021527715.1 of Neoseiulus cucumeris. Classification (NCBI taxonomy): domain Eukaryota; kingdom Metazoa; phylum Arthropoda; class Arachnida; order Mesostigmata; family Phytoseiidae; genus Neoseiulus; species Neoseiulus cucumeris. The sequence continues at coordinate 917,210 of JAJSRV010000038.1, read as the reverse complement.
GACGACGCTCGGTAAGTCTATTGAGTGCACAAGTTGTTTGTATGGTTCGTCCGCTCGCCCAATAAAAGTTTGCTCCAAACTCCATGTCGTTGCATCGGCGGCAAGCGTCGTTTACCACTAAACCAATAAATTGTTCAAAGCCCACGAAGAGCAACACGTTCTCGAGTTTATGGACTTGAGCCAAACCCCCGAAATTTATAGACGGGATAACCGAACTCGACGGAGCAAGGCAGCTTTCGGACGAAGGAACTGACCGGCTACCTACCAGAATCGTACTTCTGAAATAAAAAGAGGAATAAGAGAAGCCGAGAGGTCATTTGTTTCTTTTGTTTCCCGAAGTCGCCATACCTGGCATAAAAGAGGAGCCATTCGTTCCATTCCTGGATCTCCTACGGGAACTCCAAATGGTCTACGTGCTCGCCTCGCTGGACAGCGTCTGAATTCTCTCGAAAGTCTTTCCAACCCGAGTTCTGTTCGATCGAAGAAATTGTTTCGCGAATTCGTCCATATCATTCTCTTTCGCAGTTTGAGGTCGAGCTAATAATCGAGCGCAACGCTCTCAAAGAAGTACGCAAGTCATTGGAAGCATGAGCCCCGAGCAGCTTATTGAGTCTATTCGAGAACGGCTTCTTATTTTTTTTTTTCAGCGACAAAGGACCGATCGCGAAATAACGACTTTATTTTTCTCGCTACAATAATCTCGGCGCTCCCGTTTCATCCCTCGTTTCCTTTTCGGGATCGCGTTCCCAGAGTTCGTTTCCGCTCGCAGCACGAAAATTCAACGTCCGGAGTGGGAACCGATAGTACCAACCAACCAACCTGCCTACCTACCAACCACAATCGTCCCGCATACCGCGGCCCCGGGGAATCTATGGCGACGTTTTGCTCGACTCGAAGAGATATGCGTAGTTCAAACCGAAAAAAAAAACTCGTAGACACAACGATAACACTCATTTTTAGAAGCTCCGAGTTTTCTTCTGAGCGACAATTCTCCTCCAATATCATCCCTTTCGGTTTTCTCACTTCTCTGTACGGAGTGTTTTTTTTTTTCTTCGAAGACGCTCCGGGAATTTTCGATTCTTAGATCGGAGTTGTGGTATGGCTTACGAACCTTTTTTTTTGTGTTGACGAAGCTCGATATCAGTTTGCTTGAATCTGTTCGCGTTCGGCGAGTTTGCGCTTCCTCGAGTTTCGCTCTATTTGCTCTCACTCGAAGAGACCGAATCGTATTGGCAAAGGAGAAATTCCTTTGTCTTCTTTTATGGGGAAGTAACGACGACGCCGATGTTCCCGTTGAGAGAGGACTCGGGACAACGGTACAAAAAAGTCGTGACATTATCCAGAAGACTCGGATTCGGTGTCGATTGGACCCGACAAGAGTCGACTCTCGATCTGCTGCTGGCGGAGGGAACGCCTGTGGCCGAAACGCTTCAAGGTGCGGCAGCATGGGCTGTTATTGTGTTTAGTGAAATTCAGTGATCTGCCTACCTCCGAAACGAACCCGAGGTGGACTCGAGCTTCGTGCCATCGGTTGTTACCAAAACATCAATCGAAATTGTATTCACCAGCGATTTCGCATCTACCTCGATGTTATGCATGAGATCGTCCGACGTCACCGTACTGGTGGTGATAACCGCCCGACGACCGACCGCGCTCGCAAGCGGACGAAGCGAGCCCGTGAGCAGAATCGCCATATTTGATTAACATATGCCCCCCCCCCCCCCCCCCCCCCCCCCTCCCCCGAGCTGTCCCTCGTTGGCAGACTCTTTCGCCCGACCCCTCGCACGGATCCCATCTCGAATGGAATGGAGAGCCATATCCACAGGAAGGTATTTAGCGGTTTCATTATTCATCAGCTTTCACGCTATCTTGACGATCTGGCGTAATATTAATATGTATTTAATGTGAGTGCGGTCGCTGAATTCCTTGTTGGTAAGAACGGAGCGTCCCACACGAAGTCGTCTTGCCCGACAGCTGCAGGACGAGACCGCATGCAGATCCCCTCTGTGATCAGAAAAAAAAGAGCCCGGGATGTATACACCGGATGCAACCTCGGGACCGCTAAATATAGAAACGTCATCCCAACTGGGATTCTTCTCTTCTATTACATAATTTAAGAATAACCTTCTGTTTATTCCTTTTCCCTTCCTTTGGACGTGTGTATGTGGCACGGAGTTTAGCGACCGGAGGTGGTTCAACACGAAATGTGATGTGATGTCATGTGTGGTGCCATGTTAACGTCAACATCCAAAAGCGAATCTTCGCGTGGCGTGCAGACCGCTTGGAAAGTCGGCCATCTCGTCGGTTGTTGATTTATCAGACGGAATTTCAAGAAAGGCTCGTCCGGACTCTCAGAACGAATCGACTGTCTGGTTGACGGCGGATGTCGGTGTTGCAAAATCCCCACATGGGCTCCGCCGTCGTACGACGACAGTTCATCATATAATCCGGTGGCCGCCCTCTGGTCGACTTCCTTCCTTGCTTCCTTGCTCGCGCTTCGAGGGGATTTCATCACTCGCTGTTTCATAAGAACAGATCAACATGAGAGCGGAAGCAATCGATAATAATTTGTTCTTCGAATAATGAACTCATGAGGCGCTTTCAAATCATCAAAGGATAAGCATTTTCTGTCATCACGTGAGTTCGACGGAAGTTCAGTTTTCCAACGAACGTGCTTCGGAAAAGGACGCCACAGATATCATCGGACAGAGGAACTCACTTCAGTTATGGCGAGAACGTTTTGGCTTTCGTGTTTTCGGTAGTAGGGGATGGAAATGCATCTCACGGGTCATTACGAGACGGGATCACGTACTTTGACTAATTGTGAGAATAATATCGAGAGAAATCGGATGAATCGTCTCTGCTGACCCATCAAGTAGGGTCAAACAGAGGCAGAGTGATGATTTGGTCATTCCGCAATAAGAGCCTAATAATCAATCACAACATCATTAAGCAACCTGCGGTCGTCGTCGTCGTAGTTCGGAGACTCACGTCCCAAATCCGCACGGAAAAGATATACCGCACTTATTACGCTGATTAGGAACATTTGGTCGAAAAAGAGATGGAAGCCTGCAGCTAGACTAACTTAGCTTTAACTTCAGCAAATTCATACAATGAACACAACGCCCGCTTTCTGCTCGAGGAATAATTCTTCTTGATTTCCGCATTGAACGCCAAACGTTCTGAAATTATTACTCACAATCGAAATTTGACGACTTTCTTCACCCTCGTTTCGCGTCCCCAGATTCTACAGAAATCTTATGAACTGTTCGATTCATTGTCAGGACGAGATTTGGGGAAAACTTTTCCCTCCAACTTGCAGCTGACAAGCCGCGTCAGGAGCGGGGTGTGTTCCAATGCCGACTTCCTCTCTAGAAGCCTCACAAGGCCAAGACGAACAGCACTCCGGGCTGAGAGTATTCCAAAGGGCGACTGCGGCAGACAGGCGGAAAGTTCCCGGCCTCATGAAGTTCCAACTCCGCTCCGTTGTTGGAATCGAAACACGACGACGACGACGACTCGAGGGAAAGAAAGTACAATACACACAACAGACAGACTATCCCTGTGAAGTTGCGATAGAATCATCCAATCGACGAGCTTGTCCTGATTTTATTTTTCTCACCCAATGATCACAGTCGCACTCGACACCGAGAGATTCGCTGTTTGTCCGTGAGCTCGGTGTGTACCGTCAAAGTAGAGATCCCTGCGCGGTGGCATCTCTCGGAATTAGAATTGCACATTTTCCCCTGTTGACAGTAGCAACGACGAGCGAGCTACAGGAGAACAGAAAAAAAAAAGAGAATCATCGGTGCATGAATAATCGACTTAGCTAATACGTACGCGCAATAAGCACGAAATTTTCGCTAAGTCCATTAGATGGTAATTAGCTCGTCGGAACCTCACCGGGGAGCTCTCAGTGCCTACGATTCGGTATGGTGAGCAGCTCCGTTCCGGGGAATGGCAGTTGCATCTGTCTGGCAGAGGAAGAAAGATCTCAGACGCTCGAATCGAAAATTTCTCGATGACATTAAGGCCAATGTCAATACTTGACAGCCCTGCCATTGAACTCTTCTCTTTTTTTTCTCTTTTTTCATGGGAGTGCCTACGGCCTTCCGTTCTCAGAGATCGGATCCATCCGGAGTCGCAAAGATGGCGTCTCAGACGACAACGACGACAGCGACAGAATCCAACGCAACGACCTATTCGAGCAGCTGGCAGTCATAGACCGCGAAAGACACGCAAGACCAGGAAGGAACGGAAGCCGTCGTCGGAGCAAATTGTAGCAGCTCTATAACGGCCTGAGAACAAGCCCGGGGGCCTCGCCCGCTTCGCCCCAACAGTTTGAATATCTCCGTCAGCTTCCTCCGGACAAATGCACGTTTCACCCTGAAACGAGAACGCTGCGCGGAGTGAACGGAAATTACGTTTCGCCTTGAGGGACAAACCGGAGGCAACCGCAGATCCGTTAATGTTTGCACCATGGGAATTACGGGAAACACTTTTCCTGACATCAGTTGCGGCAGCCTCAGGATCAAGCAGAAAGTTGGGCCCAAGTGAAGCTCGTCGGTAACTCGATCACCTTTATTGATATCCGCGACGAGGGATATGAGTGGAAGTTGATGAAACTTTTCAACCAGTTCGAACTCTATCTCTCTCCGGGTTATCACAAAGTGCCTCGAACGGCGTCTCGGATCAGAAGCATCATTTATCCACAATTTCACTCATTCAACAAACTCCGGTCTACGCGAGATTCGCTACAAAGAGAGTCTTTCCACGCTGTAGCCGGCCGGCCAAACAAAAATCAATTTCCAGTTTGTTCCATCGAACATTCGTTGTGACTAACGAATTTCATGAGTTTGTTTCCTCATGCGTGCCGTGAACTTCAGTCAGCGAAGCAAGAAACTCACGACGCAGCACAGACGAGAAGGAAGTGCGCGCTTATGTCGGCATCTTTGACGTTATAACGGGAAGAAGCCCGCGGCTTCCTTTGGATGTGATCCACAATTTCCGTCTCGACTCACTGGCTGCTTGGCAGGCAGGCAGGCAGGCAGGCAGCGAACTCGCTCTCTTGTCCTCGGTCGTTGGCTGCCCGCTTGCCAACCCGCTCGCTTGCAGCCATCCTGGATGGTGGTGTATTGGATGGAACGGTTTTACAGTTATGATGATATGTGCTCTGAATCTGAGTAGTTTCTCTTCCCGCTCTCGCTCCACCGCCTCGGTGTGTGAATCACGCTTCTATATTATACGTGAGTGAGCGTAGGCCTTCATATCATTGCAAAAGATTATACGGCTTCTTCTCCGATACCCCGAAAAGTATGAAGTTCTGCCGTAGAAGGAGAGCACGAAGAGATAGCTTTGTCAGCCCGCGCCGCCGGTGAGCGCCCAGGGGACATTGCACAGCCACGATGGCCATCCTCTCACGGAAACTATTCGACACTGTCGGTTTCTTTAAAAAAAAAATGCGGAGCGAGAGCGATGGAGCGACCAAAACTCAGCCTCATCTCATCAGAAGGAATCTTCTCACAGCAAGGACATAATCTCAAAGAGGTCTATCATTTTGGAAAGAACAAGTGAGCTGGTCAAGGATTACAGTCTGAGTCACCGAGGCTTCCTGGGAGTCATTTCAAAAAGCTTCATCTCTCGTGTACGTTTTCGTTTCGCCGAACCTCTTCTCGAGAATCGAGAAAAAACATTTATCTTCAACTGCGAGAGGCGCTGTTTTCATCGATTGGGGGAGAAAAACCGGAACCCAATCGGCTCTCGCGTTAGTCAGGATGCTGAAAGTAAACTCCCTAATTTCGTTATATTCCATCGAGCGACTGGCTGACTAAGTGACTTCGGTAGAAAAGAGGGCTGCACGCTGATAGCAGTAAATGAGTGGCGAGCAACAGCTTGGGACACGTGCTCCTAAGGAGCTCTCCATACCCTCGAAGCGCACAAGTCCAAGCTGAGTCAGCGTAGCGACACGCGACAGACCATAAAAATTATCTCGATCTCAATAATTTCACTCAGCTTAAGCTTCTGGAATTCACACCGATGTTCCCAGCAGGAGTTGATGGAGTTTTGGTGTCAAATAAGGGGGAAACTCTGACAATCGATGGGAATTCAACGATGGCGGTGCGCTTTCCGGAAATGGGGGGAGGGGGTGGGGGGCATGAAGCTAAAACAGCGCTCAAACATACCGCTGTTCCACATGGAGCTCTCGGCAGACGTTGTCTTCTTCTGAGGTAGCAAGGCAGTCAAGCGATTTGACAAGAGGGCTGTCCTGCTTGCTCGTCCGGTGTCCAGACTCTTGCTCGAGGCAGGGTACTAATTGCTGACAACAGCAGCAGCAGACGCTCTTCGTTGCTGGTGTGTGGTGCTTCTTCGGACGTCCCCTAGGAATCGTGCAGCTTTTAACAATCCTTGGCAATGGCGCCCGAGGCCCTGATGGTTCCCAAGAGGATCGAAAAGGTGATGGTTACCGTCCGTCGTTCTGATAATCCGATATTGTTTCAGCGAGACGCAGTTATGTCAGCATCGTCGGAGACTTCCTCTCTCAGCCTTTCGAAATCTTCACAGAGTTTTCTTTCGTATGGATGAAGGATTCTCCAGCCTTGTGAGTGGCAAGCGCAAGAAAGGGGGGAACAAAAAAAAGGAGAACGATAGTTCTGAACTAGTGGGTGAGAGAAAAAGTCGCTCCTTCGAACGATGTGAAAGTAATCCGTCTTTTACAGCAGCAAGTGCGGGTGGGTGAACAGGCGGACCGGCAAGCAGTCAGGCAGGCAGGCAGGCAAGCGGACGAGAACGTTCGGCCAAGCAATCTCTAATTTTCTCGGTTCGTTTCGAAGGGTTCGTTCCATCGGCCGCTTATTCGCTCTTGTTCGCGTCACCTTTTTTTCTTCTCAACTTTTCTGCTCGCTGCGCCACTGGCGAGAGCTGCCTGTGGAGTTTGTAGGGGGAAGTATTCCACGTTAAGAAATCATGCGATTTCCAAGCAAAAATCAAAATTAGATCGCCCTCTTCGTCAATGGCACCACCACAATCGACCTGCGACTTGAAGCAACGAAAATGAGAAATCAACCGGTTCCTTATTATTAACGTACTTTTTTTCCGCTACGGAACAGGTATTCAAGATGTTGTACTGGAGAAAGTGACGAGGACGCGTCAGGATGAAATTTTCAGATTTGCATATATCAGATCTCAGCACCAAACTGGCGTATCCGGCGGCCGCGTTCTTCTCCGGTTCGAGAGTGTTCGGTCCCGGAGAGCCCGGGATCACGAAAACTCCGATTGAGCTTTCTCGATCGAGTTGTAGTTTGATTGTGAAGATACACTCCCTTCACATCAGAAGGAGATCACCCTCATTGCATCTCACTTGGCAGAAATCCCAAAAGCCGTTGACCAAGATAATCGTACAACACTCACTATCTGTCCATCATACATTGTTCCTGCTTTCACTGGATGGGATTTATTTGAGCTTACATATGTTCCCTTTCATTTCAGGGGTGAATTGTCTTGTATTCACAGATCATTGAAAATTGGATTAATTGGATAATTGATGACAGCCTAGAATAGACTGGAACTCCGAAGTTAACATTCGTAGAGGGTTTTTTCTTTTCGTGATTCGAGGGAAGAAGGCAGATCGAAAAAGAGATGGAGCTCTTCCATTTATATTGAGAGTGATAATAATCGCTCTAAGTCGGTAGCGAAGATGCTGAGTTATGCTCAAGTATCTGCCATAGCATCAATCGAAGTCGACGTCGCGTTTGCCGTTGTGTGATCTATGCCCAACGTCAGCTTTCGGGTTCCGTAAGCCAGCTGACAGCGAAACATTTAAAAGAGTATGATAAGAGCAGTAGACTTAAATCTAGCTATAAATTCAATGCGTCTCTCACGAGGTGGTCTGCGCCGCTGATGATGAGTTGCCGCCGATTCCGAACGCGCGCGGTCACCGATCGAGTGCATCTGCTCTTGCGGGGAGCTCTTCTGAAGCCGTTTTCGATTCATTTCGACTCTAATGAATTTGCGAATTGCGGGACAATGCGTCAATTCAGACGCGGACGAACAGACCGGAATTTCGTTTGGTCTTTTGGAAGAGATAGGCTTCAACTTGAAGTCGATTGATTCGTCCGCGCTGTCGTCACTTCGAGCTGATGTTTGTTTGGGTGGAGACGGAGTCAGTCAGTCGAGCTGCGTTCTTGCTTCAATGGAGCCATCAAACGAATGACGACGTATTGTTGTGAGGCTTTCGATTTTCCTTTGGGGGGGGTACATATCGGAGTTTACAAAACAGTCCAACCCCTTAAAACGAGCCGTGTCGTTGTTGTTGTTTAGTCCTCAACTGAGTACGCAGACGGGCGCTAATAGAAAGCGACAATGGCGCTCCCTCAGCGTTCCTCTCTGTTTGGGCTCCGGTTATCGAGTGCGTTTTGTTAGGACCAATCCGGTGAGAGAAATTGAATCGAAGTGGCCGTCTGTCGACACCTCGACGAAAGAGACCTCGACTCAAGAGCCAACTAAGCTCTCAAAACAGTTTAGGCGAAGAGCTTATAATAACAGAAACAGACTCGCTCATTCGAGTCCTCCGTTGAGCTAGGTATGGAGGGATAGATTAGCACCTTTTTGGAACCACAAGATCCTCCTTCTCCTCAGTGAAGCGATCTCCCACTGTTTTGATTTCACCCGAAGCGCCAGAGACGGGGAATCGCGACTTCAATGTACTCCCAATGCTCGAGATGATTTGATGGGAGTGTTACCACCATCGACCAACCTCATGATATAACTTCTCAGTTATAAATATATGATGATGATGATTGTATCTACCGTTTCTTCGAAGGACCAATCGACCGAATGAATCGTGGTAACGCGTTGTTCAACTCAATGGATGGGGACCTTAGTTGCCGGCAGCGAATAACCTTGCTCGCTTGCCATAAAGATGTCTGAGTTGGGTCGCCAACACGAAAGGAGTCCGCACACTCTCTCGAAAAGACAGTTTTTCGTCGAAGAATGATGTTAGGGTCGGATTGCGGGGACCCCGTAGACTCACATTGTTGGCAGAGTCTTGCGATTTCTCCAACAAGTTTACGGCAGCGTCCACGAAATACTTTTGACAACTCGCATGCTATCGATACCTTGAGGCCCGAAAAGACCATTGCGTTGATCACTTGAATCGGATGCCGGACGGACATTCGCCAGAGTGCAGCACGCCAAACTTAATTCAGTAAGCGATTGCCGTATTTACCCATTGTAATATTTGCGCCACTCTCATCGCTCCACACGAAATCGAATTTATGGCCTGGACTGCATGCAATCCCAGTTCTCTCGAGGACCGTCGTCTCCGCCTCTGAATTCCCCGGACCTTGCGACTCAAAGGGCGGAGGCTGCCCATAGCCGACCCGTTGAGTTGATCGCAACAATGTAGTCCACCTATTGTTGCCGCCAGAGCGAACCGGTATTGTCCTCGTGGCTAGCTCCCCAGAGATTCTGAATCGCTCTATCTTGTTTAAGATCGCACTGCTTGTGCGCTTCGCCAGACGTTTTGCGGAACGTATTGATTCCATGCTATTCCGGAGCTTAAATCATCAAAACGAATGGTAACTCCGAGGATTGATCCATCGTTAGCTTTGCTCGGCGTTTCCCTTCATCCGGTGCGCTCTCGATTTGATTTCTTTGAGAGAAAACTGGAACCGAGATCTGTCTGTCCCGCTCGAGCGTTGGTTGCTGGTTGATCGATTCAGCTCCGAATTTCGACAAAGGTCTGACACTGTATTCCCTGGCGTTCTTCTGACGATTCAAGCGATTCCTGTCGGAAACAGATCTGGAAGCAAACAACATCGAGGAACGCGTAACTATTTCCCAAAGTGACTCAATAATCTTGATCAAGATCCCAATCTGCGATCTCGTTCTCCATGGCGCCAGACGAGTCACTCGCGGAAAGCCAGAAGCATCACGTGTACACTGAGTGAGTGAGTTTCGACCTCGGAGAGTTGAGCCGCGTGCTCATGACGTGCACGGCCGCTGGATCTTCCCGGCGTTCCACCTGTGTTCATCTAGTTTTCCGCATGCGTGTATCTGTAACTGACTCGGAGATGTAGACTGCTCTGGGAGGGGAACGGGCTCTGGGAGGAGCAAGGCATGCCTTTTCCGCTCAGACGGAAACGCTGGATTCAACTGCGACTTGACGTCAGTGCTCCTCAAGGCGCGACCTCGACAAGAACTCTTCTGTCTCTTTCTCAAATAATGAGGCCTTCTCGTTCGAAGTCAAATATTTCCTCGAAAATCTTCGACAATCAGATTCTTCTCTCAGATCGCGAGCGTTTCCGTTATAACAAATCTGTATGCTTATGACGAAATGAGTGTCGGGGGCTTCCGCAATTCTTCACGACCTTGTATTAGATCGGCTTTCTATAATTCATCCACATTACCGGTTCTCAAAGAGGTCCCTCCGCTGAAGGAACCACGGTTGCCTCAGTCGTCTCTGATAGTAGGACGGTCTTCAATGAACGAGCATGAGGCTCTATGGTCAGCTCGAAGAGTACCGAGCAGGGCTGTTCATACGTCGACCTTTCCTAGTCGGAAGTGGAAGACCTAATTGACTGCACGAAGGAAGCTCGATGAACACTGGGCGCTCATCCGGAATACTTATATCCTGATTTTTCCTTGACCTGCTATCGAGTCTGTGGGAGCCGTATCCTGAGCTCGCAGTCCGATGATGAGGAGGTTCAGTTTCAGTTCTCTTCTCCCATTTAAAATGATGTTGGTTGATCAACGATCGATTTCGAAAAGGTCACTCGGTCCCTCTTTCTCTAGCTCAAAACAAAGTCCTGCACTGCAGGCGCCCAATACTCCGGGATGCAAGACGGTGCCGCTGAGCGTGAGATGCCTATAAAATGTGTGTAAACTCCGGCTACGTTTGATCGCGGAATGCGTGAACTGCCTCATGATGATGAATACTCCAGCCAAGTGGAATCTCTCAGATGTGGAAAACTCCAGACATGAAGATATTCTCATAGAGCCCCAGGACCGAAACTTGCTCCTTCCCACTTCCTGGAAATCACTAACAAGAGAGAGAGAGAGAGTTCTCCGCATGAGTTGCAGGCTCGGCCAGCTATCGCTTCCGAATTTTCCTCATTTCCAGCTGATCGGCTTCATCTAGTTTGACTCTTCACCCTCCTCGAAGTTTCCCTGGGTGACGGGTTCAACGAAAGATGATTCCTCTGGATAGGAAAAAGACGACACTAGAAGCAATGAGGGAAGCTTTCGTGCTCCGCTTGGAAAGGCGGCGGATCGTCACTCTAGAGGAGCAACGTTGACATCAACAACGGATGCACGAAGAAAGACGAGCCAACGTCAGAATCTCCGATGTTTATTCCCGTGTACTTTGTCTCTCGCATCGGGATTCATATGTAAAACTCGGGAGGCACATTAGAAAAGTTTGGAGCCTTTGACTCCGGTGGATTGGCTGTCACGACCTGTCTCCAAAAGCAACTTGAAGAGATCGCTCGTACGGTGAACACGACCGAGAAAGCGACCCTAGAGTAGGCTACACCGATCTCACATTTGGAGTGAGGTGACAGGCGAGCAGAAGTTTCCAGTCAGTCACACAGGATCGCCCGACAACGCTTCAGAAAACGCTGTCTTGCTTCGATGCTTACAATTCAAGATATACATAAAGCGTTGTTGGGGGAAGAAGAGAAAACTTCTTCCCAATCGTTTATGTTCAAGCGCGGAAGAGAGGGGCCGGGAGGGATTGTATCCTGGAAACCGAGAGCTAATCGACGTAGAGAATAAATCCTCCACAGCTCCTCCAGAGGAGCAGCTGGAATCTGAGGGGTGCGTGCGTTTCTGCATCCTATGGAAGTTACAAAGTATTCTATCTTTGCTGTTCGAACTGCAATAAAGTATCGAACTCCATGAGGGAATGATCATTCTTTTTTCACTGACAGCATTCCATCAAGTTTTTTCTCCTACTCAAGAAGAGAGATCATTTTCTAGAGTTGATGTTAGCGGATCCTTGTTGTCCAGCAGTTTCTGTCGAGATCGTTGGAACTCCAAGATGCAGGTATTTCTATTGAATGAACGACGATTGTTCTAATTGCGCAACAAGAAATGGGACTTCTTTTCGGAGCCATAACTTTAGAGCGGAAGAGCTTCCTCACTTGTGGGAAAATCGCGGAAGTCGATTATCACTTTGTCTCCAAAAACTTTGTCGCGTTATCGATCGTCTTTTGTTCCACCGAGAGAGAGAGAGAGAGAGAGAGATGACGTAATAGAGTGGAAGAGCCTACTTTCCGCCTCAATAATTCGGTTTGTGACAAACACCGTGGAATGCCCCTTTCTCGACTGGTTCGTATTACGATCTGCATCAACTCTGAACTGAAATAATATCCATTTCCGCTCATTCGTGACAGGCGAGGAGCTTGTCATATTCGAAAGTGAATGGGTGGTGCGCTCGTTCGTTGATTCTTGAATCGGGTTATCGCTTCAGCTTTTAGCTGCATTCGATAATGCACCGAGATTGCTGGGGACACAAACCCTGTTTGAAGCAATTATCTTTTCAGAATGCTTAGACTGGCTGCTCGCTCCTCTTCATGCGTCTTCCAACAATACCAATGTGGATGACATCTGCTGAATTGTCGCATAGTAAAGTTAAAGCTTAGTGAGAAGGCCTCTAATAAAATTTCAATCACAATGCATTGATATCCGGGAATCGATCACGCCTTGTCAATACACTGCTGGAGGTCTGAGGTGCGAGGCGACAGAAACGCTCCAAGGCAACTGAGCAGGGCTTAAAGTGTGCTGTGTGCCTATCTTTCTGTTTGGTTCTCCGTCCGTCCGTCCGTCCGTCCGTCTGTCGCCGAGTCGCTTGGTCTATCTGTCCGAAATTTGCATTCTATTTCAACGAGGAGGGCTGGTCGGGGCGTGAACCTCATCTCGTGTCGACAAACTGGCCCAATAGACTCATTCTAGGCTTTCGAGTACGGGGCGTTTCCTTGCACTCATCGAGAATGCTACTTTTTGCGAATTCCTTCGGCTCCTTGATCGCTACAGCCGTTTTTTGACTTTTGGGCTAATTGAACGTGGATTCTAAGTTCAATTTTTCAAGGTCTTCATGCTCCATCTATTCGAGTCCACGATGCGACATCTCGATAATGAAATCCTCTCTAGAAATGTTCCCAAATCGAGTCGCCTTCGAGGTTTGGTCCGAGAATATGAAAGTCAGAGCAAGACAGCGAGTGTTGCTCTGACCACCGCACCGCCTCTACGACTGTTCCCTCCATCATACGTCCTTAGCCTTCACAAACAGATGAGAAGAACCGAGAATAAAGGAGACTGCGTAACCCCGCTGTCGGAGCGGCTCTTTCACCGATTTCTCTCCGTTCGTTCGTTCGTTCGTTCGTTCGCTCGCGCAGTCAATGACGATGGAACATTCGTTGGTGTTGCTCCATTGTGAACTCGACAGATCTCGGGAAAAAGTTGACGGAAGAGAAAGAAATAAATGGTTGTGTTTCTGACAGCGCAGTATAAAGAAAGATCCAACTGGCAGGTTGACCGCCACTCGATGTCAATCACGGAAAAAAATATACTCACACACAATAACCGCCTCACCCTCTGGAACAGAACCACCATCCTCGATTCCATCTCAAATCTCGTCATCGAAAGTTTTCATTAGTATCGTTCCAGAGCACTGCAATCTCGATAAGCATTCTACCTTATACGAGCGTAGAAACTAGTTTCCATGAAAAGAGCGCATGGATATGTATTGGGAACGCCTCGTATTGAGGAGAGAGAGAAAGTCATTTGAGCTTTTTGAGGAGATCGATTCTTGCAGACCACTCTTCGAGAAAGGCGGCCGTTCAGTCGACCAACTAACCAGCTTCCCGGTTGGAGAGCCTCTTGAGAGGTCGGGGAGAATGCCTATTACTCTGCATAACGAACTCTTCGGCGAGTAAGATCCTGTTGTGGCCTCTTATGGCAGATTACAAGCCGGCACTCATATCAAAGCCGAACAACTTCTCTTCTGGAGACTGCGCAACTCGAGGATCCGGTGACAGAGAACCGCGTTTGAAAGCTCTTCACATTTCTTCCAATTCGCTCCGATTGTTGTGTGTCCTCATTCCCGATAGCCGGAGACGAAGCAATGAAGAGGTTTCCGTGACTATTTCGGCCCAGTCCGCCAACACGAAAAACTCGAGGTTTCGTTTCTCCTCGATCAGTTTCGTCGATGGTTCCAAAAAAAGGCTCGAGATGCAATCCGATAAATTAGGAAAAAATGGCGCCTAAATCCTATGCAGAATCCGTGAAGTGACTCCGGATAATCTCGTGAAGTGTTGGTGCTCGCTGAAATGCAAATCGTGCAGCAGCTCTATTCTCGACTGTACACAATTGATGCTAATCCTCGGAATCTCCGGGTCAAACGTAAACTCTGGTCCCTGTTGCTCTCAACTACCGAGCGCTCGCTAGAGATGTCGCCGATCCGCCACAGAACGACCGACCGACTCACGACCGACCAACCAACCAACCAAGAGACCCGATGGACTCATTTTTAGCTGAGCGCACACTTTCCACAGGCATCGCTTGGTCTGATTTGAACACTCAAATTCTTTGCATTGTGAGTCCACCTGGTCTCATTCTCATCGGTCGGTGAGGCCTCCGGGACTCGAGAGATTTCGCCTGCCCCACAATAGACGGCTGTCACCACAATCTTCAACAAGAAGTCCGAAATCGGGCCTGGTGGCCGAATTCTATGACACCAAGCGAGCAATTCATTCAGTAACTTTGATTCAGGCCCATTTACGAGTAAATATCACGAATCTTTCTTCTGATTCAATTTTCGCTCGCCATATCTATCTCTTTGTGACGAATTTCTCGGTTCGGTCTCCAAAAATTTTCGACTCGCCATCGAGTAATACACTTATTGGAGCGATTTCGAGATTTCCATTTGTTCACAGGAATCGCTCTCCTTCGAGAATCTACGGAGAAGGTCTCTGAAATCTTTCGCGTTGGAGTTCTCTGAAGTCTCGAGTTACACTTGTTGTTGCTGTTCACTTGAAAAAGCTGTTGTTAGCTGTTCATTCGCTTCTTCGACAATACATGAAACGCGATATAGAACTCTCCGTTTGCAAAACATCGTATGTTTGAACATAAACTAACCTCGGGAACTCGTACGGTTTCGGGTTTCTCAAATGTAACCTAATAGTTTGCTGATACAGAATAGCCTCAATGGATTGATGAGCGACTCATGGCCAGGTGTTGAAAACGGTGGCGAGTGATGACGGGATGCGAGCATCCGCGATGTTCTTTGTATTTGGAGGATGCGGCACACGGATCAGCCTCAACTAGTTCAGCTAATGCATGATAATTTCGAGAGGGAACGTGTCATCTACGTGGCACAGAAACGAGGCGATTACCTATTCTTACGTAGATGTCCAATGAATAATAAGCACATCGGGCTGGATGTGTTCTTAATCTCTAATTCGCTTTCGTATGCGCCAAAAAACAATGTTGATTCAAGTGTCTCTTCTCGCAGATTAGACAACGGAACGACACCGCGCTTCCTCGCTTGGCGTCCTCTGCAACACCGCTCGCAGGGAGGTGAATCCCTAAAAAAGAATCCAGGAAAGTCCTCGGTTCGCGAGCTGTTGCTTCGGAATAGTGAGAACCATTGCTTTGAAAAGATAGAAAATCACATTTGAGGATCGAGTTACAACCCATCAGCCCAATAGGCTTCCGAACTCTTCTGAATGAGAATTTGAGGCGTAGTTTCAAGACTTCCCGTATGACGGGTAACGAAAGAAAAATATTCTTCCTCATTCCCTTCCTGATTCGTCAGGGATATCGAGTTGGGATCACCAGCGATTCTATCACGGGTTTTCTCCATCAAATGAAAAAGAATAAGATGGAACGAAAACATTCTGCGCTTTAGAGAATCTCCGTAACACTGAACCAAGGTATCCGAGAGAGGAATTTATTTCGAGATGTTGGGCATTCACCAAATCATCCGTCTGAAACACATACCGTGAAGCTCAACTTCCCGGCGTGAAAATTGTGAGTCTAGAAAATCTCTTGATTAAGGTCGAAGATCTTTTTGCGTGAGGTTTATTCCCCCTAGATTCCTCCATTGAACGTTGAAAGTTCGTTGTAACGTATGCCGCTACAATGAATTTCCGATAGAACGGATTGGAATTTTCTCATTTCATTGGGGACGATGCTGGAAGGCTTTCATTATTACGAATTTCCATTACAAGGAACGGGTTGCGCCGTTCTCGCGAAGCTTGTTCTAACGAGCTATTTTTCTGTACATGCAAGAGAAGAAAGTGATTTAAAGTTTATATTTCGAAAACATGCGGAGCAATAAACGTGAACGTTGTTTTCTATAGATTCTGCTCAAGGTAATTTTTCTATTATCCGTGAAAGTGTAATTCACGTCTGGCTGCCTAGGCGTTCTCTCCTGCTGAAGCCTCTGGGAGCTTGAGATGCCCTGTGCAAACATTTTGCCGAAACGAGAATAGAAGCTTTGAGCAAACTGAGTCTACCAGGACATGATTCTGTGGTTGCTGCCCGTCGCTGAAAGGACGGCACGTTACTTTTCCCTCGATCATTATTCTCATTTGGAAAGATGAATGTGCATTGCCGCAACACGAAAAGAACGCTCAGAGAGAAGCTGATTACAGGTTGAGAACAAACTGAAGCATTATTTTTGTCGACGAATCCACGCGAAAATCAAGTTGCACAACTGATAACAAACGGCTGCGAAAATCGATCCAGACACGATGTCGGAGCGAAGAATCATACTTCTGTGTCTTCTCCAAGGGTATCCAAGGGAATGTATTCGACTTCGAGACGGCTCTGCTTTTCTCTTCGTGGAAAGAAACAAAAGACTGGAAACAATGAATTCGATCTGATCTGAAACTAGCTCTATCTTCTCGAGTTGTTCAGAAGAATCGAAAAATTAGTGCGGATGAAACGCTTTTGTAGGGTCAGTGAGGAGCTGACTTCGATCCGCAAGCTCACTCGATGATGTTCGCAACTGAGCGGGAATTCCACATCGAATGATTTCTAAGCTACCCAATTCATTCGAGTCCTTTTCGTCAATATTTGCTGATGCTCAGATATTCAGGAGTCACGATAAACGTGGCGGAGGAGTTTCTGCGTCGCGACCCGCGCATCCTCCATCAATCGGGTCAAATAGTGAGCCTTTCAGCCGACAAACCAACCTACTGCAGCCACTGAACCGGGGAAGAGGGTCTTCAAGAGAGTGGGCGAGCCAGTAAGCAAGCAACCAGCTAGCTATTCAAGCACCCGTTTAAGGTTAGAATGAGTTTTGCGCTTATTCCCTCGTTGTGTTGGTTCGAGAGAGTAATTCGATTAGTACGGGGGTTCGGTGTCTGTTCCTGCCTCGTCCGAGCACGAGGAACGAGAAGAGAATGCTGGCCACGTCTGTCGTCGGTGCTTCCCTGCAAAACGGACCCACCGACCGATTGACCGAGCTAAGCTTCTTCTCCAGCTCGAGCAATTCTTCCCGCCGGCCCACTGGCCATAGAACCCACCCAGCAGCAAACGGCCCAGAAAAGCTCTACCTACCGATCGAGCAGAGATCTTCCCTCCAGGCGGATCGAAACTAGATCTCCGAGCAGCTCCATTGTTAAATATGTGACTGAGGGGTCTGTGAACTCAGAGTATGGCAGATTCTCCCTGTGATTCATAGAATTACGCGTACATTCTGCTCTCTTTGACGATGATTTATGAAGTGATAAAATAAGTAGAGCAGGTGTCGAAAATGCTCGTTCGTGTTTCCGTCATCGGATCCACTGTCACAAGCGAAGACCCCTTGAATTTCGCTGGAATCGACTCCCATGCACTCGAATCCGGCAGGAGGATGGTCTTTTTTCCGAAATTAAAGTATTGGAGACTCAGTTAACAAGGAGTCTATTCAGTCTGTTAGCCTCTATCCTCCTCGTTGTTCACAGATTTGGGAATGGTATCGCGAAGGCTTTCTTCACTTCCGGAAGATCGCGGGCACCGCCGTCCCAGTTATCATGGATGGGACCCTCGCTCAAGGTCCTTTTCGTACGGCTCTTCGACTCCAATGATATCATTGATATTGTCTGAGATTAGGCTCCAGTTCTCTGAGCTCCTTAGCATGTTGTCGATGAGATTGTCAGGCGTAAGTATGTATTCTGTTTAGTTTGAGGTTCAGTTGAGTTCTTTTCGATGAGAATTCGGGACAGTCGAAGAGTGTGTGTTCTGGGGTATCTTCTGAGCCGGTGGTGCAGTGTACGCATGTTGTGGCGAGTTTTTTGTTCATTGAGTGTAAATATGACTGAAAATGTCCGTGTCCTGAAAGTGCTCGGTCGTGTAGTAGGTGAGCTCCCCGTGTTCGATGATTCGATGTTTCTCATGAGTCTCTTTGTCTATTTCCCTTTTGTGCCCTCCTCGTGTTCCCATCTCTGTTTTAGTTCGTTGAGGTTTTCAAACTCTAGCCGTGGTTCTGGGTCCGATGAGTTAATTCTATTCCTGGCTATCTGCTGCCTTGTTCTTATCGTCGTTTCAAGTATTGGAGGCTAGATCATGAGTTTGACAAACAAGACGGACAACCGGTACATACCAATGCTTATCATGCGGCACCGCTTGTCAATAACTTATTCGGACAGAGAAGGCATCCGCAGGTTGGCGCTCTCATTTACAAATAACGCGTTGTCTTTGACGAGGCGATGCAGTCCGTCTTGAGGTGGCTGCCCCTTGGATTCTTTTCCGTTTTGGTTGCTTATGAGTAAAATTCGGTGCAAGTCGGTCCAAGGGACAATTGAACGAACCAAAACAGACGGACGAACAGACAGACACACTGACGGACATAAACACACATCATCGCTGACTGCTTAACCACACGGTGATGGCGCACTAGCAGTGGCAGCGGCTTCGGTGATGGCTTCCCGCCAACGCGCGTTCTAACCATTGTCTATCACACGATTGGCCGAAAAGAAAATAACACCCTGTTGTAAAAATGCCGCCATAGCGATTCCGTCGCCACGTCAGAGCTAAGCAGGATTTCAGATCAAAACTAGGCGTGGTTTGGCGTGGTGTGACGGCCGGCCGGCCGGCCGACGAGGCAGCCAGCCAGGTTGGTCGACCGAACGGCGGCGAACCAGCCGGCGGGGTCAGCAACTCAGATCAAAGAGAAAGCCTCAAAGCATCAAAAGCTGGGCGATCGGCAGATTGGGCGTCACTTTGGCACCTCGCTGCCAAAGACTTGCGGCGACTCACCGCGGCTCGATGCGACTCGATCAAGCGGCGACGAGTCGAGGACTTGAGGAGATTTCACTGTTCAATGAGCTCGTTCACTCTGAAAGGCGGCGACCGCGACGACGACAACGACCACGACATCATCGCCAACGACAACAGCTCATATGTATAGGACAATAGCTCTCAAGGCGTGAACTCCAATCCGCTAAATCCGAACGACGACGACGACAGCAACGATCAATGCGACCGCTACTACTAGCGGTCGATTGTCTCGCGCATTGTCCACATCAGCAGGAACCTCCAGTGAATGCACACCTCACCTTTGATTTGACTCCCTGAAGTGTGAAATTCGCATTAGCTCAAAAAGCCATGGGATGAATTTAACGAGTCCGAACGAGTCCACTTGAAAGTAGAAGGCAGCTTTGTTGATGCGGATAAGTAGTGGAATTCGTGTGGCGTTATGATTGCCGTGGAAAACCACCAACCGAATAGCCTTCTGAACTCATTTACGAAAGTCTCATTCTCGGTGATTTTCAGACTTTTCAGCGTTTCATCTCAAAGAAGTAACGCCTCTCAACAGCTCGTCAGTGGATGAAACCAAGTTTCTCACATTATAGCGAGTTTTTTTCTTTCAGCAGGAACGAGAATATATGTATGGTGTCTCCGACGCTGCACTCCATTGGTGCTTACGGCTCGTGACGCGCCGCCCATGAACACGCAAATTACTGAGCTAAGCATGAGTAGCGGTCATTGGATTGTTTTAAATGTCGAGTCAGAGTTGTTTCCGAGAATGTTGGACTTTTCTTTCATCTCGATTCTGACCTGACTTGCCGAGTGGAGAAATCCATCGGCGGCGCTTCCTCGATAGTGTTTTTCCCGCGTGACTCAAGGAGATGTTCAAGCCGATCTCGGTCGAGCAGGCGAACAATACGGCTTATCGACGTACTGCTGGTGCTGTTGTGGCTGGATCCTATCTCGACGTTCAAACTCCTATGAAAATTTCTGAATAAAAACCGAAGCTGTTTTCGTCGGCTTATCAAAGCGTGTAAGATGGATCGTTGGGCACAGGAACTTTTCTGGAGTCATGCCTCTGGTAAGGTTAAAAAAAAGAGTGTCGGTATCGGTGTCGCTCATTACTTGAAACTCTCCCATAGGAGCAAGCCTATTTTTGCAGGATATTTTCCGAGTCTTATCTTTCTCCTGCCTCCTTCAAGCCTTTGGCGCGATCAATGAGAACCAAACTCCCAATTGTCCCTTGAATGAACGCGAATTTGTGATTCATCAACGACAATGATGTGGGCGGCTTCCTTCGACTTTGATTTCTCTCAACATTCGATCATTTGAGGCGGAGGTCCACGTTCGTTGATTTTCGCAAAGTCAAGGTTGATGGGCAACAGAAGCGAAATCTCACCGAAGCTCAATAAAATTTTGTGTCTGATCGATGACGATTTATTAGATGAAATTCCAGACACTACGATATCGCTCGTTCCGAGACATCCGCTGGTTTCCAGAGGCCTAGAAGATCTTTTGTGAATTAGAGCGGAAAGGGAAAATTCAAGCGACTCTGACGATGGATTAGAGGAAGACATTTCGGCTATGGTTGGCCTCGAAGTTCAGACCTTAGACTTTTGGTGACTTTCCCTCCTCGAAGCGGTCGGAGCCCGCCAAACGAAACGACATCGATATCTTTAGAAGTTTTGTGAAGGTACTTTGTGAAGGACCGTTCTACTACGCTCGGGCGCACCAATTTTTGAGAAAGGTTTTATCGCGTGTGTGGAACACCTTCTCCGTCAGCCTTCGCCGAGTTTTCATTTGAAAGAGATATTGGAACCACACTCCAGATTCCAACTCCTGCTGAGTTGGAACAACTCTCCACGATCTTATCTCGATGTCTTGAATTGGTTTTTCGATGAACGAATCGATGCGGCACTACAATCTCTCCCGTCCGTGTGGATTGCGTGCCAGGAGTTAATATTCGTGTTGTGCGCGATTCTCATCAAGTGTGAATTAAATGAAGTGAAAACTCATGACAGATCCAATGATGGATCATCGAATAATAATGAATTGAGACGAAAAATGCATCGATTCTGCCTGTGGTCGTCTTCGTATGGCCGATCAATGGAAACTGGAAAGATATCTACGACTCGACTGTGAATGCAAGGAGACAACTCGCAACGGAACCTTTGATTTGGCCGTTGATACAGAATCTCTCGTGATATCGGTACAACCTCGTCAGGTTGTCCGTTGATAATCTGAAACCATGGTAGATTATTAGCGTCCATCCTCATGAAGCCGCGAAAACGATGAAATTCGGGGACGTACTCTTTAAAAGAGATCTCGATCCGATGGCTCCTGATCAGCGATTGAATGAGCCAGATAATCCGATTCTATGGTCGCTCCGCTTGTTGGAATCGGTATCGATTAATTGTCGATCTATCGGTGGACAATACTTCAATATTAGCGAGATGCATGACAGACCGGATCTTTCGAAATGAGATATGCACTCAACTAGACAAATTTGGCCTTTTGATTCAAGGAGGCGCCCAACTGAACGAACATGCGGAATGGGCCAGAGGAGGCTGTTGTCAATCGTACGAGGAGCATAAATAATCAACGAGCTGAACCGTTCGAATAACTCAGCCGCAGAGCGAACAACAGTCGGTCAGGTGGAAACCTGACCAGCGGGCCGCTTGTCCGTTGAGCGGCAAGCCGGTCAGTCAGTCAGTCTGTCTGCCGGTTTGGCGGTCTCTGTGCACCCAGTGGAATTTTTAATGTTTCCTTCAGGACCGAAGCCACACAACTCTCTCATTAGAATAACATCGGTTCCCGGTCACTGAGCGACGGAAAGACAGACAAACTGAAAGACAGCACATCGCCTGCCGTATACTGTTGATTAATGGAGGAAACTAACGATATCTCGTTAACAGACAAAACCCACTAAGCTTTTTCGCTGCCGCTTCTGTCGACGCCGAAGCTGAAGTTGTTAGAGAACATGAAATATGCTGCTGTCGGCTGACGGTGCAAAGTAGAAACTCGTAGTTATCTGTTAAAAATGAACGACCAAGGAGCAAGAATTAATTGACGTTTCACTCAAGCTATGATGACGGACTCGCTGTCAGAGTATTAGAGAAGCTTCGCTCGAGTTATTCTTGTCGATTAGCATGGAGACACTGTACGTGTCGTTGTCCATGATTGGCCGCGGGTATCACTCTCTACACAGCTGCCAACTTGTGAACATTCAAATAGAGGTGATAAATAGAGAACTTCTTTTCCTTTCTTCAAGAAACGACGATGTTTCAGCAACCGACGGAATGTTTCAGAGATGCTGGCTTCGGAATAAGTTCGGTGCACGTCAGCTGGACCCGGCTTCTAGTCGGTCCGGGAGTCAGCTGAGCCCCAAAGACTTCACTTACGTTGCAGAGATGTAGACAAAGATATATCCAAATCAGTCTCAGCGCCGAATCATTTCCCACAGTGAACTTCCAAATGAGAATAAAGTACAGCTTCGATTATTTCAACTGATTCATGCGAGATGAAGATTGAAATAAACAAAAGTTGGAATTATCGAAGGAAGACGAAAATCACCTCATTCTTGGACCCTGAGACCGATTTTCGAATCCGAATTTGAGTTTAGATGTTTATCGAGGCAGAATAATTACGAATATGTTCATGATGGGGGATACGGGATTTCGGTTTGGGAAAAAATCTCTCCAATTTATTTTTCGTCGCGAGATAGATCTCATAATTGATGAGACTCTTTAACTCTCTTTGCTGCTTCATCTCGGAGTTGTGCCAGTCGCTTTGAATTTGCAACTTTCTTGTCTCTCCGGCTCGCTCAACCGTACGTCGATAGGGGGTTGATTTTCCATCAAGTTTTTGGTTGCATATCTCAACTTCGACGTCTCAAGAATTCGATTCGTCGTATTTGGTGGTACTTGTCATCGTTCGAACGATTCAGGAGAAGGGGTGCGTTTCGTTATCGACACGCAAACCGGACGCCAGATGGGATGGGATCGATGCGTCGTGATCAAGAGAAGGAGTGCCACGAGTGAGGATCCGTTCAGTCGGAGTCAAAGTCACAGCGTCTGTCATCCCAAGTTAGCTTTCTTGGATCAATATTTGAGACCACCTCAAATCAGACCTTGTGGTGCGAGGTGGAAATAATGATGCCGTCGAAGAAGACAAGATGAAAATTTTGGGAGCGTCATCGGTCGTCCATGAAGGAGATTGTCAGACCGCCCGACTAGCAGAATGACTGACTGCGTGGCTAACTGACTGACTGACAAGAAAATCCGCCTGCTCGTGGTGTCGCTCACTCCAAATAAATACCGCTCTATCCGATTTGCGCGTGCCAAAGGGCTTCTGTTTCTCTTTTTCCTCTTCGGAGCGGATTCGCTCAAGAGAGGAAACACCAAACGTTTTCGTTCTCTCATCGCACTGCGATGAAAAAGTTCCGCAACGCACACTATAGAAGCATTCATATTATCATCAACGAGACGGGGAGCGGGACCAGGAAGGCTTGTGTTATTAGAAGTTCTCGATGATTTATGTTGAAACAACACGAGGGCGTACCAGCCTAACAAGTGAGTCACATCCGTCTCTCAGTCGACCGGGTAAGACTGGGGCTGTTTTTCCTTCCGAAACAGACAAGGAGAGATTTTTCTTTTTCCCGTCATAAAACTGTCGCTGCTCTCAGGGTGAACTTAAAAATATTCTCCCCTTTTTTTCAATAATAATTACTCATCGTTGACACGTTAATGAACATCGGAACATGACGACGATGACACAGCAGCTTGACACCGCGCCCGTCGACCTGAAGGCGACGAATCATTTTTTATAGAGCGCACGCTCATGCCACGCTGAAATACCTGGCTTTGCTCATTTTCCGTTCTCGTCAATGGGGAGCGCTCCACGTGTGATCGCCTCGTGGCCGTCTGATGGTACGACACGAGAGCGATCTCAAGAGTGGGCCCGAGTCTGCAGAAATGAAATGATGCCGATTTCGATCCTTATGCCCGGAGACAACCGGAGGAAACTCGGTCTCAAGTTTCATCCCCCTCTCGTGACCGATGGAGACGGTTTTTTGACCAAGACAAGGATCGCCTCCTCAGATCCAGCGGTGGTTTCATCTTCGAGATTTGAGCGAGACAGCAGCTGCGAGAAATAACATTGGTAACAAATATTCGTTCGAGACTATTTCAATAATGCCACTTAGGAGCCTCTCGACGCATTCGCTCGGCCGCATTTTCAACGAGAATTGTTTTCGCACACGCTCGCTCATATTCCAAAGCGGCAAATTATAAATTAGCATTCAAATTAACAAGGTGACAGTTGTAACGCTCTCGGCCAGCTGTCGAGCTCGAACAAGTGTCGCGCCTGATCCCAATATGCGATGGCGCTTTCGTCTTGTTCCTCGGAATTCGTCATCAGATCGTTTGATTATTTCGATCAATCGATCGACATGATTGACGAATTCCAAACACGTTCACGCGATCGATCACGGATTCCCTTCCACAGTCGAGAGTCTCCTGACATTTGCATCCCGGTGCTACGTGGAGTATAATAAAATTTTTCGTTTCAAATGGAGTCATGGAAGGAGGAGTCGTAACCCGGCGAAGAGCTGATTACTCAGAATATGCAAATGGAGTGATCAGCGCGAGCGAAACTGACTAGCGGGCGGAGACGTTTTCATTTGTTCGTCTTCGCTCGCGCGTCTCCCCTGTGTGAGAAGGGACCACGTAACGGAGATTACCCTCGCTTCTGAGCCTCAATTCGACGTCCAGTGACAGAATCATCTCGTGCTCACACCGAACGCATGGTCATTTCCAGCAGAACATTCGTTTCTACAGCGAAGTACATTCTCGAGTGTTCATTCTGGAATTCACTAATCTTCTCGGAGTGCGGACCATTTCTCATGCTAGCTACGAAGTTCCCTAAGAACGATTGGGATTCCAAACTGAGTTTGGAATATTCCTGGCAAGCATTGTTCTCTTTTTCTGAATTGTAGTTGCTGCTGCCGTTGCGGTCGTGTTCACGTGGGGAACGAAATCTGTGGAATTCGAAGAAAAAATGGGAAATCCCGCCCCGGAATTCGCCGAAAGTATTCGAGATTTTCATACACACTTTCAGAGTGTAAGGGAAGGTTCTAAGAACTCCACAAAATTCACAGATCATGCTCCTGAGAGCGGGAAGTCGAAACAAAATTCAAATGGAAAATGTTCAACTGAGTTCATCCTCCTTGGACCCGTCGGCGCTGATTCGCCCACCCTCCCCGAAGGGGGTTATCAACGATCTGCAGCCCCACACGACAAATGAAATAGACAAATTCCATTAGTGCAATATAGTTATACCTGATGTCGCCCAATACTCTGAGCGCAAGTAGATAATATTCAATACCAATCAGAGTTGCATGAGAGAATCGAATGAATAAGTAGGGGATTGTCCAAACGGCAGCCTCACACCTGATTGAACCCAATCGCCCTCGTGCTGATAACGGACCGTCGATCATTTCTGATGAACGAAATAATGAAAACGTATAGTACTGTCCTGTGTCATCAGAAGAGTTTATTCAGGGAACTTTCAAGGAGTTGAGAAGGGAAAGACACTTTTCCTCCTTTGTGCCTGAATATTCGAGTCTTGTAGCGGCTGTAGGAAGCCGGAAACGAGAGCTTTGCAGTGATGACCCTCTTCATCAATGGCACTTTTGAACGCATCGACCGAAATCAGCTTGGGCTTTTTTGAAAGATGCATCCAGCTCAACAGCAGCCGAAGATCCATGCCTGATCGTGGATGCACCTCGAATACGGAATGAATCTGTCAAAAAACCGAACCTAGAAATTTTTCGGATTCAGATTTCACTAGCGGCGGGAAGAGTTTCCTCTAAGAAAGTGTTACGGTGAGTTTTTTGAATCTGCTCATCTAGAGCATCGGCTCGTTTTGCTACTGACGAAGTTGATGAAGCACTCGAGAACGCTTTCCTCTGGTGCACGCTTCGATGAGGGGTTGCTTCCTTTAACGGGCTCGCGGCGAGAGATTTCTGAGCTCGAACTAGTGAGGAAATACTTTCCGTTGTTCTCATGAGCGTATCACCTCTACGAACACAGAAAATTCCTCAAAGTCGGACTCTGGGGTGATTTTTTCACTGACTGAGATAAAGAACCTCTCGATTGGATGAACTCACACAAGAAAAAAGCGCTATACATACATGTGTATATCAGAACTTTCACGTCGAACAACTACGACTTCGTTCGATTCATCTCGTATCGTCCTCGAGAACTGGAGAAGGCTTGGCCGGCAGTGTACAACCGCAGCGATCAACGGTCTCGTTTGAGGAGACCTCTTCCGAACGAGGGGAGAACAGGGCGCAATAGAAGCTTGATTTGGCTTTTGTGCGCTTCATAGAAGAAACGAGTTGTTTGGCCAGAGATGCGCGTCAGGTATTCGACGATCTAGTCAGCATCCTGGGCCTGTCTCGAGTGAGTTCGAGAGAAAAAGGCTTCTGATGCGAAGCGAAGAGCCTCGAATGATGGTATGACTGTACTTCAAAGACCACAGTGTGTGACAACTAAGCCGCTGCCAAGTGTCCATCAAACTAGAGACTAATAACAACCGGCTTAGGATTCTAAGGCTCCCCTCCGGTCGTCGTCGCCGTTGGGGAGAAGACGAGAGCTCTCAGCGGAAGCGAATGTGGCCTGCATATAAAACATCCTTCGAACAATAGTCCGCTGAGCACCTAGGCTCCCTCTCCTGCGCATCAGAAGCGTCCGTCTCTCTGAAAACTTTCGCTCCTTCAGAATTATTCATTGAAAACTTAACAGAACGGATTAATTTACGAGAGATTTCACATTTATCATGCTGTTCTTTGTTTCGTTAGGAGGGAGTGTGGGCTCTCGAGATCTGTTTGCAGAGGCTTCTCTGATTCCTAAACCACGAACTATAGAACTTATAACCCTCGAGCATCCTCGGGAAAACATTCCTTAACTATCGTATATGAAATATCATCCGAACAATTGAAGCAAACGATGACTCAGGTTGGAGTTTTCTTTCGTTAGGGAGAGACGAGGGGTTATATCCTGGTATCGTTCATTTAAGCGAAAGGATGCAGCGTTCCGTGTTTCTACTCGAGCGGAAATCAGAAATAGGCCCAGCGTGACTCACTGGCGCGTATTCGAATCCAGGAGTGGGAATCCGCCCAGTGATCTCTTCAACGGAATAAGCAGAAGCCATTCGCGATATATTTTGCCCAACAAAGACAACGTTCGAATCCGTTACTTCTCCCACAGCTGACACCCGTGATGGAAGCGAAGAGATAAATCGCGTCAAATGAGTCAAATTTCAAGAGCGGAAACGAAGAATTTTAGAGCATAACCGATTCTAGATGTTTGGAGGCCTCCGGTTCGGAAATGGATCGGCTCCGCAGCCTGCCTCATGCCTGCCAATCGCGGGATAGGCCTGCCAGCGTGAGATTTCTGATAGATGTCAACTGCAGGAACCGCTTGTGGGTGAAGATACCGATGGAAAAGGATTGAGGGCATCTGGAGACACCGACATCAAAGAGGTGACATTTTCGCGCTTTCTGATTTGAGTGAGTCTATGAAGCAATTCCGGCGGGTTTTCAAAAGGCGAAACTTTCTATTTGAGATCTTCGCCTCTTTCATAGGCTCTTCAGATCGGATCGCTCGCGCTCGTCCGCGCCTCTCGCATCGGCAATAGTCGTTAGTTTGTTGAATTGAAAGGAATCGATCCCTTTTCCATTTCGAGGTTTCCCTCCGCGTTCGAAACCAGTTCATCGAAACAGAGAGAGTCGCGGATGGACTCTGGCCATTGATGACGACGAAGAATGTCTACACGAATTTGAATCGAGAGGAAAATCAAATTCTCACACACAAAAATGAGAAACCGAAGAATCAGGGCAAGCTTACTGATTGAGATGCGGCCTCAAGTATTCGTGCCTGAACCTATCAAAAATTCTTGACGAAAACAGCGAATAGCTGACCTCAAGGTGGGCGAACGACTTAATCAAGAGTCGCCGTTGCCGCTATCCTCCGAGTTGGAAACTGCCTCAGCACATCATGTATTTCTCAATAAAACT
Source organism: Neoseiulus cucumeris (assembly GCA_021527715.1). Lineage (NCBI taxonomy): Eukaryota > Metazoa > Arthropoda > Arachnida > Mesostigmata > Phytoseiidae > Neoseiulus > Neoseiulus cucumeris. The sequence continues at coordinate 888,895 of JAJSRV010000038.1, read as the reverse complement.
GAGCGAAATGTCGTCTTCCGTGGAGGATCGAGGTTCAGATGAGAACGAGTGACGGGCAGAGTGCGGCAGAAAGTGCGTTGAGAAACAGGCACGCCCCTTCTCCGGTTCGATTTGAGTCGAAGGAAGTTGACGCCGCCGCGGCCGTCCGCCGCCGGTGGAAGACAAAGCCCCGATTTAACTGATAGCATCACAAATGGTGGCCAGACTGTGGCGAGAATAGAAGTAATTAATTCAATTAAAAAAACAGCCACCAATGGGGGAAGAAAAGAAAGCTGCTGCGAGGGAAACTACGAACTATGAGCTACAGGAAGGAACGGAGGTAGAAAATGATCCTCGAGATTAGAACTCTCTTTACGATTACGATACTGCCTAGCTGCCTGTTTCTTTTTCTCTCATTTTATCGCTTTCTCCGGTACGCCGCCGCCGCCGTTATAGCAAAGAGAGTGAGAATTCTAACCAACCAGGCGATCGTCTGACGGATCGACGCGACGTCGCGCCTACCGTTGCCCAAAACTTCATGGAAAAGCGCATCGGTTGCAACCGTCCTCGGAGAGTCCTTTCGGGACTCCTTTTGACAGGAACAATTGTTTTTACTTCCAGGCGCGGTCTGCTCCAAAGGAGCATGAGATTTGCTGCGAGCTTTCGAAAGAACGAAAGTCACCGGAAAGTAGAGAGCAAGCGTAGTGTCGCTTGGAGCGATTCGTTCTGCCATCTCTGTCTAATCCGAGTGTTGAGAAATCCGAGCTCAAACTGTGTTCTCTGCAGAATTGAAGCTGAGCGGGCGTCATACTGAAAACGGGAACATTCCTCTCGGAAAAGACCAACGGAGCCGTGAACGCCCGCTGCTATTCCGACGGACGGACGGACGGACGGACCGGTCATTGCGTCTCTCAAGATTACTCACACTCAATGAAGCTCGGGACACTCCAGTTCTCTCTACCCTCTTCACGTCTAGAAATTGCCCGCTATTAATCTCAGACCGTGGACTTTAGTCCAGGGGTCCGAGTTCTCTCTTGTGGTCGGTGCTGAAGGGCTGAGCGACGGCGGGTTTTTTCCTAACTGTTGAGAGCGTAGAAATGCTAGGTTTCCGACGAACATTACGAAGCAAACGTTCGGAGTTCTTTGAGTGAAAAAGTCGTGGTCGCTCGTCATCATAAGTTCGTTCGGAGGAAGAACAGCGAAAGAACGGAGAGGTACCTGAGCGAGCTAACGAACGAACGAAAGAGCTGACGGACCAATGAGCAGATGCATTTGACGGCTCACAGATTGACTGCTTCAGAGAGGAATGGGAGGAAAAGAGGGTCGTTAACTTATCTAAATGGTTGATCTATTCAGCCGGCTAACCAGCAGAATCGGCAGCCTATGCCGAGCGGCTAGCCACTGGCTGGTGCTTCAACCTTCGTCGCCGGCTCGATAGCCGGTGATTCTCTTATCTTTGAAGCCGACTGGGTCTAAATGTGCCTTGGATAGAACCACAAGTGTGTGAGTGTGTCGATCAGAGGTGTTTGCTGCTTGGTTCGATGTCTTTTCGACTCGGGAGTCCTTATCGGAGATATAAGCTTCAAGTCATTCGTCCCCACCTTTTTTTTTCTCGATATGGCACTTCGACAAAACGAGGTACAAATCGAGGTTCAGGTACATCGACTCTAGAAATGCTGAAATCTCTCGATCCGTTCCAATCCGATTCACATATGACTATTTGGTGCTCTCGCCATTGAATTCAGAAGATTCCACATCGACTTCGTCAGAACCGCGATTCTTGACAGTGACGCCAGGAGTTGTCTTTTGTTACTCCAGGCCGCGAGGATAATGCAGCGCTTGATGATTTCCATCCTCTTTGCAAAGGCGCCCACCGGAACTTCTGCTCCAGGTACACCAAGTCGGTCAGATACGGAGACTTCGAATGTCAAAACGAGAATCCCGGGCCAAGGAAATTCTCAAACATCGTTTTAATGACGTTCTCATCGTTTCCGCCTTCGGCGTGAGAATCGACGACAGCACAGGAATCTTCATCAGCGCTCTCTGAGTTCCTCTTTAGCCTGTCCGCAAGATTCGGAACCCAATATTGGAACTCTCCTCGTCCGCTTGATTGCGTTATCGATGCCAAAAAACAAAACACTCGAGACTCGAAAAACATTCGAAACACACGACGTGCCCGCGAATCTGGAATTTCGTGTCCATTTCTGCTCGTCAAAACGGAGGAGGAAACTTTCGTTCTGGCTTCGAATCTTTTGTCGTTGCACCATATGAACAAAAAAATGAATCGGAGTTCGCGATCTCGAGGATAGGGTTCCCAGAAGCGCTTCTTGTGCCTGTCGTTCAGGTCGCAGGCCGTGACAAACAGGTAAGTAGTCGAGGAAATAATGATGGTTTGTGTCAGCCGGCCTCGTCTTTCGTGAAACGCTTCTTCGAATCTTCAAGAACTGTGGTGGTAGTGTTGGCACCTTCTTGAAGAGTTTACACTGTCACCCTTCGATGCGCGAGGAAGCGAAAGAATAAAACAAGAATGAAAGGCGATGCTTTCTTTTCCGTTCACTGTGTAGATAACCTCGCTGTGACGAGCAAGAACACAAGCAGCGAGCAATGAGTCAGGAAGAAAAACACTTTGTGCAGCATCAAAGCTGAGATCTCGGCGACATCCGATTGGAAATTCTGTTTCTCCCATTTCACTCCGGCTCGCCACCGAAATAAAGAGTTGAACAAACCGTCCGTGTCGAAAATTCTATTAGACCTCAGTCACCGTTACCGCGAACTCTGTTTCTCTATCTCTTGCGCTCAGTCGTCCGAGCTGAACGCATTCAGACTCCCTAGTCAGTTGTCCTCCCTCCCTACTTTAGATTTCTGACATCGGATGAAATATGCAACGAGTCTGGCTGCAGGACAACATGTCGTACATAGTATGTACGTACATTCTAACCGTGGATCGGTTCCGATCTGTGCCGCTCTCCGACTCGATAATCGTGATCGCAGAGAGGAATAACGTCGTGGTTCGCACTCTACGGTGCGTTTCAAAATGGTTCCAAACCCTCACGTCTCGCTGGGCACAAAGTTGTTTCTCTGACGATTCCTTCGGATCACGCTGATATGGTTCGGTGTCTCCGAAATCGGAATCCTCGACCAACAGATGCCGCGGCATTTTAAGTGGAACATTCGGGGGCGTAACTAGGCAAAGTGCCACCCGAGGCGGAACCCGGGAATTCTCGGAAATCTCCTCCCTTTCTTGTTACTTTATTGGTACATTTGCTGTCGTACATTCGCAAGTGGTATGTAGCTCCAACCAAAGTCGCAGCCACAGAACTATTTCTAGGTCGGTTGGGACGTCTGTAGTTAGGCCGAGATCGTTCATTCGACATTTCTCGAATGATGCATTCTCTCTGTGTGCCTTAAACGCGCTCAATAGCTCCAAGAAACACGCATGAAGGGACCGGGTAGGACTCAGTGGAAGTCTGATGGTGGGAGAGTGTCCTCATTCGTATGGAAAAATGTCGCTTTCTCCTCCATTTTCTTCGGAGTTCGTCGTTTGTCTCGATGCTTGTAGTCGTCTGAATGAACCGTGTTGTGTCCCAAGGTGTCGTTCGTGTTAAGTGTTGCCCGATTTGAGTTATGTCATCCGCCTTGTCTTCTTGCGTTCCCTGGTCGCGCGGTTGGCTGCGTGGTCGACCGCTCGATGGCTCGGTAGGTTGGTGTCTCCTATAAATAGGTTGCACACCCAGACCGAGTGCGGGTGTTTCCGAGACATCCTGGGCCACACGCATTAATCTTGCTTGAAACATCTTCTGGTTGACGAACGACGTCGACTAGGAACCACACCAACTTTGTTAACTATGGGGCGGGTTAACCGCGATTCACAACTCCGGAGTTCGGGTCAGCCGACACGTTGAGATTTGGAAACGGTCCACGAAGAATCCGCGTCCACTATCGCTCCTGATTCTCTGAAACTCGATTGACCACTCCGAACGGGGAGCAGTCGCAGGCTTCAGATACACAATGTACCATTTTTTTCCAAGGAATGTTGCTGTATCAGAAGCGTGTTCGAGGGACGAGTTGCGAAACTCAGCAGCATCGACCGACCGAATGGAAGCCAGTGAAGAACTGATTGTACGTGCAAAACAAGTTGAAGGACAAACGCTGTCCTCCCTGAGGGACATAGAAGCGAAGCCGGAAAGAAGGCAGCCGGAAGGAACCATAGAGATTCTCTATCTCAATGGCGAACCGAGACAGCTTCGCATTGAGAATGGGAGAAAAGAGGAATCATCTGCATGAATGGATGAGTCATCTTATTCTACCAGCGAACTGGACGACTGATTTTCTGCTGGGACGTTTTTTCCTCCTTTAGCACAAAGGTTGACGTTTGAACATCGTAACTTATTACAATTTCACCGAGTGCTATGATTGATTGCATAACACGTTCCGGTCATGCATTCGAAAGTCTTTCGTAGAGAATCTTTCTTGGTTTCAGCACTGAAAGAGTTCCGATCAGAGATCCACCGAAAAGAAAGAAAAAACGTTTCGGGTAAAGCGAAGTTCTATCTATGGGTTATGTTCAGGTCTCATCGGAGGATGCGGTTGGCGGCCAATCAGTTTGGGGAACTCATCCACCAGAACCCGAAGGAATCCTCGAGGAAAATCTAAGTCCAAGAACACGATTCCCCGTCACTCGGGTCCCCGCCGGAGATTCAGCTGCAGCTCTCAATGGTCAACAAACAGTGCCATGGGAGTTGTCCACAACAGATGGCGACGAGCTCAAGTGAGTAACCCTTTGTGGAGTGCACGCCTCATTGCGCCTAACCCTACTTAGATTAACCCGAGCAACATCAAGTATAGATCGATCCACGCGTAAATTGAATTTCACTCGCTCACGCAGGTGTCTTTTGCTCGAACGCAGTATCGTCTGATTGTCCGCTCACAATTCAAGTGTCTGTGGTTTGTCTAGGTTCGAGCATTTGGCGGGCTGGCAAGCGAGCCATCAGAGTTTGGGGACACTAAGTGAGAGAGTGTTTCACGAGCGAAACAATGGCCAGAGTTCGCGTTGGGATTTGATAAGCAACAGAGTTTCTCGCGGTTAGCCACATTCGGACTGTAATCAAATTGACGGCTCCGGTGGGACTGCTCACCAGAGACTGAACGCGTACACTGCATTCACGAATCGAGTTCGTGCCGCTCCCGTAACGAGCTTCAATCTACTCAATTGATTGATTGATTGATTGATTGTCACTCATCGAATCGGACTCGGAAGTTGAAAAAAAGTTGGAGCTGGAGTCGATGACCTGGAGATGACTCGCTCTTTCTACATAAACGAGCTTTTGGAAAAGAAGCGGACGCAGAATGGAGACCTCAATCCCGATCGCGGATCTGGCTCCCAGGACCGAGACGAACGATATCGCTGCAGATGATCAGCGGTGGGCCGAGAAGACAGAGCCTAGTCAAAGCATGAGATTAATTGAGACGAAGAGCACCAGTTGTTCCCGTGGCTCGTCGGTCGTCTGAGCATCAGACAACGACCACGAAGAGCGGTTCGTTCACAGTGAGAACATCCGATCCGTCGGGAGAGCCACAGGAAGAGAATCTTTGTTTCTGCCCTCAAGATCTCGTTTGAGATTTGCTAGGCGGTGAGCCGGCTGGAAGGAGGGCTTCATCGGCTCAAGGGTTCACTTGATTGGCTAACTGGAAAGCGGCCTGGTGCCCAGGAAGCAAACTAGGAGGTCGAAGAGCCGCCCTTCCTCGAAAGATGACTATTCCACTAGCGGTGATCTTTCGCCAGTGAAGCACTCGCTCGAACTAGGGCAGATTTCCCAGTGATCAAGATTAGCTTGAGACTTGACCGACGCTCTCGGCAGAGACTGGCTACTCGCTCCGAGTGAAATTAGCTACTACCGCCATTGCAGCAGATTCTTCCCCTCAGGAGGCTGCTTTTCACTCATCGGGTGACAAAGTCCGATGTGAACCTCTAAATAGGCTCACGCGGTCATCGTCAGTTGTTCACTTCTCAGATAGCGGCCTTGACGCTTCTCTGTGTTGACAAATTAGCGAAACAGAGTCACGGTTTGCAATTACCCGAATACGTATTCTCACGTAGTATGTCAATCCTCCAAACGCTTTTCTGAGCGTATGGACTCGTTCGTTCGAACATTCGATTGCAACATGTGATGAAACGATTGTTTTCGTCCAATTCTCTTCTCGTCCACATCTATTTCATTCATGCAGCACATGGTCGAAAAGAGGATCTACTCTTCCGACCGATTTCATGCGTTTCCCCAATTCGTTGTTCGCCGGATCGTCCTCCACAAATTCTGTTGATCCGAGTTGGGATTATTTCCATGTCCTTATCATTATTTTTATTATTAGTGTTTCAATCCGTCATGCCATTGGATAGATCAAAATCATTATTATTATTATCTTTTAAATATATATTTCATTTCATATACATATACATGTAGATTTTCGGATTTCCTCGTCTTCGTGGGGGAATCTCGGATTCGATGATTCTGACATTGGTTAAGATCACAGACCGAATTCTCGGGAATATTCTCATACATGGTGATAAATCACGCTACATGCATACATTTCGAAGTTTCAAAAAGCAACCGAAACAGAGCAAATTAATGTCGAGTGGAAATCGCGGTGCCATCCAATACTGTGAAGAAGGGAATCGTGATCATCGAGGTCTAGGAATTGAGAATCGCCGTCGCAGAATCGAGCCCGTTCTCTTGTGGAAACTCAATGGAGAAGGTATAAATGTGCGCAGTTACGGCTCGCCTCCGAGATATTATTCGCCACCGCTCTTGTGGTCGCTGTCGTTTCTGGCTGCTGACGCTGCCGTCGTCGTACAGATAGAGCTCGTCGACATCGTCGACTGGATAGCTGGAGCTTTTTCATTCTTTTTGGCTTCCTCTCATAACACTTCATCTTTTTTGGGCATTGGTTGTTGTCGAGGCCAGTAAGTCTCCGCAGATTTATTTCCCGTCTCCTAACCACACCCGCTTGACTGGCTGACACAACGGCACTTACGTTATTTACGTCCCTCAGTGGCCGGGCTGCGATTCGCAACTCATCGGTGCGGACAGATTCACAGACAGACCGACCGACCGACCGACCGACCGAACGAACGAACGAGCAAGCGAAAGGCGTACAGACGGACTGCAGACAGCTCTCCACTAAACCGGCCACTCGAGCCAGAAGTCAGCAACAGAAGAGAGGCGAATGAAGTAACGGAAGGAAATAACATTCGCTCAGCTTTGTATGCTCACCAAGTTAGAGAGATTCGGGAAGCAGTAAAATACACAAGCGCAGCGACTGTAAGCGACAGTTGGAAGCGAACACCTGATTCTCAGCTGATTCTCAGCACATTCCCACGTTTCAATTGAAATATTCGAGCATTGAATAAAAACAATAAAAAGGTTTCGAATCCGAAGCGATTAGATGAGTGGAAATAATCAAAGATTTGGAAAATTCTCATTTCAGTCTCATGTATTCGTAGGATGGGCTAGCGGATCCCTGCCGGTCCACCCGATCGATTTTGACTTAGCGGAGTCGGGCATCGATTCCTCGGTTCTGGAAACAGCGATTCTCGGAAATATTCTGAGCATCGTGAGTGCGACTGCGAGTGTGTGTGTGTGTGTGTGTGTGTGTGTTGCAGTACGGTGAACTCATTCAGCTCATTCATGATGGACCCTCGATCGAATCCACGCAGCTCCCTCTTCCTAAAGACGACGAGGAACAGGCTGGTCGTATAAAGTGAGGATGAGAACCGCGGATCCAACGATGCCAGACCCCGAGATAAGAAGCAGAGCTTTCGATCGGACGTAAAATTTCAGGATTCGTGACCGAAATTATGGAACGACCCAATAAACTCCTGAGCGGTCCACCTCGCTTCCCGAAAGTCAGGAGTCCGATCCTTACTCCTGATCGAGTTCCCGCACGCTCGCTTTTTTCAAAATTATGAGATCCAGCACCTATAACCAAGTTGGTCCTTTGGCTACAAGAAACGTAAGGACCCGTCATGCTCGTGCGCCGCAAACTTTGAAAAAAAACAGGAACAGGGAGCTCAGTGAGTTCCGCAAGAGACAATCTGATGCATTATGGATTTCTAAGGCGTTGCCTTGTTCATCGTTCGAACGTTTTGTGCTCCAACAGATAGGGCAGGAACAATCTTTTAGCGGATAGTCTAGTTTCAAAGATGTGTCCGAGGAGATATGATTGTCGGGAAACAGAACGCTCCGTTGGGATGAAGAGCGTCGAGAACATCTGCTCGACTTCACCGTAGAGTATAGAACACAAAGAAAGTTCTCTCGAGCGAGCGAGCGAGCGAGCGCTTTCCTGGTTCCGTTCATCTCGACATTCATCAATCCATCCAGTCGTCCGTGAGTTTATCCGTGCAGGCAGGCTGGCGGGCATCCATTCCACTGACTGAGCTAGCAGGCAAGCAAGCAACTCCGAGATCGCGATGAAGACGATGTGTGCTAAGTGCTGCCGTTGCTGCAGAGCCAGAAACAGCATTCTTTCTTGCTCTTTTGCTCGCTAAGATAAAATCGCTTGTTGCATCTGCCGTCGGTATTTTCGACCTAGCCAGTCTGATTCGCGGCGGTAGAGATATGATCAGAAACACACTCACACATAGAGCTTTTCAGATCGTTCTCCCTCGTCTCGAAGAGGCGCGATCTTGATCAGCGGGAGCCGAGAAGCAGCATGTTCTTTCGCTGGCTGCTGGGACTTAGTGGTAGACTGCCTCGCTCACCGGTGGGTTCCGGGACTGCTGGTCGGTCGGACGGTCGGTCGGACTCAATCACAATGGCACAATGTCCAATATTTCCATTGGCGGCTTCCTATCGGCGAACGAGTCGGACTTTTTCAAACTCCGATAAAATCTCATTGTTGGAGCTTTCGAATTATCAAGCAATCTTTCATCAGTTTCGAGATTTGTCACCGAGGTGTTGACCTTCTGTCTCGGAGACATTCATGGAAGCGTTCACATCTCGACGGCGCGTCATCCGAAGTTCCGAACCCTGTGCTGCCTGTGCTGAATCCAACTCCGATCCCGTTTGAATTCTGTTTTCACTCCTGAAGTTCGGATCCGCAACAATCGGGTGAAGACTGGTTCGATCTTCGGATCCAGACAGATAAAATGCGTTTGGAGAAGATTTTCACTAAAAGACGTCCTCGTGAGCTCATCGAGAGCCCCATTGCTGAAGTCCCCGTTGAAAATTCTGCTCTGAACGCCTGGTCCCAATTCAGCCACTTTCCACTCAACTGCCACGACGTCTCAGATTCCTGTTTGCTGCTGCTGCCAGCAGCAGCGACGGTAACACATCGGCCTCAGGTATAAAAATGAGCGCGCCAGACGGCCAGCAAGTCAGTTCTAAAGCCGCAACGTCTCGCGAACGAAGCTTGTTAAGTGACGATGTTTTGTCCAATCCTCTTATGTGCTCTTACTTCGCTCTCGATGTCTAAGCTGTTTTCACGAAATTGTGATGAACACGGCGCCCGGCTTAGAAGAGAACAACCGGCTCTGCTACCGGTGTCAAACCTCAAGCGATATTTACAACAAGAAAGATGAAAACTTTTAAGTGGAAGCTCTAACGTTGGGATGGAGATTCTCCGTCGGAAAATGGCGTTGGACTGGCCTGTTATTAACATACTGTGTACAAGGACAGTTCTGTTCCACCGTTCTGATATGCTTGAACCGGTTCGGATAATATCTGACAATCAACCCCCATAAATATCGCTAGAGATACCGCCAGGAGGACAAACACAACCGAAGAACGGCGCTCACTGAAGCAGCCAGTCAGGCAAAGGGGGAAAAAGGAAAAAAATGAAACGATGGAAGCAAAAAGGAATGAAGCTTTCCTGGGATGGTTTACAACCATCTGCTCAGGATCCTGTCTGATATCTTCTATCCGCCGCCCGTTCTAATTGTAAAGCTTGGTCAGCCGGCGGGAGGAGAACGTGGGCGGCAGCGGCGGCGGCCGGCGGTGGCGATGTCGACGACCACGACGACAGCAACAACGGCACCGACGACGAAGAGGAGAAAAAGACGAAGGAGAGCAAGGAGAGATATCACAACATCTTCGAGATAATGGATTTCTCTGCCCTAATGGAAAAGGCTGGAAAAGTTTCCTCCTCCTCCTCTTCCTTTTCCCGGTTCTTTTCGACTGACCGATTCTATTATCGCTGCTGCGGCTGCCGTTGCTGCAGTGACCGCTGCAGCGACTCATCCGTCCGTCGCTTTGGTCCATCTTTTTTTGTCCACTGGAAGTGACAACGCACTTCACCCTCGCGGACATCGGGGGCCCTTGCTACCTGCGCAAATACCTTAAATACAGGAAATCAAACAAATCGTTGCATACCCGCTCGCGTCGACGCGTTCCTGCAGGTGTGGGAATGCGTGATACGCTCAGGCTATCAGCTGGGACAACGGCACTACGGTAACGAGAGTACAAGAGAGGAACGGCCTTTTTCAGATGACGAATCACTTCGTTCTCAGCTGACTTCACAGCGCGCGGTGCTCAGCCATTTCCTTCTCGCAATCATTGGATTGAGACAGCTTCGATTCGCGCGCGTTTCCGATCATTCCCTGTGCCTCATCACTTTCCAACGGGAAGTGGTTCGTTATCCGTTGCTCAATGCGTGTTGCTACCTAGAATAGCGGCGCGGCGCACTCGGCCCCACCACTTCTGAGGGCGGCCGCGGCAGTTGTGGTGGCGGCCGGCGCGGCGGTGATGGCGACGGTGGCACCAACGAGTTTCCTCAATGATTGGCTTCGCAGTCAATGAAACCACAAACGTCCCCCATTGCATCAGGATCTCGAGGAAAATGCATTCCGCTACCGTCGACGCTGCTGGTGCTGCAGACCGCTCACCGAGTGAAACGTCCTTCGGAAAGAACTAGCTGCCATGCTATGGGAGGAGGGAGGGGGGAGGGAGGGGGGAGGGGGGGGAAGAAGAGGTAAAAAGGACCGACGGGCTGGAGAAAATGTTTTCGGAGTGCGGGACGGCGCGCGTTTCCTCCGTTGTATTGCGTCGTCGCTGAAATTGGTTCCCAAGAGCGCTTAGGTAAGCATTGGCTGTTTGCATTGGTCGGCCAGAAGGCAGCCCAGGAGGGAGGAACGCAAGCTAGGTAGCTAGCGATCTAGCCTTCCTGTCAGACCACAAGGAAACAACTCCGCCAAGAGGGAATGGCGTCTGAAGGAAATTTCATTGCAATACATATCCCGGAGGATAAGTCACACCGCTACCGCGACCGTCGAAGAAAGTTCTCCTCGGACTCAACCTTGTCTCTCGTTTGGAGACCGCTCGTTCGTTCCTTCTCTCCTCCTTCTCGCCATTCATCCAAGTGAGTCTTCGCCAATCTGAACATCTCATGAGACGGATGAACGTGATTCAGTGACTCAGAATGAAGATCCAAACGCACGAGAGCACTGCGAGTACCGGTGGGTCAGGGAACGGGAAAATTCAATCTTCAGGAACTTCATTCTGCTCAGATTGAAGCATCACGGCCCATATCTATTGAAAAAGACAGACAGAGTGAGAGAGAGAGCGCGAGGGAAGAATATTTGTCCAGTGAAGTGGGCTTTTTGACAGTTTTTCTTTTCTCTCCCACTTCTATTCCGTTCGTCTTCGTTCCACGAGTGGCCGAGCCATTTCATGAGGTGACAGATGGTATCTTTTGAGTATTGTCCCTCACCCAGTCTCTCAGCAGGCCACTCTTCCCGATTTTTTTTTCAGGAACTGCTCCCACCGCTGCCGGACCGAATCCTTCTATTCCTTGTCGTTTTTTTTTTCTCTTATTCTTTCCGTTTCGTGACCTTCTCTGCCACCCCGGCTAGCTGACTGGCAGCTAGAGTGAGTGAGTTACTTTTCAATAGAGATCTTTTCCGATCGCTCTCCTCGTCCTTGCGACGTGTACGTTCCGCGTCCACGTCATCCCATTGGAGTCTCTGAAGAGTATCAAAAGGACGAAGCTCTCTGGAATCGTTTATTCACATCTTGACCTCTGGCGCTCGCGGTAAATGCGGTCGCTCATCTTGACATGGAACGCTTTTCCTCGGAAATCAGGCCTCTGCTGAATTCTTCATTTCTCTGAAACCTGGTGTTCGGAGAATCAAAGTTTCCGATCGGATCTCTTCCGCAGCGGAATGGATCTATTTAGATCCCTGAGCTTCCACATTCCTCGTTTGATTGGAGACTTCGATACACCGTGCAGATAGTCGTTCGAAATCTTCAGCCTGTACGTGTGTAGTCGCTCTCGAATGAGTTACTCGCTTCAGAGAACCGTCGAGCATTTGGAGCATCGAATGCATCAACGAGCGAATGACTCAATCGATGAACAGATTCATTCTCGAATGTACACGCCATGAGCTTTTTGGCCTTTGGATCTTGAAGAAGTTCAGCGGAGTCATGATGATCGAGTTCGTTCGTTCGATTGATCGACCGACTGAACTTGTTTATGAAGATACGTGAGCCACATCCATTACTCTAAGTGACTCAACGTAGTAACTTGTGGCCGCGCTTCTTACTGGTTTTGGCCAATTGTGTTGCAGGTATTCCTTGTGTGTTTTGCCTTGGAGTTCAGACGAGTGTTTCTGGTTCCGCGAATTTTCTTTAGATAAGATGATTTGAATTTTCCGTCGGAGAATTCTCATCGAGGCGTTGTTGAAGAAGACCACGCTCGGTAGGTGGATGGTTGGCGGAATGGTTAGACGAGGAGAGTCTATGTGAAGCCTGAAAAAAAGGATTCCTGTCCAGCAGGCCGTACTAATCCAGCTTTTGAGCGGCAAAGAATCTTTCTCAACGAAGTTTTAATCTGAGTGTCTGAAAATTTCCGTTAAGCCCCAAAGTTGGTCGGCTCAAGTCTTTGACCCAAATGTTTCCATCGTCGCTGCCACTGCCGTTTCTCCTTGGGCAAGTACTTTGTTTCCTGAACCACCGGAGGAGCTGCATGCTCCTGCCCAACATCTGGGTTGCGATGACGAGAGTGCTCTTACACGGAAATTGGTGGCGACCTGCCGACATCGTTCTCGACCAGGGCCAGGGACCGGTCCTGAGAGGGAGCATTGGCTGAACATCTAGCTTGGTTTCAACGCACTCGAAAGAGGATCAAGGGAATTAATCTTCTCGTTTGAGTTTTGCGTTTACAGTATTTTTCGTTTTTCTGTGAGATACCAATACTCGCATCCGAACTAGATCGAGATGCTCGTGTCCAGTGGGAACTTTCGGCGACGGTTTCCGATTATATCCTTCAGAACAGAGGTTTTTCTTGATGTACGACGAGTAGCGTCATTGAACCTCATCGCGCTCAGCTAGCGAGTTGGGACATGAGCAACCGTCGAGGATGTACGCTGTATCCTCCCATCGACAAACGGACGACGGCGACGACGAAGAGCGGGAATTCGCTTGCGAGGCAACCGAGTGACTAGCTGCTGTGTTATCATTAGAGACGAACAAATGAGGTCATCATTTCTGCGGCAGCATCCCGTGAGATCAGATGTCAGGGAAGAAATTCCAACATTAATATTCATGAGTCGATTGTGTCTTTGGAATATTTCGAAGGTGAGCTCCATCGGCGGATACTGGACATGACTCTCCGTTTCCCTTCGATTCTCGTTAGCTCGATCAGATCAAAGCCCGATTTTCACGAAATTCAAAATTGGATAACGGGTGTCGGGAGGAAGTCGTGTGGAATCGACGCGCGGTTTCCGCTCGATCCGTTGATTCAGTTAGTCCGATTGCACATTCTCAACTTATTTTCAGAGGGAAATTTCCCATCGATTCCAGGCATTGCAGCCCTCTGTGTTGGGCAACTCTGAAGCAGGTAGCCTGGCCATTTCGTAGGAGGAGAGTTTATACCAATTATGGAGCATTTACCAGCTATGGAATTGGAGTGTATTTCATAAATGGTCTCAATAAAGCTCTTGTGGGCTCCTATGGCGGGAATTAGCGGGAAATTTCCCTCTGAGTTGAGAATGTGCCATCGGACTAGGTGACTCAGGTCCCATCGGGATCAAGATTGTGAGCAAATGACAGACCGAAGGACAGACCCATTGGAGGAGCGGGCGGGCCGGCCAGCGGGTGCGCGACCCACCGACCGTCCTAACGACGCACTGGGAGACAGCCTTAATCAAATTATGAATTGCCAAAGCATTAGGAAAGACGTTCGCTGCTCGCGAGCAATTCATTTCAACGCGAGATGTCGACGCTCCGTCGGTGTTTTCATGGATGGCTGATTAGAAGCCGAAATGTGTTCCGCGTTTCTCATCTTCCACGAAACCTTATCCCGCACACCTGATAGCATAACAGCGAAAAGTCAATGCTTCTGAGAGAAGCGAAACATCGGTTCGATGCTCGTGATGACTTACGTCGCAACAACACATTTCGAAACTACCGACTCGGATGAATAGATAGTCGATCCGTCGAACAGGAGACTCTCCTCCGGCCCAGTTTCATTTGTTGCCTCTGAACACTTCCTGAATTTTTTTTCCACAATCCTTCTCGGTATCACCGTGGCTTCGAGAAGCAGACGCTCGACGTCGTCGTATCTCTGCCGGGGATTTACAGCACAAAAACTTACGCGTATATATATTTCCCGAGGAGGCGGTGCTCAAAAAACGCTGCAGGGTCAGGCTGAAATCTGGTATTGTAGAGAGACACAATAGAGTTACTGGCGCCTCGAGTGGATGGTCCGCTGGTTTGCCAGCCCGCTCGCTCGCTCGCTCGCTCGCCTACCCGTCTGCTTGACCACCCCCGAGTCTGTTCGGTCGACGACTCGCCTGGCGTCTTGCCCGTCCTCTCGCTCGGAGGATGGGAAACAGGAATCGGAAAATATCGCTTGTTTCCGGCTTGAGATGACCACAAAAAGCTCACTCGATCCCCGCACTGGGGTTCGCGGCGAGACCAAAAGAACGAAAAACATTGGACAAGAAAAAAAACTGTTTCGGATGGGGAACATGGACACAGTTATCTGGTGTCAACCGTGTTGAATATCCACCGGGATGGGATGTGGGCGGTTTTCAACAAACCAAAACTCGGATCATCGGATCGGTGTACATATTCACATTTGTATGTACGTCTCTCGGATTTGAAGCTACCGTGCGGGGCTCCGATGGCCGGAATGTTCGCCTGGACGACGTAATGAGATAAACGAATTTAGAGGTGAGCGAGAGGTGTCCGCCTTGAGGCTTCTCCTTAGGAGGGCTTCTCCTAATCAAGTGTATTTTTGTGGATCGAACTCCATTAGGCTATCATCAGGCCACCGTGGCGTCCTACCTGTCCGATGTCGGGTATCGATGAGCAATCGACCTCACGGCGCGGATGATGAAGGATATTGGCTGGATCATGAAGCAAAAACTTGTAATTGACCGAGGTTGTCTGAGAACAGTGCTCCGACATCGCTGTCGCTTCCACCCGATTTTCGGTGTCAGATCATCCGCTCATCGAGCGGCACCAGTGGACGATGTTTTAGGGAACGCTTTTGTTGGGAGTGCGTCCAGGGAAGACACGTGCAGCTCTGTTATGACGACGGCGAACTGGATGAGTGCGATGCTGAGTTTTCCAATTGAATCGTGATGCTCGTTGTATTTGATCACTTGGATAGTTTGTCCAACATTCGAACAAACTCGGCACGATAATCAGAGTCTTTCCTGTCGAGATCAGAGACGGAATCAACTATAGACACCTGAGACGATCCTGAAGAAATGGCGCCTAATCGAAGTTGATTTTCAGAGTTAGCTTCAAGTTCACGGTAGAATTCGTCCGTATAATGGTGAGGAAACGTGAGACTCCTACCACAGGGCTGGAACTCTGATGAAGGGATGACAAATTCTCAATCAGGGAGGAAAACATACACAATCAACTCAAGTTCGATTCGTTCCATTTTCCCTGCAATTTTTGATGCGATTCGCAGCTTCCAAGCTCCCGCCCACCCAACGCGTCAATCTTGCAGGGAGCTGGATTTTTCCCCCAAAGGGTACACCTTGATCTTTTTTTTCAAAAAATAGGCCTCGAAGTCCCAGAGCTCGACTGGAATAAAGTGAAACTTGAAGAAGAGAGGAGCTTTAGCTCACCACTCCTGAATACTCTGCTGGTGTTGCAACGAGTGCAGGCAGAGGTGCTGGTTCTAGCTGTTCTAGATGGTGATGCTGGTGGTGGTGGTGGTGGTGTTAGTCGTCGTCATCTCATTTCTAGTAGCGATAGGAGGACAGCTCCGGTGGTCCTTCATCGCTTTGCTCTCGGTCGTCGAGCTTCTCGCGGACTTATGACTCACAACTTTACATATGAATGAATGGCTTGCTTGCTTGCTCCCTTGGTCGCTCTGACTGGCGACTCCAAAGCTACGAGACTGGCAGAGCGGGCGAGCGAGCGAGCAAATGGGCCACAGGTCACCGTTCCTTGGGAAGAGAAGAAAAAAGAGGGGACGAGACGAAAGCGAGCCAAAAAAGGAAATAATAAAATATTACTCTCATGATTAACCAAAACACACTCAGCGTCACATACAAAGAGTGATGGATGTTTCCTCGGTTTAATATTTTATATCGGAATGTTAGATGGATTGATTGACGAATTAATGAATGAGAGGGTGCCCGGACGATGGAATGAAGGAGCGAGCGGACGAATCAGTGAATCACAAAATGAGCCCTAAATAGAGTGAGGACCCACAGGAAGCGACGACTCGGCTGTCCCCGAAACGCGGCCGAAATCCAAGACGATTGCTTGTGGACCCGCAGTGGAGTTTGACTTCTTTAGAACTCGTTGTTACTGTCGGGCGAGGCTTCGTGCAGCAACCGTATCGCCTCTCTTTGGATCTTTGGGGAACACCGATCCGTCAATTATTTCAACAGTTTGTAGTCTCATGAAGAAGTATGTCAATCATCGAGTCAGACTCCCGGAGCTGTGCATTTCAAAGTCCGCAAGTTCCTTGAATTATAATTGCTGTATCCCTCCTCGTCTGTGATTCGCCAGGCTTTGGGATCTTGCTGCCTCGAGCGTTGATGAAGCTCGTGATTTAAAATGCGTACCATCCGGAGTAAAAGTCGACGGCGCGGCGGCGGCTTCCTTTTTCTCGTCGTAGCGTTCAAGAAGCAAAAGACTCTTTCACCCAACTCTGATCCCTTGCGACAGCGAACAGGACTTTGTGCATATTGCACCAGGACATCTCGGCACTGACTATATCTTCAACTCCTCCATGAGACGGTGGGTCACAATAGGAGGATCTTCGGGATTTGCACAATGATGCCACAAACCACCGCCACTGCCGCTGCAGACTGACGGAACGAGCGAGCGAGCGACCGACGCAGACAGTCAGGGGCGGTTGTCGAGCAAAGTACATAACATGAGTGCGCGCTTTCCTTCTATATGTAGAGCGCAGCTTACGCTCCGGTTCGTCCCACGGGATAGAAGGTGGCTCGAAGGCGAAGTTTCCAAGCATTCCGTTTTCGTACTCCACACAGCCAGCGAGTCGGACGAATAGATGGACGGACGGACGGACGAACAGACAGACAGATAGAGAAAGTTGGAGAGAAGTCACGCAAAGCTAAAAAAAGTCACGAACGCGTTCCTTCTCTAACAGCCAAGAGTTGCGGAGAAGTCTTAAACTGTTGTACGCAAAGTAATCTGTGGAGCAATTACACTCCGAAATGATTCCAAATCAATTCCGCAAAAGAAGCTTGTTACCGAAGGTTGATGATTGCTGGCTGTTTTCGTTCGTCTCCCGACAGCACCGAAATCCTTCGAGTGAGAATGTTGTTATAAATTATCAACACTTCGTTGAGCTCTTCAAGCGGAGTTTTCACATTTTCTTCAGGCGCCCATGAGCTCAATTTACCAGAAGAACCGAAGTCATTCTTTCTGAGGCCTTCTTCGCTCAGACTCGAGGAAAGGTGGAGCACTTGAGGCCTGTGCTTCACTGAGACGACCAGGTACCTGACGCAGTACCTTAGGGAATGCCCGACGGAGTACAAATCTCAAACATCGAGTAACGCGGAAACTTCGTGACGAACCAAACACACGATCTCATTGTCAGCTCCCCTCGATCTTCAAACCTGTCGTGACGACGCTTCAAGCGATGGCGAGCTGTGTCCATCCAAGGCTTAACGGGAGAAAGCTTCAAATGAAGTGTTTTCATTTTACTCCCGAACTGCTCATATTCCAGACGACTGGGAAGCCGTTCGAGGTCCATGATGTCCACCTGACAACTTCTGTCCACGAACGACTGTTTATTTTTAGCGACGAGGTGATTCCAGTCTGGCTCGTTGGTGTCCACCGCAGAGTAGTCGCACGATCTCTCCGAACCATTTCCGAAGATTAAAACTCTGCTGCTAACAATTATGGGACTCGCTTGCTGATCAAGACACGAACGCCTCGTCGAATGTTTCGTGAGCAGCACGTTGAACGATGAGGTTGAGATCAGGATTGAGATGAACCATTGGAAGTTATCGCTCGTGGCGTCCTCTCCTCTGCTTCGTGAGTTTTCCTCGAAAGCGCTTGAGAACACCCAGTGTGTGACGATTTTGCGTCACCCACTCCCAATTTTCTCGCTGGGTACCTCCAGCATGATTCCTGTCGTGAGGTTCAATAACATTTATTATCTGACAAAATATGACCCTGTGTTTATAATCAATATTGCGGAACGCTCGCTGGAGATTAATCACGAATTGTTTCCCTGGACTTCGGAGAGCTGAGGATTTTCATGGCGGAGCTGCTCAGCGCGCGACAATCGCTTTGATCGAAAGCAGCTCGACGTCGTTTTTCGTGGATTGATCTGGAATCAGTATCTGTGGCTCGTGAGGGGGAACCTGTGCCAATTTGGACACCAGATCGAAATCGGCCAAAAGAGTTTTCACAGTGTCCCGAGTGTCGTCAACAAATGCTGTCGAGAGAGCAAGTAAAATTGATCCTCGTGGGCCTCGAGGTCCTGACTGAAATCACGGCGTAACTCGAGCGAATCATGAAAATGTCGCTCATTTTCCTGGTCAGTGACGAAGCAGAATTCAGACCGCAGCGTTTCAAACTAGCGACGATCTATTCAGGATACAGATCATTCCGAGGATGAGTTGATTCCCGAACGGCGAGCGCCAAGGATGACTTGAATCGATTCTCCATGGATCCATCCTTGAATGGATTCCCGTAATGAGTGACACAGAATTGAAGAATGAAAAGAAGACGGACGAATTCAAAACAGATCATTGATGGAATGCTGGTTGACCGTAAGAATGAACATGATTTCGAATGCGCATTGCGACAGGAGCACGAGAAGATTGACAGAAGAGGCTCAAAAAATGAAGAAATAGCCGAAAATAGGAAATTCCTCGCCGACTCGTGACCATTGACTGAACGCAGAAGAGAGAGGCGAAGACGAAAAGCACAACAAGAACACTAGAGACAAAGTGACACGACCGCACGAAGATGATTGAATGAACTGGGCAGGCAGGCAGGCAGGCAGCCAGCCAGTCAGTGATCCATCCATCCATCCATCCATCCATTCCTTGAGCCGTCCAAACAAGCGGACGGATGGATGGACGGACGAATGGATGAGCAGCGGCAAAGCAGGAATCTTCACAGAATTCGTCTCGAAAATACCAACAGGAATCGGGAGCATTGAAGTTGAAAGAATTTCTCACAAACGCTTCCCAAAACTAAATATTCGTGGAGTCCAGTCGACTCAATGAGATTGATTTGGGGGCCTCATACAAAGCCAACGCTCGGGCTGCGTCATCGAAAGGAAAGCTCCTGAGGACTACGAGCCTGTTCGGATGATGGGATCAGTTGGTTTACATACGCTTGTTTTCAGACGAGATTCGTTCAGAAAACGATCAGACGATTCTCATATTCCCGTGTCGTAAGTTTCCAGATTCGAGAATTTCGCTCTCGAACCAAGTATGCTCCAATTGAATATCCGCTCTTCCATCTGTCCGTTCGTTCGTCTGTCTGTCTGTCTGTCTGTCCATCTATCCTTCCGCTTATTCGTTTTTATGGAAGCGGTTTCTCTGCCTCGGGCAACGCGTAACGAAGCTCCCAGAGCAGCTGATTGGGTTAGTCCCGTCTCTCGTCTAAAACGCACCTCGAGTGAGTGAGTGAGCGAGCGAGCGAGCGAGCGGTTAGCTTGCCAAAACTCTTGAAGAAAACTTTCGAGTTCCACCTGAGCGGATCGAGGGGATTCTCTCCACGTTACCGAAGTGGTTTCCGGACGATTCATTCTTCTATTTTCTTGATTCCATTCCTACGGCCAGCAGACCGTGCGGCCTCCACAGACTCGCTGCCGTCTCGATCGAATCGACGAAGAACTTATAAGACAAGAGATACATAAAACGATCGGCCAAACATAACGAGCACACCGAACCTAATGTTCCCCTAATTTGTTCGAGATGCCTATCCGTCTCTCACCGAAGCAACACTTGCCACGGTGCTGCGAGCTGCGAGCCTACTCGTACGGCATCTTGCTCCATGCTTTCCCGTAGTATTCAGCGCCATATCAAGAGCGACGCATCTTGTTAGATCTCCCGCTCCTTCTTATTCCGGTTTCTCCGTCTCGTCCGCCGCCACCGTATTTTCCCTTGCCGCTCGTCTTGCATCGTTTCGCAAGCTATTCCTACGAGTGGTTGACTATGCACTCGGCGGTGGCCATTTCGGCTGTAAAAGCATCTAGGCGGCCTACCAAGAGTCGAGGGGCGGGCGAGCGGACGGACGGACTTTCGGGCAGACAGCGAGGCAGGCAAGCAAGCAAGTAGTGCATGCGTGTAAGCGCGCGTGCGTGCCCGCGTGTTTGGGAAAAAGAAGAGAATAAGAAACGGGTAGGACGAGCAGTCTGAGCCTCGGTCGGGGTCTGAGAGGGGAGGGGGCGTTGGAGTCTAAGCCTCACATGAGCACTGCGGCCACAGAAAAGCAAACTCGTTTTTCGACAAGCGTTGTGAATAATTTCACGCGAGGTTCTCCTTCTTGCTGCCTCGAGTGCCTCTGAAGAAATTCAGAGAAGCGACCGACCAACTTCCTCTCACTCTCTACCTTCGAAATGGGTGTAAATGGAAAAACAAAGTTTTGTCCATTTGCTCCGAGTTCACTCCGATTATCGCTCCGCCGCAATAGTGTTCCCACCGAGTTTGTACGTGTCTGGGGAAACTATCGGTCCTTTCTACGTGTGTGAGTGTGTGCCAGACGAAAGCCGTGAAGTAGTTTGGAACGGTTGCGGTGGATCGGACAGTTGGTCGATCAGCTCGTCGTTTCGTCGGCGAATGATGAGAAGATAACACGAGAAAATGTGTTATGTTTCTTGGCTCGTTGAGGCTGTAGACACGAGATCAAGGATTCGTGTCTCCTCTTCGTCGTCGTCGTAGTAGTCATGGTGTTAGAAAATCACACCCATTTCCTCCGTCTGAAGTACGTACGCACCATATGTAGTCGGAACATGTGGACGTAATTGGCACCTCTTCATCACCTCGGCTGCTCACTTCGAGAACGAGCGAAAAAAAAAAGTAACAGCTGGACGTCAACGAGGTGTGAACAACGAAGTCGCCCTTTGCTCTTCATCGTCATCGTTGTTGTTGCCGTCGACGCGACGTCGGTCGTTGAAAGGCTCACAGAAGATGTTATGCCGCCGCGGCCGAAGCGGCTGCGCTACCGCGCGACGCTGTCGGTTGTGGTGCTGCTCCTCCTTCTGCCGTGGCCGCTGCGGCGAAGTTTCGGCGTTGAGGTGTGAAGGGCGAGGCCCAGGAAGGAAACGGACGCCAAATGAGATTTCTCCGCCAAGACCAACGAGGCTGGGGAAGAACACGATGAAAAATGCGCTTGTTCTTAAAATCAACTACTTGCCAAGCAACACACAGTCGCTCGTTACTTGTTCTGAAGACTCACTGACTCACTCACTCGCTCGCTCGCAACGGACCGAGCTGACTGACGCTTGTCTCATTGATTTTCTCCGAGGCAAGAAACATGGATGAGGCAGCAACAGAGTAGGTAATGTTTTTCCCCGGAACTTTCTACGAGCTGTTTCCGACGCATTCATCTCGAGGCAGCTCGCCGTTTCAGAGGTCGAAGGAGAGATCCGTTGATCTGCAAATCAGACGCGTCGAGTTGTTCACTTCTTTTCAAATCAAATGTCACAGAACTCAGAATTCACCAAACGCCCAAGTCGATCTCGTCCGCGTGTTTGTCTACAACGTTCGCGGGGAAGACGGTTCCCTACGGAAGTGCCGAACAGTCCGGTCAAAATTAATATTCGCTGAAAAGTACTTCGCGGCTTGCTAGAGTATTTCACATCAATCAAAGCTTCCTCTCGCTCTGTTTTCTCGAGTGGTCTGTTCTAGGAACCTGTAAATGGATAACTCATTCCGTGCCCGTCTGTTCAAACGAACATCTGCGGTGTCGTCGCTGATGCTAATCAGCGCGAAAGTAGCACCAAGTAGTTTGCGTTCGAAAACATCCTCGAGGGAAGCCGGTTGAGCAACGCCTCGAATGAGTACCCAACACCTCGGCTCGGGGATGTGTGGAGATGGAGTCAAATGAAATGAGGTGAAGTGAGCTTACTTTCTGGGGCTTAGGCTGCTCGAAGGAGAGAAAACAAATGGGGGACGCTTCGACGGAGAGAGAGAGAGAGACTCGATGCAGCCCCAGCAGTCGATGCTGCCACGGCCAAACACAACCACTGCCACGAAGCGAGGTGCGAGGATAAATATTCGCACCTCAGGCGCCGATGCGGGTTGGCGCCCCCAAATCACCACGTACACATACATACACAGACAGACAGACAGACAGACAGACAGACAGACAGACAGACAGACTCACCAACACCCAGATGGACAGATATCTGGGATGCTGAAAACTGCAAAGGCTCGTTCCGTCCAAGGGATAAACGAAGAATATGAAGGAAATAAATGATCTTCAATAAATGAAATTGAAGAAAGTGTTCCAAAGTGTTCTTTCCGAAGCGAAAGGGAAAAAAACACTGGAAAACATTAACGTTCCGAACCACTACGCTGGTAACATGTCATCATCGTGTGTTAGTGAGTGTCGACATCGGGTGATCTCGTTTGTCGATGAGAACAAATGGAATCGGTCAGTGAGCACGGACGCTACGCTTTGTAGGAGAGAAGAAAAAATCAACTCCAATCGAAAAAAATGAAGGTGACGCCTATCGCTCGGATCTTCAAGCTAGCCAGCCAGCGGTCGGCCGGGCCTCAGCAAAGCAATTATCGTCGAAATCGCATTTAACTTGTTAGGAGAGAAATAGACGATGAAATATTGAAGATTGCAGTGGACCCAATGTCGGCTCAGCGAGGAGCCACTTGTCTCGGTCACGAACAACGACCAGAATCACATCGACCAACAGGAGAAACCAAAGATCGGACGGATCGTCTGAAGAGCGAACGAAGAAATCGAACAGAAAGCCAACCGAGCGACGAGTCAACGACAACCACTTCATGATGACTTAGAACTATTAGCACCTCACAGGTTTCCTCTTTTGACTTGACGGCTGCGTCGTTCTATCACCAGCGGATCACGATTAAGGCAAGCCCAATTGATGGCAAGCCGGAGAAAAACATGATCACCTCTATATCACATTAGATCGACGGTCGGGCAGTGGATCGGCGGACCGGCGAACCATCGATTCCATTCCTCCTCTGGCCCTCCCTCTCTTTATCCCCATCTACTATTCCTCATAGAAAACGACACCTTTCTGGAAATGGGTGTAAAAAGTTCCGCCTTCGTGCGGTTGCTGCCGTTGGCGTCGTTCTTCCATTGTTTCACAACGGAATGAGGTGAAAAAGTCGGAATCGAGTGCGGATTTGGAGCATCCAGTCAAATCCGAAAAAAAACTGATCTACTTTTTGACCTCTATCGGGAGAAATCTCAGTATTCGGGCGAAGATATTTGTATTCTGATTCTTGTTATTATTAGCGTACATCCTCATCATCTCATGGGTGAATGGGAGGAGTGGATTCTCTTCTAGTTTTGATCATCCCCATGAAGATGTAAGTTCCCACTCGAGACGGAGTCCCCCAAATACTCTGTTATGAAAATGGGGATTCATTGCTTTTGATTGATTCTTCTCATTCAAGTTCAACAACGAATTTGAGAACCTCCAATTCGACTGGCTCCAGTGAAAAAGACGACCTAGATGGAAGAAAAAGGGCAAGGAAAGGATACTGACTGATCAGGGGTATCGAGCCTCGACCAGCCAAGTCGTAGAAGGACACGATGCGTGTTTGTGTCGTCTCGTGTTGAAGTCCCAATCCGCGATTCTCGAACGAACTCACCCGCGAGGACACGCTCGAATTTCACTCTTGTCCCACTCACAAATTATAGCAAGAGTTTCATCATAACCGGACTTCATCTCACCG
The DNA here is from genome assembly GCA_021527715.1 of Neoseiulus cucumeris. Classification (NCBI taxonomy): domain Eukaryota; kingdom Metazoa; phylum Arthropoda; class Arachnida; order Mesostigmata; family Phytoseiidae; genus Neoseiulus; species Neoseiulus cucumeris. The sequence continues at coordinate 864,576 of JAJSRV010000038.1, read as the reverse complement.
ACACTATTCATTCATGATGCTTGGAAGCAGATTATCACTCGGATGCCTCTCATACTTTATCTGTCCTCACAAATTCAATCGCAGGAAATTCCGATTGTCCGACCCGCGCAGCAGATTTTCCTTCCCGAATATGATCTTCTTATGACCAGAGCCATGATGACGCTTTCCGTCGAAGTACACAAGATCGAGTCTTCTGTTCTCATCGGACTCTGATGAGTGAGAATGATCACCAGATCCGGTCTCCGCGTTTTCCGTGTGTATTTGTTGCGAGTGCAGCGGGACCTCGTTGTTCCCTCGAAGAGAAATCCTTTCGGTAGGTCGGAGACATGTGCGATCTAGATCTTCGAACCTTTCGGAATCTGTCGGAGCTTCCAACAGAGCTCTTAAATCAGTCTGCCTGATTTGTGTGAGAGTGTTGCGATGTTCTGTCTACTTGATTCAGACGGACACACGTTCTGCAAAGTCTTCGAGGAATTTGTCCAGCTTGGTTCTTTCGAGAATCTTGGAAAACAGAGTAAAAATGAGTTTACGATGAGTCTTGGATTTCTTTGCCGATTCGTGAGTTCCCATGATCAGCTGCGCCAGAAGCAGACCGGTGGCTACTATAAGACTGCTCAGACACTTCATTATTTGACTCAATAACGTTCCCGACCCACAACAAAGTTCACAAATTGTGGGTACCGGAGGGATCTTCTAGTCTCGATGCAACGGGACTGTTTCTGGGCTCACGGTTCGCGACTCAGGGGTCGAGCCTTGTGCAAAAAACGTGTTCCGGCGAAAGTGGGATAGTTGAAATTCAGTTTATTTTCTTACACGCCTCGGATCGAGTTCATGAAAACTGGAAATGCACTCACCATGAGCGATTTTCATTCTCGTATGCTTCGGGCAGGATTTCTGAAACGCCTGTCTAAGAGTCGATATATTACGAACTGGGGCTAGCCGTGAAGATCCCGGTGTCAGACTCATTTCAATTAGCAAGCTTAGAGCCTTCGCCTTCGAGGTTCCGAAAATCATTTATTACCTACTTGAAGAACACAGATGACTCGGTCCCCATGTGATCCGATCTAGCGGAATCCATCGTATTCGGAAGTTATTCCGGTATCGGTACTCCTATTCAAATTACACCGAGTTTTTGGGTTCATCTGAACAAACTGTCGGGAATCGCTCAGGCATACTTTCAGGGCACTGAAGACACATAGTTTTTCCCCATCTTGGATTTTGAAATAATTTCCGAGAAAGTTCAATTCGAATTTACCACATTGCGCATTCATTCTATCATAGAAAATGCTCATTGTCAAGATTAGGGTGTGATCGATCACGATATGCTTTGGTTAGGATCGCAAATTGTACTTCCAAGAAGGTCCGATCATAGTGGCACCGTTTTGACGATCTTTTGGAGAATTTCCAAAAAATCTGACCACACATCTCGGGAAGGCTTTGGGAAGTTCGAATAAATCTGCGTCTTCGTCCTCGAGAACTTTGAATAATGATCCGCGATATTTCTGAGGAGATCATTCTCATCATCATGATCGTGATGCTGTTTGAAGAGGCTGAACTTTCGGAGTTGAATTTTGTACCGTCTCACCTCGGATAGACCAGAATGGATGTCCCAAAGCTCGTTCTCGTCTGATTCGAGTACACGTAGAAAGAAGACTGACTCCGTGGTCAAATTGGTTTGCTTGCATTTGGAAACAGAGACTGAACTCGGTTCCTTTTTCGGTCGCCGAGCGGTTACTCTACTTGTCTTTTCGCTTCTTTTCTTCTTGTTTGTCGGTGCTCGGCGCGGCTTTGCCCGCTCTCTAGTGCGCGGGGCTGAATATTCAAGAACGAAGCTTTTATGTAGGGACATTGTGTTTCGAGTACATTTGTGTGCCTGTGCGTGTTAACGCGGCACTGTGTGCATTCTGTTCTCTGAGTACTTTCTTTGTTTCTTTCGGCCATTTTCCCTCGCATACAAAACGAATTCCCTTCGCTTCTAATGTACATACACACAGGTTTGAGGGAAACACGGTGGAACTGATCCCGGCGACTTCGCCACAGCTGAGACCCGCGTCCCGAATATGTGACAAATATCATGGGGCGGGCACATAGGAGAGGACGAACAGGCACCGCGAGCATCGTTTATACTTATTTAAGTTGTCTCGACGCGTCGGTCCGCTCAGAATCGGGCGACTCCTACTCTCCGCACAAATTCAACTTGTCGGAGTGTAAATTGATGAAGGATCACAGTGGCGTCCTCTGTTCCTTTTTGCTCACCCATCATCGCTTGCAGCCTACGTCCGCGCTTCTTGGGAATTCCCTCTCATTAATGTGTTCTCACCATGTTCTCGAAGATCTGGAGACAAAGGAAACCGTTCTGAGAGTCAAGGTTACAGAGTGCGCTCGTTCCGCGTTCTGTTGTGGTTCTTTGAGTGAAACTCTCGTTAAATGCCAGCGACGGCCGACTGAAGACTGAGAGAAGCGAACCCCCATCCCCTTTAGTTTTCCTTCTCCTGGAAAAACAGTCGTTAAGGAGCTTGTTTTTATCAACACAACAACCGATGACGGATGGAATGCGTGCTAGTTTCCGCGGCTGCCGTGCTTTGCTGCTCTTCCTTCGCTACCGGTAATTATTGTGAAAAATGAAGCTGTTGCTGCTTGTGTCGCCGAAAAGGGGGATGAGTCTCGAGGCGGGCGGGGGGGGGTGGGGGAGGGCATACGGGAGAAAGCGGGAAAGCGTCGGTTCTGGGGAACAGAGCGACATCCAGCCAGCCAGCCAAGCGAGGGCGGGCGAGCGGCCGCGAGCGTGTTGTTGAGCCACGCACAATTCTCTCCGTTTTCTTTTTGCAGAGACTTCCTTCTGCCACGGTTGTCAAGAGTGAACGAGTTACCATGCGCGAGTTTACTTTAAATCATCATCCGAACGAGCGTTTAACGACTTCAGCATTGTCGAAGAAGCTTCGAAACAGATTTTCGCAACAACGCACCGAAAACTTTCTCTAGCTCTAGAATGGAAATCAGGGATGCAATTTGACCAGTTGAAATTCTTCCACAAGAGTGCGCAAAACGAAGAATCTTCAGAGACATCGAACGGGTCGGGCGAGTGAGCACGCAAGAAAGGACTCCCATCACGGATCACGAACAAAAGAAACAGACATTTATTATCAATACATCAACTTTCTCGTTTTCTTTCGTCGGAACGCGTTGCGCAGGAATCTCAAGCGACCGGCTTTCAGGTCGAGCAGAGGATCGATTTTCGACCTGGATCTGAAGGTGGCCTCTTCATCGTATTGGTCGGGCAACTCATATCGTGTTTGTTCTACGATATGTCCGAGGACGAAGTAGACGCAAGCTCCGAGTGCAAAGACGTCGAACAAGGCATTCAACATTCCCTCACTCGACATCTGTAGGAACGTCGCTGAGAAACCCTCCAACCTTTGGATCATTGAGTAAATCGAGACCGCTGACAGCAAGAAGAGAACTTGCGCTGCGCTGAGAACAAACGGTATCTGAAAAGTGAATTCCCCTCCTTAATAACGTGTGCAAGAAGTCAAACTTCCGCAAAATGTCGGCCGCCCAGACGGTTACCGAGCCCGAGAGACAACGAGGAAGAGAACCAATCACGGTCAGCTCTCGGAGGGGAGTCATGGGTTTTGGGTCGCCTACAATCAGACTTCATTCCGGAATTCTCTGAATTAGTTCCGTGAAATTTCTCATCTGTGGGAACTTTTGTCTATCTGGGGAACATTTACACATTATCCTTGATTTTCATTCAGTTACACTCGACTGAAGAGTTTATCTGAATCTACACATCAGCGGATTCCGGAAGTTTCCTTCTTTCCAGGCGAGCTGAACCCATGATTCTGATAAGATATGATCGAGGAACTCAAGCCTGATGAACCGAGTTCCCCGAGTTAGCAGAAGAATTGGGGATTCAATTACCAGGTAAAAAGGCATATAAAAAAAAATGCCGGAAACTCCGATAAGTGCGGTAATGCACAGCACTACGAAAGAAAGAAAGTAACATGCGCTCAAGAGATAACTTGATGTTTCTCTTCGTTTCATGATAATATCAACAAGGTCGAGAATTCGATCGCTCGAGTAGACAACAGCGTAGAGTACAGATCCCAATGCGAGGAATCGATACAGGTTAACCGTCATGTAGCTCTGGAATGAAGAAAAACGGCAACATCCCGTTAACTCTATTCACTGGACTCGGGAGTCACCCGTCCCCTTGACTAGGGAAAATCCCAAAGGAATGAAGAGGTGTCTTCGATGTTAGAAAGATATCTGACTCATGATGTCGATGGTATCGTCTGTTAACTGAAGTCGAGGATCTCTAATAGAACGATGCCTCCAAATCGAGGATGTTCTGTGCGAGGGAAAAAGGGGAAAAACGTTCAACTCACCCCACGGCCTCCCGAAGCGATTTCATCAGGCAACTCTACACTGGGTTGGCGGCGTAAAATTTCGACCAGAAGAAAGACTTCTTGTTTGATTATGCGGTTGTGGAGAGCTGACAATCTCGCTTTTTGTTGTTTCCCAACGAGCTCGGCTTCCTTTCCCATGACGGACGAATTTTCGAGTTGAAAACTCTGAACGCGAAGTTCACGCCTTCAATTGATTCTTTCGGTTAGCCGCAGATACGCCCGCCAGGGGATCGGGATTTGTCCATAATTCTTAATCTCGTTATCTCGGCGCAACGAGACGAGCCGAACAAAGCGGCTGAATTGAATTTCTGAATTATGATCTGATGAATGAATGGATGGATGTGAGACAATTACCAACGGGGGGGGGTGATATCACCAAACATCGCCGATTCGGAAAGGCTTTGAGAATGCCGACAGTGTCACAGGACGGAGTTTCGGATCTTCAGTTCGAATTAGCGAGGGAACTGCCGCGGTTTCTGATGGGAAAACCGATGAGTGCGGGAGTTCCAAAATTTGCTCAGAGATGTGAGATGAAATCACCGAATTCACTGTGAAGCAATCGCCAAATTAACCGCAGGAACGACGCTTCCCGATTCTGTTGGAAAATGATGATCCGACATCGAGCTCTTACATATTAAGACCATGAAATGTGGGGATGAGATGAGAGCGAAACAAATACGACCTCGAACGTTGAAGAATTCTGAATATCGAAGATTCAACGCGTCTCTTTTTAGGACGGAGTCTGTTTTCGTCACTTAGCAACTGAACCTGTTTGAATTTTGTTCTTGTCTGTGTCTCTCTGCGGCGAATCCGGCGGTATGAACTCCGACCAGCGGTGATTTTATTGGAGTCAGGACACCGACCATCCTTCACGACGGAAACGCTTGAGTCCAGGAGGGGATGACAACTCAAACCGAAACTGCGTCGATTCTCCGGTTCTAGAAATAGAAGAGATATTCTATTCATTCGTAAATCTGTAGTTGGTCGTTAGCACGCCAGCTCGTTTGGATTCGCGTTCAATGACAAGTGCGACGCGACCCGTTTCGGCGCTCCTGTCCGCGGGTTGCTTACTCGATCGATCGCTCGCTATCTCCTGTCCATCTGTTCAGTGCGCGTGAGTTGTAAATATGCCAATGACAAGGAGCTTATTACTTATTATTATTATCAGCAATATATTCTGTCGCCGAGGACGAGAGGGCAGAATATTTCAGTTCATCGAGATTCGCCCCAGCATTTGAAAACGAGAGAGCTAAGGATGACGTTTTTGAACCGCTAAAGCTGTTCCAATGGCTCGAGCAATTCCATCGAACTCATTCATCATCTGGGATCGCTATTTCAGCGACCTGCTCACATCTCATTAAACGTGGTTTCGAAGAGATTCTCAACGAAACGAAATAGCGGCGGGAACGGAATCTAAGCAGCGGCATATCCCACACGATGCCTGATCAGATCTGAATTTCACAGACGGAATTCTTCTGGGATTTTCGCGCACTACTCTCGCCAGCTGATTGGGATTATTTCGAACTCTGTGGATTCTCTCATCTCCTATTCTTGTTCAATTGCCGACGACGGACGGAATCCAATCATCGGTGAATCAATGAAGAAACGGATCGTCGTCGTCGCCGCCGCCGCCGCCGAGTAGATTTGCGGCTCAAGAAGCGTGGACGACCGAGATCGAAAAAGCAAGATAGTTATGAGAAAGTTTCGTTATTTTTATCTTCGTCGCTCGATGTGACGTTTATCTTCTTCTTCGATCGGTGCTGTTTGCGCTTATGGTCTAGTTCAAGCGATTGCTCGATTGCTGTTCTTGTGCTTCAGACAGTCACCGGCCACCATCCGCCAGCCAAGCAGCCATTCAGACGGATCGACAGAAGGACAGATACAAAGATGACCTTTCTTTGACCTTTTCTTATTTCTGTTATTTCATAGTGCTGGTGGTGGTCTTTTTCGAGAAGAAGTATCTCCACAACTTATCAACTGTCGACGAGTAATTCGAGCGCTTGAACTGTTGAAAATCGGTCAAAATCTATTTGGAGCTCCATCAAATCGCGCCGAAATTTTTGACGTTACAATCGACGTTGTGAATGTGAGATCTGGAAATGTGATTGCTCGGGAATTTCATCGGGTTCTCGTTCGTTTTTTCCGAAGAGACACGTCACCTTCGAGTGATGATGATGATTTCCGTGGATGTCGCCTCTGTTCGCGTAGGCTTCTGCCATAAACCAATCGAACGCAGGGTATCTAGCGGGACGCCTCGAATGCCGAATGACGACAGTGGCCGAAATGAGCCGTATGCGAAAATCAAAGCAGAAGACGCTTCAACCCTGTGCGACAGCAGAAGTACCAAAATGGGGGAAGGTGAGCTCTCTTATCTGTGACTTGAGCATTCTGATTCGGATAAAAAATCATGTCGTGTCACAATGTCAGCTCTTCCTCGTTAACCATGAAACTGAGGGGTTTTTTCTCCGGATAATCAGCCGTCAGACAAACAGAGCAACTGGCAGCCTAGCCTGCCGACTCACTGATCGCAACAGACCTCGAACTGATTGACCGACAAGCTAGCTAGCTAGCTAGCCAGCCGACCGGCCGGCAAGCGAAGAATAATTGGAAATCGCACTTGATTCAAATAAGATTTATCTTGGAAAACCTGTATTTGGTTTCGTTTTTGTGTTTCTTCGTCTGTCGGAACGATCACACAACGAGATCCACAGAGCTGAATGTTTTGGGGTTCACTCCGGTTGTTCTTGTTTATCGGGGATAAAATATTTGAAAACACAAAAATTCAACGCCCATGGAGTCAAGTTCTCTCGGTGGCGATAAGTCGGCCGGGACTGTTCGGATGCTGCGTCAACCAGCTCACCGATCCCTGTAAGCGCATCAGCATTTACTTTCAATGTTTTCCTCGTCTCCTCTTTCAAAGAGCTTATTCGACAACACTTCATGAGGATCATCTCCCGCCTGGCCGCCTGCGCGGTCGCTCGCGTTTCTGCTTGCTCGTCGGATTTCCTAGTTTCCTTCACTCCTCTAAATCGTTCAAAACGTTTCTTGAAGCGAGCCAGCGGACAGGCGCACAGAATTTTGGATGGATATTCGACCGAAACTCCGCTTCTTCCGTCCGTTCGAGGGCGAGAAACAGCAGCTTCTTACAAGCCACGCAATCACAAATCATTTCTTCTTCTCTGGATCAGAGCAGCAGCAGCGGCATCAACAGCGAGGGCAACAAGAACACTCGACTACGAAAAGTATGACAACTCGCTCGGTGACGAGAAGAGAAAATCACGACGCGAACGTTTTAGGCAAAGTAAGACTTCAAGAGCGAATGACCGATGGCGAAAAAATGACACCAAATTTTCTTCTCTGTGCCAACAACCGTCGCAACAGCAGAAGCAGCATAAGTCACCTGGACCAGATGAACCGACAAGCAACCTACGGAACGGTCGTTCGGTCAAAATGACGGCCGGCCGGCCGGCCCGACTGACTGACTGACTGACTGAGCGGTCTGCCAGTTGTTCATCTTGAAAACAATCTTGAAGGTAGCAGCAGGAACTCTTACTATTCAAGAGGTAGCTTGCCGTATATGTAGATGATGATGATGATGGAGAGGATGAGAGAACACTTTTACATTGTCCACTGCTCACCGGACCCATGGGCGACACATCGACAGGCTTGACGCGCTGTCGAGAAGCGTGCTGTTGATCATTATTCAATGGAGACTTCTGGAAAGTAGAAGCGAATTCGGGCACATCGAATTCATAATGAACGAAGTACTCAGAACCGAAACCATGATTACATGTGTCCCGATCGGTATTTGCTCTAATGGGTGCTACTTCCAGGTCCAGGAGCTCTTCGCATGAATGAAATTCAATGGAAAGATTCTTAAATATTTCGAGTCGAGGATTCATGCATGTCAAAATGATTGATTGATGGCATTCAGGAAGAATCGTTTTCGTTGGAAATTTTCGTCTAAATGGATGACTCCGTTGACCCCGGGTTGAATTTGTTCTGCATCCACTGGAAATAACCGGAAATCGCTAATAGATTCGGTGTACGCTCCGCAACGCACGACAACATCCGAGGCTTCGTTTGGCTTCTCTTGCCCTCTGTCGAGACCGCTCGGAAACGCCGCGCCTTCCGATGGTCAGCGCTGAGTTGACGTGAACGACGATGATTGAGATGCTGTAATTTAGACGCTGCATCTTTAATGCAGCTACGTCAATCATTTGATGGAGAACCGGTGGCAGATGCTCATACATTGTATGTACGTGCAAACCCGTCCGTCTCCCTTGGCCGTCCAGGCAGCAAGCAGTGAGCACGCGATCATCCAGGCGGCTCGAAATTCAGTCCCGTCAGTTAAACAACGTCGCGAATTCGGCGGATGCAAAGCTGAAAAAATTGTTTTCTCTACCGAACGCTGAGGGAGCAGCGGCAGCGGCAGCGGTGGCGATTATCTCAAATATCACAAGCGACGTGCCAACACGAAACCACGCCAAGCACGCACCTTTTGTTGGCTGGCGGAGTGATTTCAGATCAAGCGAAATTCACACAACGGCGCAGCGTTGTTCATCAGTACTCGAGATCAAACCGATTCTCGCCCGAACCAGTCCGCTTGTTGGCTGGTTCGCACACCCCGAAATAAAACAGATCAGAATTTCATTCCGAAACTTCAATGGACGACGAAAAATTGTAAAAGTGGAATCTAGGTGCCTCGTAACATCCTATTCGTTGAGCTCTTGGTCTTCTCGGTGGCGCAGTCGTTTCGCGAGTAGAAAGTACGAAGGCCGACACTTCAAGACGGAAGCCACGAAACAAATGACCGAGTCCATGCGAGACAGATGCCGAAGAAGAGAACTTTACTTACTCGTTCCAAAGCGTTTCTCGGGAAACGATTCGGGAACGAGTACGCTAGGAACTCTCGTGGATGCAGACGACGACGAGGAAGGAGGAGGCGTAGAACGAGAGAAACAAGTACACAAGAACGAGGCTGATTGTTACAAAAGTGTTCTTTAATACCTTCTGTCGACACGTTACCACCAGCAAGTTCACAGATGCTGTCGTTCATCCTCTTCCAAAAGGTGTAGGGTTTCTCCTGTTTCCCCCAAATGCTCGCTCGCTCGCTCGCTCGCTCGCCGCCTCACTGCCCCATGACACAGAATGGCTGGAATGGTTTTCTTGCTTAGAACAGATTGCTCGGTTCCGGTTGAGCGCCTCCATCTCGATGTTTCTGACTGAACGAGAGAGTGAGAAACCAACAACCTGAGAGGCTCCATGTAGAATCAACTGAATTCGTTCGTTTCCATGTTCGCTATCTGAACAACGTGGGAAAAATGTTCACTTTGGGCACTGGCAAGTCGATTCACATGCATAAACGTCTGAATATCGATCGCGCGTCCGCATCGGCGGAAAAGCCCGATTCTCGCATATGGATCACTCGATTGGAAGTTAATTCGTTTGTCCAACAACGTCCCGTCTGTGTTTGTACGAAAGTACGATAAGTGATCTCGTTCTTTCTCTCATGTCGGATATCGATTCGTTTTGAATTGTGTGGGATTCGACGAAAAGAAGAAGCAGCGTGAATGTCACTAAATCTTGTTGCTTGTTCGGAGGTCCGAAGAGCGTCTTGACAGCGGACAACGCCTCGAGGAGGAGGAGGACGAGGTAAACGACGGCAACAAAAAAAAACCTAGGCATGACTCGTTCGATCACTCAATGGCTGACTGACGGACTGCCCAATATAGAAGAAGAAACATACGTAAGCGGCGTTTGAGAAACAAAGATGCTCACCAGACTCAAAGAAGCGTAAATTGGATAGATCCACTGATATCGAACGGCGACGAAGACAAAATAACATTCAAGATAAGCGAGAAAAAATACAGTGCCACCGGTCGTTGGCTGTAGTCTTCATTTTCAGAAAACGCCTCCGCAACTTCAAGAAGATCGATGATTGTGTTAACCGCCTGCCCGCCCGCCCGCCCGCTTGCTTGCTTGTCCGCCCGCTCGTCCATTCCTTCGTACATCGGTCGCTCTGCGTGCCTGCCTCAATGTAACTGTCGCCGCCGCCGTCGCCGCCGCCGCCGACGACCGACGACGACGCTAGGAGTTATCAGTGGTGTTAAACAACTTCGCTGTTTCCTCTGACGCTGCTCAATCTGTGGCATTCGCGGCACTCGTTTCAACAGTTCAAACAGAATAACTTACACTCCTACACCTACACACAAGGGCACCAGCCCGCGGTAGAATTCCTTATTTCGTCTCTTATTGGGTAAGCAGCGAAACTTGGGTCGTCAGAAGAGTCAATCGTCACGATTCATCTCTTTTATCTCCACTGACTGCTGTTATGGATGGCTCCAGTGCGGTATTCCGTCAAAAGATCGACCACCAACTCGAGAGCAACACTATGCTCTCTCTCTCTCTCTCTCTCTTCTCGTTAGATGGTATCAGATGTCAAAATTAGAGATAAAATAGATGAAGCCGAGCGAGTCGACGAGCTCAGCAGTCAGACAGTCGGTGAGTGAACCGATCCGGGAATTCAAGCGCGGGTAAGAGTCGCTCGGCTATCCGATACCTCACCGATGTAAAGATTCCTTCGATTAAAGTAGAGGTTGGCTTCCTTCCCTCGTCCCACGAGAAGTCGACGTGGAGTTCGAACGTTCTGATTCGAAAAATTATAATATTTCTGCTCTTTGCTCTTGAGCTCGCTCTCGTAGACAAACACGCTCACCGATGATTGCGCGAGCGCGTTCTCAAAAGGGAGCTTGCGACGCGTCGCGACGGCGCTCGTTGTTGTTCTTCGACAGCAGAGAAGTCATCAGCACGCCATTACGGAAATCGTTAAACCTCACCCAACCTTAACCAAACAGCTATTCTGGTGATATTCTTTCTTTTTTTTTTGATCGTTCGTCCACTCGTTCTTTCCCAGTTCAACAGGCTATTCGCCGGCGGTAACATATGGTTCAGCGGGACACCAAATGTTTGGTGTACGTCTCGCCAGAAAAGCCATAAAGAGAGACGAAACAGTCCAATAGACAGTTTATGACGAGCTTCTATTTACTGACCGAACATCGGGAATAGACGAAGGAAGGCAGGCAGGCAGGCGACGTACAGATAGAGGCGGTGGAGAGCGACTCAGCAGGCGACCGAGAAAGAGACAGAATTCGCTGCTGAAGCCGATAAGAACACTGCGGTGATATGTCATCAAAAAAAAACATCTATAAAACGAGTTGATCCCCAACACGGGCGAAATAAAGTCATCGGACGCTCCAGAAACCAACGATATCATTGTTCGATGTTTGGAAGAACTTTTGACGTCAATGATAATTAATCCCTAAGACCGGGTTACTCTACGGCTATGATCGCAACAACGACGAAAGAAAATTTTCTCGCGAAGGGGTCCGCTGGAGAGAAGCATCTCCCGAAGAAAGCTTCTTGTGCTCGAACTACTATGCTCACTAGACCACCACCGCTGCTTCTGCTCACGCCGCCGTTGTTCTCCGCCGCTCTCTGATGATGACATGGAACGTTTCAGGCCAGATAGAATGTCGCATTTAGTTTCAGGTCAGTTTCAAAGTTGAACTCACATCGACCGCGAGTTTAGGCTGCAGCAGCAGGATCAGCATGGCGGCATCGGGTGACAATAGTCAAAGTCACAAAGCGAACAAAGAGAGAAACACAAGAGGAGGACGCCTCAGAGAGCCTTGCGGGAGCACCTCTGAAACAGGGAACAACTAACGAAACAACGACGAAAAATAAGTGGACTGGAAGGAAGAAAATGACGTTCTTAGAGTGTTCGCTTTCAATGTATACCGCCCTCCGCCGGCCGCTGTTTAGAATGTGGCCATCGTCCAGCAACCCCCATATGTATGTAGTTTATATACAAGACCTTAGATTCCCTCTTGTTCTCTAACACGTTTGAGCACACGACAAATTGATCTGCACGACAGAGTCTGAACGAGCTGCTCTATGACGGGAACTTCTCCTGTTTTGACATTGGAACGATTGGAATTTCCCTGATTGTTTCCACCTCAAAAGTTCGATGACTTCGATCGTCCGCCGTCCGTCGATTCCCGCTTTCGTATCCATCGATCGGTGGTGAGAAGACTCGATCTGAGAATCGGACGCACGAGACGTTTCGCTTCGGATTTCGGAAATTCCGAGTCTGGTGACCGATGACCGTGAAGAGCGCACTTACCGACACCTGATGCTCTACACATGCAAGGCAGATGCCCACCATCTGCCTCTCGTTGTCGCAGTGTCCGCGTTGTTTCGCTGAATGCGTGCTGCCGGCCCGCATGATTTGCTGGTCGCTTGCTTAGTTGGCTGAATGGCAAGCAGGGTGACGGATTCGTTTGTTCGTTCGATCGGTGATCGACTGGCTGACTGCTTTTCTGGTAGGTTCGTATTCGCTACGCTTAGAGAGCGTTGCGCATGTGTGCGAGCTCTGTGAGGCGCTTGAGCCGCGTTCCATGGGGCAATTTCGTCTTAGTGCCGACAGAAAACAGTTTTCGGCTTTTGGTCCGTAAGTATCCGATTGCGTGCCGTTCATCAAAACAGAATCAATCTGAAAAATATAGTTCTCCTTGGAAATTCTGCTTATCCGTGTGTTTTTCATGACGACCACGTTTGCTCGAAGCTCTCGCTGTGCATTACTTTGTGGCATCTGGCGTCCGCACTATCCTCCGTCGCTTCTGTCTTTGGAGGAACAACGTTCTCTGAAGGTTGTGGAACTTCGGAGAGCGGACCGAATTGCGGCTTCCTTCGAACCTTTTTTCTCAGGTGATTGTTCTTGCCCGGAACTAAGAATCTGTGACGCGGAACCAATTTCTACATCTGCGACCTGTTGTTGTTGTTGTCGTCATCGTCGCCGTTGTTGTTGCCGCCATCGGTGTCGTCGGGATCGTTGAATCAGAACTGCTGATGTCCCGGCTGCCCTGTATTGTATCTTTCAAAGAGTCTAAACCGAAGCTCGAGATGATCAAAAAGGGATCAGCGCTGTGAACACCAACATTCGGACGAGCAAACCGGGGAACGAAAGTAAGCTTCGCAAGTACGCAAGGAGGCAACATGTCAGTCCTGTGGTGGTTGTGCAGAAGCTCACTCACAAAGAATAGGCTTAGTCGATAAACGTTTGGCCATGAAATCAAAACAAACTCCGTATCGAGAGCAAAAATGTCTATACGATTTCCTTTGCCTTTGAGTTCTGCTGTGACGGAAATTCCGTTCAGTCAAGGAAGGTGAGAAAATGCGATTCCTTCTTCTCCTTCTCCCATTTCCAGGTCGGGATCATAATTTGCATCAACTCGAGGGTCTCAATGAGCTCATGAGAGGATGACGGACGAACCTCATCGATCTCGGACACATTCTGTCTTGCAATATCATAATCTTAAGACGCAAAATTTCCTCCTCAGGTTTTTTTAGGAACTCGGAAAGTTTTTACTTCGGAGAGTTCCGATTTCTTCTTGAGTCCTTTCTCTCAGAGCAAGGAACGACTGATGGGTTCGAGATCGTGTTCTGTAGATGCAACTCCCGCACATACTCCGATCGAAAATATATGAATGCGTGCGAACCACAGAGAACAGAGCTACCACCAAGAAGATACCTGAACTGCGAAAAGTGAGTACATGACAGCGGTGGAGTCGTCAGCGACAGGATATATGCATCTCTATGCTCCGAGATCAGGTTACAACATAATGCATGCCGCCATCAGATCGAACAACGATAGCCAATTGCTTGATTTTGTTTCAAGATCAGTGTAGTGTTATGTCGTGTCCTCGTTCGAGCGGTAAGCTGAGCTGTGTAACAACAAGTCGTGATTCGGTGCATCCATCCACGTATGGCTTTCGAGACGAACAGGAGTTTCGCTCATTCCGGGAGACGTTGCAATCGCATCCATTCTTTTTGCCCGTGTGGGGTGTGTACACCGTTACGCCTGTCCACGAGGCTCCTCGTTGGTCGGTCTGTCAGTCAGTCAGTTCGTCCGTCAGTCAGTCAGTGAGAATAATTAAACGATTTGTTTCGAGCCAACTTGAACAAAACAGAGCAGCACTCGTTCTTCGCTCGCTCGCGCGCGCGCGCTGATTAAACTCACTTCCTCAATCTAAACGATGACGACGACGACGTCGGCTGAGCCAGCAGCAGCCGTAACGGCGACGGCCGCGGTTGTGTCGGTGGTGGTGGTGGTGGTGGTGGTGGTGGTGGTATCATTAATTCCAAACCACAAACCACAGCAGAAGCAGCAGCCACCGCCGCCTCAGAGCATCCGTCCCTCGTGGTTCTGATTCCATTCTTTGCTCAGAATGGAGACCGCAAAACGAATTCATAATCGCCACTGCGATCCTTCTCCCTTAGCAGGTACCCGGCACCAGGCTGGTCTGAGTGAGGCTCGAGCTCGAGCCTCGTTCCGGTCGAAGTTTCCCCTGCTCGGTTCATTCATCGTTTCGTTTCTCGGAATTTGAGGAAGAATCCAGAGTTCCGTAAGGTAGAAGTACTCGCGCATTTCGAACCCGTCAGGGAATCGCCCGGCCGACCAGTTGAGTCGCTCGTCCTGTTGTTAGCCCTCTCTCTCTATCTCTCTTCCTTGGAGGCTCATTTGGACGCTCTCCGTTTGCGGCCGTTCTCGACGGTGTAATCATCAGGCATGCTAATTGTGGCTGAATGCAAATCATTCTCTCCTCGACAACAAAAAAAAACCCTCACTCGTTCGCTGTTCCGGATCGAGGTATCCTCCTGTAGGTCTCCGGAACGAGGTTCAAACCGTTCGCGAGAACAAGCTCTTCCGACGAAATCGAGTTCCTCGATGGCGTGGAAGCGGATTCCTTTGGATATTTCTTGGTCAGCGATTGTTGCTTGAAGTGAGAAATGAGTCGACGCATAGAGTTCAACACGATGTCAGTTAGTTCACGAACAATAACTCTGTAATGCGCACAAAAGACTCTGAACAAAGAAGAATCGCGCTCAGACGCCTTGTCCTCTGTTTGTTCCCGCTCTCGTGGGAAACGGGGTCTTGCCTCACTTTCCCTTCTTCCGTTCCCGGTGCAACCGGAAGTGACTATGCGAATACCATCTGTACAAAGAACTCACGAATTATGAGCTCAGAACGACTGCTGTTTCTGCCTTTTTGAGAAACGAACTCCGGTTCGCAACGCCAACGACCCGCCGAGGGAAACTAAACTTTTTAGTGCAAACTCATATCGCCGCGTTGTTGCTTGCCCAGATACCGAAAACATTCTCGCCCCATCGAAAATCCTTCGTGTCAGGCACTTCCGTCCATGTGGTGGCTATTAGCGCCACTCAATTTAAACCCACCAGAAGACTCCCGACCCTACGAATACGGTCCAGGTGTTTTTTTGTTTCCAGAACCACTAATCACTAAGGGAGGGGCTTCCAATCTTCGGAAATATGTTGTCACTTGAGGCCAATTCCTGCTCTTAAGACACACTCCTTTGAAGTATAATAATTATGCGAGGAGGAATCAAATTATCCACTTGGGATTGAGATCACGGCGATCTCGAAATGATATCTGCGCCCATCGGGAGCTCGTATTTCTCCTCTTCACTTCCGTGATTCAGCTTATTTGAAAGTTTTCGCTGAAGGGAAGACGGGAAGAGCTTGAGTGTTTTCCTGGAAAACTCTCAAATGGAAAACGGAATTCTCATCTCTTGAACTCTTTTCGGCTGAAACGTGAATTCGATTTCCGAAACGGAAAAAACGCTTTTTATTGCGGACTCGTTGTTATCCTCTTTCGAAAAATGTGTTTCGCTCCTACTCAGGGCATTCATCATTCAATTGCATCAACGCCACCCTTTCGCTACGGAAGTGATTGAATCAGCGGTGAGGACTACGAGGTTTTCGTTTCGAATGTTTTCTCGCCTCGATCTGAAGCACGTACTGGAAATTTCGTTTTGTGCCGACTGTTTGAGTTCGAGCTCGTGCTCGCCCATCCGGTCCGAGTTGCTCAGCCAGCGCTCGTTAGAAGCCCATTGAGTCCGAAGGCAAGGCGTATCCCCTGTTTCCCCATCCTTTGTAGACTCGGACTTTCCCGGAACACTCACTTGGATCCGAGGAATAAACGCTGCGGTTCCAATGCTGTTCAAGTATTCTCGATGTGGGATGGGGCGATTGTTTGAAAGTTCTATCTGGTCGAATATGACAGCGGTTTCAGCGCTGAGTTTCTTTTGAATTGTATGGAAGTCGTGGATTCATTTTCTTGAGGATTTCCGATGCTTTTGACCGCGACGAAGAAAACTATTCCCTCGCTTCATGTTCTGCAAAATCAGTGGACGAAGAGGGTTGAGTCGGCAGAGATCATCGGCTGCGTGGATTAGCTGTTGTCCGTGAGATCGTTGTTCAACATGAATCGTCTTCAAACTCCTTCAATGTTCCGTGACACAACACAAATGAGATGATATCGAGAAACGATTCATAAATTGTAGTCAGTAAAGTCACCGCAGCTGAAAGTATCGTTCACGGTTCTTTTTCATCGTTCTGCAACGCCTTCTTCCTGTGGTGGCGTAATCCATTGTGGAGTTTTCTCAATGAATGACTTTCGATGTGCCCGTGTCTGTGTGAGAAGCGTGTAATGTCAAAATGTCAAGCGGTCGATTGCACGAATCAAGCTGAGACTGAAGATGGATTCCGTGGAAACCCGTTCAAACACTCTTGGTGGGTAGTCTTCGGAGACGTACAATCCAATGTAAATACGGCGCACACGAAAGCTCCCCGTCGAGCCACAGCAATTAATAACATGCTTTCGTGCTTCAGCAAGGCAACCGGCCTACCAACGAGCGAAGTACGTCGTAATTTGTCACTGCTGAATATTTTCCTCTTTGCAGAACTTTCCTACCACTGATGGCAGAAACTAATGCCGATAGACTACGCGTCCTACAAGGAGAGAATGGATCTGGATCGTGCAGTGGCGATAAACTACGCGCTTTAAGTATTGTGAGCCGGAAAAGTTTCAGAATTCAATTGAAGGCACTCTTTTCGTTCGGACGCATGCGACGACGACGTTGTCGTTGAGTGAGCGCTAGCCGTTCAAAAAGAACGTGCGTGCAGCAAGTGCGACGAGCTGGGCTCCGGGTAAACACTAATTTGGCATATATCACCGAGCTCACGTGATTCCATCCGCTTAATGAGAGCGCGCTCGCCGTCCGTACGCCAGGCTCGTTGCAGCTTTCGCTTCTTGCTTGCCTCTTTTGCTTCCGTCTGGTATAGCGGGTTCGCTTGGTATCGCCTGTCCCCGACTTGGAATAAGCCTCCGAACCCAAAAATGCTCTGAAAGTGAGCGACAGGATCGTTGCTTCTGTTTAGATTCTCGGAATAAACAATTCTGTATAATGAACTTGATAATAAATCTGAGATCCTTGTGCTGATTTCTCCGCTGTAAAATAGGAAGAACTCCTTCGACACTCGCGCACAATTCAATGCCGTTATAGTGGGAGCGAGATTCGAGCGAGAGTTGACGATCTTCCACAGCCCAAAAGGAGATTCAACTTTCGCGTATTCCGGATACTATTGACTTGGACCCACGACTCTCTCCGGGATCTAACGAGGTTGAAGTTGTTCGATTCCTCCAAGCAACGCAGAACGATCGCGTGCCCGTTCATATTTTCATCAGGCGTGTTTTGGTTCTGATCAGTAATATCCCAGATGCTTGTTTTCGCTGTTGAGTCGCTTGAATTCTGTTGGGATGAGGGAAAAAGCTCACGAATTTAATTACACGGCAATTCTCAGCTAACCTGCTGCTGTTACTGGTGGCGCCGCGCCGGCTCCGCTGATGCCTGCTTTGCTTTTTCCCACAATCTTCGTGTCGTCTTCAGACAGAGTCATCCTTTAAGCTTTTGGTGATTTTTACTTCGAAACTCACACACGCGGAGACTCCAAGGTGAAATTGATAGGCTCTTTCTGAATCGATGGTTCGCTGCGAGCGCGCACCTGCGAAAACAATCAAACCATGGAGTGCAATATCAATCGAGTTTAGCAGCAGATCCCATTGAAGGTCTTTCCAGCGAACTTGATTGAAATCCCGATTCTAACTGTTCGTCGTTGCCTCAGTCACGGAGGTGAGCTAATGCTCTACAGAAGTACATAGGTGACTCTTCTGGAAGCGGTGTTTCGTCGCTTTCTCTCTGGTCCTTGCATCGGCAACTGTCGCTAAAGCAGCACGAAATCGTTGGGAGGTAGGTCGATGGGTAGGGAGGAAGGAGGGAAAGTAGGAGTTCGAGGAGAACTACCTCCCTCCATTGAACGAGCGGGGTAGCGAGCGAGCGAGCGAGCGCGCGGAGTCACTCTCCCGCGAGGATCTAGAGAAACGCGTGGCGAAAAGCTCTCCTGCTGGTGCCCAAATCCCCCTGGAGCTCTTCGTACAGTTAGATGGTCGGTCGGTCTCTTCCTCTCTGTGCCATCCAATGTGGATTAGGCAGCCCACCTGCACTCTCTCACTCACTATATCCACATATCTATCACTCTATCGTCGCTTGCTTGCTCGCCTGCCTGCCTGATACCGAGCAACTAGCTCGCCAGCCAGACTAGCTAACCCAGTCTGCCTAAGCTCAGTTCGATTTGGCTCGACTCAGGAGCTCGCCAGCCCGGTCTACGAAGCTAGACCCACATCTAAGTCTCCGTCCGTATGCATTCATTGTTTACTCAGTGACAGGTTGGACAGCTTCGAGCAGACCCCCGCCAATCCTCACCACCAGCACCACATTCTAGGCAGCTCAGAGGCAGTCAACAGTTTAGTATAACAATGAGCAATTGGCGACTGAGAATGATAGATCAATTCCTCGCTCTGCTTGGGACTTGACTCGATCGTTGAATCTCTGAGCGTGTGATCTTCTCTTCTACTAATGCTCGGCCCCTCGGGGCCGGATCCAGAACCGTGTGTATGAACCTCAAGAGACACTCATCCGGATGCCCATTCCGAAATTTGTGTGAAATTTTCTTGATTTAGAGCGGTTTGAGCTCTTCTCGATACTCGGACAGAGTCTCTCTCTTTCTCTTTCGTGGTTTCTGTGGAGGAAACTCCGTCGAGGATTCTCTGTGACTTTGTAGAGGAGACTCCGAAGAGAATGTTCCGTGGAACTAATCGATTCTAGCTCGTCAGCACTCGAGGTTTTCATGGGAAAAAGCGACAGTTGGCTCGACGACAACCGCCACGGTGGTGATCATTATGACGATGAGCCGCCGGCCGGCCGCCACTCCCGCGTTACGCTACACTACGGTTGAGATCAGGCTGAGTCCATGCGGGCGCTGATGGTGACAATGCACGCGCGCGACACACCACATACACGCGCCGTGTCCAACTCTAAACAGCATCGCTTTTCACTTATAACAAGCAACCGACAGATCAACCAACTGTAACTACTATAATAAGCGCAGAGCAAAACTTTTCCCATTCGGTCGAAACGGGCGGGAAGAGGCTCACTCCATTAGAGCGAGCAGTAGTGGTTGTATCTTGGATGGAGATTAGGCGAACTAAGAAAGAGCAGACTGATTGTGGGTAAGAACAAGTATTGGATCGAGATGATAGATTTGAAAAATTATGAGGCGAACGTTTCGTGACGTAGAGATCTCAACTCTGGTCCAGAACGTTCTCATTCAAACTTTTCGCGAAGTCTAGAAACACCTCGAATCGTTCAAGAATTGAGCCCAATCAATCACCTTTCTGTGGAGAAGGAGGTGATCGTCAGATTGAATAATTTGATTGTCTCGTGAACTATCGGTTTTGTAGACTTCCTGATGAGACTTGTGTCGGAGACAGAAACGATAACAACTTTCAAATATGGGTTGAAGTTCTTCACATTTGCGATCTGCTACACCGAGATTGGATTTCTGAACTTTTCCGACTCAGGTTTCTACAGCTTTCGCAGTATAAAAAAAAACAAAAGGTCATTTGATTTGTTCAGTTCCTTGATGCGTGTTCGCGATAAGGCATGTCATGACCGATTGCCGCAGGAGGAGGAAGAAGAAGACAAGAACTGGCTGAAAGGATCACGAACAGACAACACAATAATAAATATTAGGCACACCTTGCTGTACCCAACGTGGGTGTTTTCTCCGCAACCATTCAAACGAGCGACCGACAGGCCGGTCGGCCAGCGTCCGTTTTCTTGAAAATTCGTAATCCATTTCGTCTCAAACAAACTTTCAAATTGAGACTCGCCCTGCACGGGATCAGCGCACGACTCTCTTCGATCTCATTCGTTGGCTGGCCTGCTTCATTACCGCCATCATATTTTGTTCCGCAGAGTGAGATGATGATCATTTTCTATCTGTCACGTATACAAACAATGATTTCAACCTGAGTGTGCGTTTATTTTAGCTAAGCCGAGGACGGACGGAAGGAAGGAAGATACAAATCAAGGCTATTTATTGCGTGGACTGAGCGTGACTTTGCATACATTGCCAGCGAGGCAGCTGTGCAGCCACCCAGCTCGCCAGCCGACGAACGAACGAACCAAGCAAGCAAGCAAGCAAGCAAGCCAGCGAGGCAGCGAGTGGCACTCCGTCACTGTTCAAGCATATACAAAGTGAGAACTTGCTTTTTTATAGCATGAGCACACAATCTCATCCGGTGGAAGAAGCTTCAGAGAAGTTTCAACATAAATATGTATTATTTTTTTTTTACCTCTTAGTCGATATCTCCAGAATCACATGGAGGAGTCGACCTCGAATACGAACGGTGAACCGCGGCAAACTACTCTGATGAACAAACATTCCGAGAATTCATTCTGATTCTTGATGAAACATCGACTTTCGATTGAATTTTGACCAATTATTCTTAAAATCGGGTCCAGGCTTTCGCTTCGAACACTCTCTCTATGTCTGAGAAAACATTTACGTTGGCGGCGGACGAACTCGACATCGGTTTCAGATGTTTTTGGAAAAATTGATGAAAGAACCGAACGGAGGGCCGTAGTTTGTGGTCAAACCCGACAACGGCGAAAAGGAATAATGATTATCGTCACCGAGGAATTCCGAGGTGACCTCAATTTTTTTTTGTTTCGGAAGGCGCAGGCGAGTCAAGCGAAGGCGCAGCATTCGGACTTCTGATGCCAATAGGGAGTGTTCAATGTCGCAGTAATATGAATCTTGAAGTACCCACGACTCACTGTTGTTCCGTCCGTCCAGAAAATCGTTGGCTGCTCCGTTGGTGCGCCCGCGCCGGGAGCGGCGCACATTGTCCTATGGCCACACCGGTCCCATGGAGCCACCAGGGCCACTTCAGTACCGCTCGTTCCCCAGAGCAAGAGCCGAGGACTCCTAAAAGATCCGACTCCTGATTCTTTGTGCTTGACGTCCACAGATCCCATCCACTACATGAACATCTCGGGAGAAACTGAGCGAGCGAATGGGCTGGCTCCTCCAAGTTGTTGCGATTTGGGAACAGTTACCAACAGGCTGTGGCGTTTCCTTTGGGAAAGTGAAGAAACGGATTACTTGCGCTCAACAAAGTTAATCGAACTCCGAGTTCAGAGCCACTCGGAAGTGAATCCATTTTTGACTGCGTCGTTCGGCGATGAATTAACCTCTAGACCGCTCCGGAGTTTGCGTGCTCCCTTGCCTCGTTGCTTGTCCTCGTTCCCTTCTACCTGCCACAAGCACACATGCGAGCACGCAGTCTCGCACACAAACTCGCGCAGTAAACAGAGGATTACGAAGAAAAAAAGGCAAACGGGGCAAGAGGGCAATCGATGAAAAAAAAAGAGAGAGCCATTCACTTTTCTTCGGTCCCCGATTTCTTGCGACTCAGTGCCCTTTGATCGCTGTACCTCCGTACTCCGTCATTCGTTTGCCATGAACTACAATAAATCAAGAGAAAAAAAACTGCGAAACCATTCTTGCTCTGTGTAAGCAACGGCCGAACGGAGGCTGCTTCTGACGTCGCGAGGGCAGAATCCGCGGCTCGTTGAATATTTTACGCACAGCGTTGGCCGTTTATATTTCTGAAAGTGCATTCATTACTCAGAGTGAGTGAGATTCTTACCGGTGGCCACGGGCGGCGTGCTGCTGAGGAACGCCTGGGCCAGAAATCAATTTGAATCACTTAGCTCTGAGCTCACAAGGGGCGTCTGTTTGTGCCTCTGTCCTCTGGTCGGAATAGAATTCATTGAGAAAAACTTGTCATCGAGTTGAGTCAAGATCCTCTCGCTTCCGACAAATTATCCAAATTCAATTGTTCAATATACTTGAAAAAAATTTAATTGAAAACTATGGAATTTTCAAGAGAAGGGAGATTACGCCGATTTGTTTCTCCTTGGCCCAGACAGTGATTTGTACCTCACGGGACGCACAGCCACCTTCAACCCGGAATAGAGATCCAATACGATCGCATTACTCATATTGAAGCGATGCGGCTTCGAATTCGGACCGGTGTGTTTTATTGTTTCTGAGATAAGATTCGAATTTCTTGGTCGCGGTGATTCACCTTCATCGGAGGAGCCGAGCGACCACGACGACAGATGCGAACTGAAAATGTTCGAAGCCTGGGGAGCGAGTTTGTTTTCGAGAACCATCTCACTCGAACCTTTGTCCGAATTCGTCGCGAAATATATCGTTTGCTACGTTCATGAGGCTTCATTCTTCCGATGAAGAATCCAAGACACCCGACATTCTATTTAGATCAGACGCTCGCTATGCCAACTTATACTTCTCACTCAAATTATTATCGAAGTTCCAGCCTTTGACCAGAACAGGATTCGAGAACGGTTCCACACACACACGCACTCATTGTTCATTCACGAGCGAAGTATTTCAACAAATTAATTGGAAAATGGGAACAGAAATGTCGTCTCGAGTTTTCGCTCCTGGAAATCGGAGGAGATTCAAAGAGTTCTCGATAGAATAATTTTTGACGGGACGTCTTTCGCGGAGATTTCGATTCGAGCAGATGTTTGTTGAGCTTCTTACTCGATTCGTTCGGCGGAGCCTCGGCTTGTCTCTGAGCTCTTGAGGTGGAATTAGTTTCGAAGCGAGTTCACCTTTTCCGCGGCTAGAGTTCTTTGGAGGTTTCGACGGAGTAGCTGTGACAGAAAGAAATTCGCCCTTCCTGTGACCGACGTGGACGGTCGAGGGTGAGAATAAAGAAGTATTAAAAAATACTAGAGCCGTGTTGAAGTCCGAAAAAGGAAAAATGAGTCCCGATGGACATTTAGCTCCTTATTCGACAGAAGCGGCCATGGAGGTAGTGGTGGCACTCGCGGCTGGTGGAAACGAATCTGATCTGAGTGAGTGAGTGAGTGTGCGACTGAACAAAAAGAACGACGAAATATCACTCCCTCGGGCTTAGCGACGACGCCTCTTTTAGCGAACGATGAAGAAAGGCGTTGAGGGAAACGCCGACTCGAGTGACGAACCGGAGCTCGCTCCTGAAGAGATAGATGTTCACTTTTGTGCGGACCGATCCAGTAACGAGAACTCGATTTTGCTGATTGTCCACATCGTCAAAAAGGCTCGAAGGGCGCATTCAAGTTCCGGAGCGTAATCTCGAGAGCGGTGAGATTTGACGACGATGACGACGATGATGAAATTGTGGTCCGAGCGACTGCGGTGGCGGCGGCGGCGGCGCCCATAATGTGACGATCTCGGTCGAGGGCGCCCGAATTCGCACCTTTGAGTGAACTTTTCTCAACGATATCTCAACAATTCTTTGTTTTCAAAGCCCAACCAGGATATCGAGATATTTCCCAACTTAAGGACGATCGGATGACATCCATGTCTTTTGCTCTTTCAGCTCTCTCTCTCTCTTGTCTTCTCTTGGAAAACATGACCTGGAAGGCGTAAAAGTATTACACAAGCAAGCGATAAGCGTAGAAGCACTTGAGAGTTATTTCGCGGAAGATGTGCGTGTCAGAGTGTACCTATGCTAAGCCAGAGCTTCTCTTTTTTTTTTCAGAGAAATAAACGCCTCCCAGCAGAATCGTGTAGCCGTTGGCGTTATGTATGCACGAGCACGTAAATTTAAATGCTCCCATACACGTTTTTCCTCCTTTCATGCTGATAGCGCCTCCAGGGCTCATGGCTTCCATTCAGTCGTACATTCGAAAAGACAACAAAACTCTCTGAAAGCCCCGGGATAGGTGGACAGACTCGCGTTTGTGAGAAGTTTTCCGAATCACATTTTTTTTTGTTCTGCTCCAAGCGGTGGTCACATCTTCTAATTATTTTTTTTTTCTTTTCAAAACAGACTATGGTTCACGATGGAGTTGCGAAATTTCCGCGAGGCTTTAATTCAGGCTTTCGTTTCGTGTCAGAGAGAATGCGATTCTCGAGAAGCAAGAAACAAAAGAAGTCCATCGATTGAGAGGAAGAATCGATTCACGATCGGTGCCGCTACATTTCTCTTCCGCGTTACTAATGATAGGTAGATTTCAGTGGAAGACAAACACATGGAATCTCCGAACGTTTAGCCGAATCGCGTTGGAGCGGATTTGCTTCTCTCGACTCTCGACGAGTTTATGAAGTGTGTTACATTGTCAAAACAAGTCTCGAGTAACAAGTGCGGCGTCTATCGAGCAGAGAGGCGATTGCGCGAAACGAGGAGTTTGTACGCGGAACGCGAGAGACCGCGCGCGGGTCAGGCGGAGGAGCGACACTGTGCGTGCATAGATAGGCGATCAAAAGCCCAAAAGACAAAAAGGCTAATCCCGCTGTCCTCTACCGTTGAGCGGCTCCCTTTTCCGCATACGATGCACTCAGCCGCGAAACAAGTGTTCTCCACGATATCAGTACTTATCGAGTTCTCGTGTTTTTCTCTTGGCGTTGATTTCTTCTACCTCTGAACAGAGACGAAGGGGCCGACAACGCTCAAAATTTCTCTCTTATCCTCCCTCGAAGTACTTGAAGAGAGCTCTCTTCTCGACTTCTCTGATGTTGGTGAGGAACGTGGCGGCGGCGGCGGCGATGGGGCGGAGACGGCGCTCCGACGTAAGAGGGCCACTGTTTAACGTAGAGGGAGGTGGTGGTGGAGGAGTTGTGGCGGCAGAGACTACATCGCCGTCGGCCCGAAGCCAATCTAAAACGAAGATAGCGAATCGACAAGAACGAACGACCCACCCGATGAGCAAACGAAAGAACTACCACCGAATGAACGACCGATCGAGATGGGGGACTTCCCTGCGTGCATCGTTATCAAATGCTTGCTCGTTTGCTTGTCTCTGTTCGTCTGCGTGTTTGCGTTCAGTACCTCCACTCCAGTAGGACGGACGGACCAACGAACCGCTTGTTCGGACCGAAGTGATCTCACACTTTCTTGTTTATCGCCTTTCCTGACCGAGCAGCAGCCGGACTGCATCAAGGGGCGACAAAAATCAATCGATTTCTAATTGATCAACGCCTCGGATAGAAACTGGAGGAAAGGCGGCGCGAAACTGATACTCGGGGCTCGCATCGGATAAGAAGAGCATCCTCCATAAAATTCTTAAGATACGAAACCATCCAAGTGGTGAGGATGTCGTCGGACTGGCGTCAGTGTACAGTGTACAAGGAAGGATGAACCGATCAGGAGCTGATGAATTCGTGAAGCCGATCTCAGCTGATTGGATGATTTGGTTTTATTTCAAAAATCTCGATAATAGAGCGGAAGACTCCCGAGTGACAGTTGGAAAATATCCGGGAGCCGCTCCTTATCATTTTTCTGAGGCTCGAGGAGCTCGGTCATTACCAATCCCGCCCCGTACGCTCACCGATCGGCGGCAGATGGGTATTGAGACCGCGGTTGGAAGACTGAGTGAATGAGTGAGTGAGTGAGTGAGTGAGTGAGAGGGGGGATTTGCAAGATCACACGGTCACACTCGTGGAGCTTTGTTCGGAACCCTGGATTTCCGGTGGGCCGCAAAAAACCATTTCTGCTTTCAAGCGACTTGGAGTTCAATATGGATGGCTGACTCGGAGGAAATCCTTCGTGTGGCTCGATTTCACGTTAACTGCGATATGGAACGCTTCCGAGGCGGGATCTCGAGCCGAACTCCAGTTTGTGTGAGAGAAGACAAACTCCATATCGAGAGTGCGGTTCATTCGAAGTTTGATAAGAGACCGATCACTCGCTCCGGTTCGGACGAATCGATAATAATAATTAGCTTACGGAAAAATGTCACGAATAATTATTTGGAAGACGTTCGGAGAGAGGGGACAGAGAAGAAGGAGCTTTCAAGGGCGAATCGGTGAGCAGCGAGGTGATATTTGGGGTTTTTGTTCATTTCCGTCTCGTCCAGGTAGGGGCAAACAGAAAAAGTTCCTCTCTGTCTCGCCCAAACGATTGTTGCCTCGGAGATCCGCTTGGTCGATGCTCCTTCCCAGAAAACTTATCTCACTCCGCTCTCGGTTTTTTTCCCTCAAAGTTTCTTTGGCGTTTTCCGTCTTCGATTCATTCATTCATTCCTTCCTTTGTCTGTGCGTCGGTCGGTCGGTCGGTCGACGGCACTTCGCCTCAGTCTCCATTACCCCTTCAAACGTCTTCTTCTCTTGCTTCTGCTTTCATTCCGCTGCCTGCCGACTTTTATGCGAGTGAGTGAGTGAGTGAGTGAGTGAGTGGAGCACGTCTTAGCTCCATATTCGAACGGATGAAACTCATGCACTGCAAGTCCCTTCGCTCGGTGGGCTGACTGGCAGAGAGGAAGGAAGCAAGGAAGGTTGATCTGAATGCTTGCTTGCTTGCTTGCTTTTTTGACTATATTCTTTCCTTGGAGCTTTTTACTCCCCGGTCTTCAACGCTCCTCCTCAGCCCGTTCTACATTGTTCGTAATAGAGTTAGTCTGGAGTTTTCATTCATTTCCTCTTCGACTCAGGCAACGTTCTCGGAGAGCTCAAGGCACGAAAAGTCGATAGGAGGACAGACGGCACGCCGCCGCACCGCTCGGCGAAGGGGCAAAAGAAAAAGACACAAAAATAAGTCGAGTCACGCCATCGAACAATGATTCGAGTGAATAAAATTCTAAACAAAGAACTTTTGAGTTTTTCGATCTGTCCACGCTTTTTCAGAAGTTTGAGGAAACTCTCGTTCGATGAAATCCACGAGAAGTTTGAGATCTCTTTGTTTCCATCGGCAACAAACTCTCAATTAAGCCAAGAGCTAATTTTTGTCCAGCGGTTGTCACTCTGATGTTTTGCTCGGGGCTAGAAGCAACCGCCGCCGCCGCCGCGCCGCCGTTTCTTCCAAACAAAAGGATTTCTAAGCGTTCTTCTTACGCGCGGTCACAGGGCTGTTACTCCAAAACGCTCCGCTTTCTGCTGACAAATTTAGTCCGGGGGAACAACGGCAGCAGCACATCATAGTCATAGGGGTGTATCGATCGAGTATCTCGCTGCTTCCATGACCTCCTCACTCCCGAACCGATGCGGGTCCCCTGGAAAAAAAGTGAACCACAGTTCATTGTTTCCGAGTGCTTGCAGTCGTCGCAAAACGAGGCCTGAGTTGGAGGAGATTTCTTCTCAATCATTCGAGTTCTCGTTTCATTTAAGAAGAGAAACCGAATGAAAACTGAATCTTTCTAAACGTTCACAAATGAAATAACCAACATCTACAGAGAGGGTGGAGTGACTTGAACGTATCGGCGTGCCTTGCATCCATAAAGACGAATAAATCTGTCGATCCATCGACCGACCGACCTCCTGTCTGCTAACTCCTAGCACGACACGAATGTCAGTTTCATCACATTCGACAGAGAGATCGCATGGACTGATTGGACATTAAGCGGAAGAGAATTCAGCACGGAAAATCCTCGTGGTCACATCGAACGGCCAAGTCAGCTGACAAAGCGATCTTCCTATAGATCGCCGCCGCCGTCGTTGCTGTGAGTGACGACGGCTGATGCTTAACGGCGACCATTGAGTTAGTCGCTCGCTCGCTCGAAGAAACAAACGGACGAACAACGATTCTAACACGACAAGGTTCTGCTCCGAGAGACCGTGTCGCGAGAACACTTCATAGTGCGTCTCCTCCAGTGCCTTTCGCTCACACACCGGTTCTTCTAGAAACTACCTCGTCGGGGGACCCCACCCTTTCATCAGAAGTGCTTTTCGATCACGGTTGATACGTTGTTAGCACTCGTCAGAATCGATTTGATCTCATGAGGAAGACATACGGCGTCATCGATCGCTGTGGCAACGCAGTCGACGAAACGAGCAGACACGGAACTGCGTGGGTTTGTCCGACCACCTTCTCTTCATGCTACGTACAATATTGATGAGAACTTGACCGACGACGACGGCGGCAACGGCGGGCGGTGGAGAATTAGTCTGCGCGCCTCGTTGAAGCAAAGACGAGAAAATCGAAAAATGATCCTACAGAGGTGGAGTGAGAGAGAATTTCGAAGATTCGTCTCGATCGATGCCATCCATTTCACGGTGCACTTGAACATCGGATTCATTAACTCAATTTTCTCAGTTTGTTTTTTTCTTTGCCGTTCTCGATGATCACAAGAACAAAAATTGAAAATTCCAAAGCTTCCTGGACCACAGTTCTCATCAGAGTGTGTGTGTGTGTGTGTATTGACGATGACACTGACGAGTCCAACCGTGATCGAGCCGTGATCGTCCGCTTTGTCGGCTAAGACAACCAGTCGGACAACCGACGAAAAGCGGCGGCGGCGGCCGCGGCGGGATGGTCGAACAGCCCTTTTCCCGATAGACGTTTCTGTTCCGTTCTCAGAAGACATCCACTGAAGAAAAGAAGGCGGACAACTGTTGTTCGCTGTTTCTTTTTTACTTGTCCGTCCGTAGTGTTTCGCTGCTCGGTGATGTCATTGTTGTGTAGTCTTCCTGCTCATCATCACGCCGCTCCGGCGCTGTTCTTCATCCCCGAAGCCGCGAAAGAGTGACATCCAAATGATGATAACACCGGCAGAAGCAACAGCGAACAACAACCGATTCAGAGGTGTAACATGAAGAAGAAGCCTCTCTGTGAGACTTTCCGATGGCCACAACGTCACGGCGGCGGCGGCGGCGGCGGCGAGATCACGAACTCTGACCAGGCAAGAGCGGCTTTCTAAAACGAGCGAGCGAATCATGACACCCTGAGCGATGTAGGATGCGTGGGCCGAAGAATCCTGGAATTGTGAGCGCGATTACTCGGTTGAGGTGATTCACAACTGGATTAGATCTGATTCATCCCATCACGTAAGCTCACAAACTTCGGACGGAGCAAAACATCACAACGAGCTCCGTAACGAGCCTGAAACAAGTTCTCGAGATTTCTGAGGGTGTGGCATAGGAGAGCGCCAGCATTTGAATCATTTTCCTTGGAGGGCTCAGTTGGGAAACATCGAATGATTAATATTTACGTTTGCCAGGTCGCATAATGATGCCAACCGGCTTGACATCAAACACTCCGCGGAAGCTGTATTTGCCGCTGAGGGTTCACCACACGAGAGTACTTATTCCTAGATCGAGGTAAACATCGTTTCTTGAACGGCGGTCTTACAGTACAGGCTACCGAGTGTTTGATTGTTTGAATTCAGACGGACGGACGGACGGACGGACGGACAGACAGACAGAATACCCCAAAGCCAAAAGTGGCTTTGCAAGAAACAAAACTATTATCGATTCGGAAGTCGACGTGAGGTTCAGGATATTCGTAGGATATTCGAAAATTCGCTATCGAAGCACTACATCATCATCGATTGCCATTTTTCCGTTCGAAGGGAGAAACGGGGACGTCGTGAGACCATTACAAAATCGAAAAATCTGTTCCGCTAAAAAAAAGCTGTGAAAGATTCGAAGCAAACCGGAAGAAGCGAGCGCTTCGAAATTTCCGTGAAACTGCTGGATATCTTGCATCCGAAACACACACTGCACTGCGACAATTTTAGTCACGATGATGATGAATCAGTTGTGAGAAAGTTGCGACCAAATACGAGACCGCGGGCGAAGTCGTGGAATATTCGAGAAGTCCGCTGATCCAGGATTTGATAAAAAAAGTGGGTTTTTGAAGAAGAACTTCAGCAGAGAACTCTTGACGAAATCATTGTAAAAGAATTCCTCAGGACAAAACGCTCCGAGCGGCAGCTACGAGAGATGACACCACGAAAGCAGACAGAATCATCCCCAGGAAAAGAAAAGCTTGTCTCCTCAGCTGTGTGACCAATCGAGGCGAAAAAGCTGGCCACAGAAACCACAAGTTGAGATTAAAGCTTGAAGAGCTGTCGCTGACGTCAGGAGCCCGTCAAAAAGGGAAAAATGAGAATCAACGAACCGGACGACGAACGGGCTGCTGCTCAGTAGACAGGCAGGCAAGCAGGCAACGGATGGAGAAAGAATCGGACGAAATAATAGCTGGTTCACAGTTCGCTTTGAAGATTACGTCAAAACAAATTTACATGGCATCGGCTGTGTGACGACCAGTAGCGAGTTCTTCAGCAAAAACCTTTCGCTTTGACAGCAACCATGAGAATTTCTAATCTCGTGTCATGAGCTCACTCGCTTCTTATCGGGTTTACGTAATACCTGATCGGAACCGATGTTGAAGCCAAGAAACAAACCGAGTGCGGGTTTAACATCATTCAGGATGGAAAAAAAAAAAGTCAGGAAAGTCTGGTTTTTCGATCGAGCGATCGGTTGACTGATGCGGCACCGCCCGTTTCCTTTCTGACCGGAGGAGGAAGTTGCAAACTAAAAAAACTTTCTATCGAGGATCTCTCCGTTTTCTGAATTTGCGGAGTTGATTATTTATTCGATTGACGTGAACTCGACAAGCGAGGCAACCGAATTCTCAACAAACTCCTGATCGCCGGCTGTGGCAGAATGAAGATCGTTCGAGCGATTTCACGACTGAGCGACGGCATCGAAATCATATCGAAAGACTTCTTCGAAAAAATTACTGTCATGAGATGAGTCGTCTGGATGAATCGCTCGGATCCGTTGCCGCATCGTTCGTCGCCCTCTACAGCACCGTTGGAGCTCTATAGGTTGACTTGATCGCTTGCTTGCTTGCTTGCTAAGAACTCGTTCGTTCCACTCATTGTACGACATATGAAGTCAATTGGAATCGTCATGACACAAACGCTCATCTGAACGATCTGTATCCTCATGGGGAAGACAGCAACCAACCAAAAACTGCCGCCACCTCCAAAAAGCTCGAATCATACGTTCGCCACGCTTTCGATAAGAACTATGAATAGAGTTCAATATCGTGCGACGTGAGTACAACCATCCCGTTGTGACACTTCGGTTCAACGAATCGAGAATTCTCGTTGTCTCGTTCGACCTTGCACCGATTTGAGACTTTCGAAGCACGCATCCGCGCGATGAGAATATTTCACGAACAAAGTTCGGGTCTGAGCACCGAAATCTCAAATATTTTTGAGGTCGCCCGATTTCGATTCTCTCCGTTCTGTGCGATCGAAGTCGGACCCCATCACGAATCGATTCATTTCGTCCACGAGCGTCACTGATTTCGTGGCGGCGGGTCGTCTCGCGGGATGAGGCGAAACTTCCACCTTGGCCGTAAACAAGGCGCGAATGTAGAGGGATAATAATCAATATTAGCGGTGCATGCCGCCATCACGAGGCGCGGTCGGTAGAGGCGCGCTTATCGTGTTCTTATCGTCATGTTTTTGTCATCATCGCTGCTTTGACAGCCGTCGCGTTGTTCGCATTGGAAAGTCGTTGCCGAAAATTGAAGGAGTTCACTCGATTGCTCTCCCGAACACTCCGCGACCTCATTCCGATGTGAAACATTCTGGATGGAGTAAAAAGATGTTTGAGTTCAATGTCACTCGTCTCCTAGAAAATCGATCATTTTCATCGATCACGCGATATGCATACATTTGTTTGTCCAGGATCCTCCACACGGTTTCCTGTTCTTCCGTAGAGGGAAATGTAAAACGGTTTTCTACGGCGCAAGAAAGTCCAAGAATCACACGAACATACATGTATCAGGATTTTCGAGTCGACATCGAAATCCGAAGTACCTAAATGAATAGAAGAAAATATCTCATTTGAATTTGTGAAGTCGTGTGAACTTGAGGTGAGGGAGAGGTTATTTTCAAAACTGTCATTCAAACACAATGACTCTTGATGGAATTCGCGCACGTATTCCGTTGTTTCAAAAGCGTTCGTTGTCGAGGAGGAAAAAACGTATGCCGTTTTTTTAGAGCAAACAGCGTCATTTCATTTGTCTTGAGCGACGCAACGCTTACATCATGCGGCCGACATCAGAACACGTCGTCTTCATCTCATTTGAGCACGGAAGTTGGCAGCACGACGGCCGTATAAATTCATTCGATTAAACATTCACTCGTTAAAGCAGGTTTGTTCATGATTGACCGTCACTCAGTCGGGACCAAACACGGCCGTTGCTCGTTGCAAGAATTTAAAACGGCTCAATGAACTCTCGAACCTAAGCGAGCAGTCAGCTCTTTCAGTTCAAATCGGTCGAACTCACGAGTTTTCAGAGTTCTTGTTCTTGCTATTCATCCATTCCCAACCGAATATGCCGATCGGGCGAGTTTTGCATCCCGAACACTGTACACCGAAACGTTCGGTTGTGATTTTAGGGTTTGTCCTCTCGTGGCCCACGGTTCGACTCATCGGTCGATTGAAGCTCTTGTCGCCGTTCGCTCTGGAAACCCGTCACGAAATTTCATTTCAGATTAATCAGCGCACGTCGTTATATTTGTGCTAATCTCGTTCTCGGGTTATTCTCGAGGCCATCGGACAATGTTCAACGTGGAAGGGCAAATTCATCGTCAGTTTAGCGTTTGATGTGTTTCATCGCTCGTCACAATAGCGTGACACGCACGAAGACGACGTTTTCTCAGCTCAACGATGCGGCGTTTAGGGTTCATTCACAATTCGTTACTCCACCATCATCACTACTCGTTATCGTTGACACCATCATAGCTGCGACTGTCGTAACTTGCTCACTGGCTGGCTGGCTGGCTTGCTTGGCAACTATTAGTGACGGCACTCAAGTTCAATGGTTGTGCGCGTTCCGATCGAGTGCAATCCAATCAGGACGAATCACAAACATCGCGCCAAAGGGAAACGAGAAAAGTGTTGAAGAACAACGCGTCGGTGGTCGAGTGGCGGAATGAGCGATTTTTTGAGGTTTGGTCGAAAGCAGTCGAGTGCCGATTATTGCCGTTCATCTATCCAGAGATTCTTGGAGCCGAGTACAATAGGCCGCACCGCGTCACCCAACGGTGAAGCGGCGGGGCGGCCGAGATGTGAGTGAGTACACAAACGAAAAATGCCGAAGGAGATGTTCGCTGGTGGCCCGGTAAACAACGAAACGAGCTCTCGTTCAGACTTTCGTCCAAAGAGTCAGATTGTCGTGGGAGAAGTCATTGATTGGCGCTAATTTGACGCACAAAGCACAAGTTCGTTGTGTTCTGTGGAAAACGACTTCACGCTGTTTCTATCTTTCATTGCAGGGGGCTTCGGAGAATTTGTTTTTTTTTGTGGGAGGCGCTCCACCGTCAGCCATGAGTACAAACCCGACGAGCATCCACCCACACACCCGAACAAATACTCACAGACGCAACTCGGGGCCGACGCCGGGAACTCGTTAGAGTCGTCCGTCGGATGAGTTGAGAGAATCCGATGTCGAGTCGTCTTCCGAACCTCCAGGCATGTACGTGTTCGTCCGGCTTCCATCAATTCAATGAGCTCCTGATCTGTTCGAGATATCCGAAAATTGATTTCATAAATTCGGGGATGCCGACACAAGTTCCATTCATAGTTCATTCGATGTCGAGATCTGTCTGCATTAAAGCGAAACGGATCGATAGTATTAGCATGCCTCATGGTTTGTACGGCGCGGATGCGGGCAAAGTGAAACTGGTCACAAACTGGCGCGGAATCGAGCCACAGCTGTCAGCGCGCTGGTCTGTTTGCTCTTTAGTTGGCTTGAGTTTTTTTTCTTTTTCGCTTGAGCCTACATTTCCGTAGTCTCATCGACCGAGCTCACTCGCTGCACTCTGTCTCGTTGATCACGTGCCGGCATCATTACGTGCACGCGTCCGAGTGATATTTTTTCAGAGCTCTGTAAAGGACGCCGCTTAATCCTAATCTTTAAGCAACAGCGGACGTGTGTCTCCCAGCGAGCTGTTGAGCTGAGTGGGGGATGTCCCCAACGCGAGTCTCGTTCGTCCTTCCATTCGTTCTCGGTCGTCGCTTGGCCGTAGTTAAGCTTGGAGTGTCCAGTTGGATGGAAAACAAACTTCTCTCTGGAGGGCGATTCGGTCACTTTTCACTCTCTCTCTCTCTCTCTCTCTCTCTCTCTCTCTCTCTCTCTCTCTCTCTCTCTCTCNTCTCTCTCTCTCTCTCTCTCTCTCTCTCTCTCTCTCTCTCTCTCTCTCCCTCTCTCTCTTTCTAGGTGCGTACCTACTTGTGAGCGAAGCTTTTCCTCGATTCAAAGGCTTCTCTCCGAAGATAAAAAAAGAATCTTCGAAAACACTTGAGTCCTCCTTCGATGGATATGGGGTTGGTGTTCTACAGCTCGTTTTTCTCCGGACGTCGGATGCGTATCTTCAACGTGAAGGTCTTAGAGTGATTTCTCTCTCAAGTTTTCCGACCCACAGACAGTGTTCTCGAAATGTTCGAAATAAGTTTCTTTTTCTTAGACATCCGGACATCAAACATGGCTCGCTGATCCTCGCGATCCCGAGCAGAAAATCCCGATTTTAGTGTGGCGATTCGAAACAATTCAACGGACGACAAACGATACTTAGAATCGACTTGAGTCCATTATGGATCAACGGAAGCTTGGAATACACTGACTCGGACGAACCGACGTTCACATAGGGAAAATCTAAGCATCAATACAAATATGAACAAACAGCGATTTGATTTCGATCAGCGCTGGCTTCCATTCCGTTAACGATAAGTCAATTCAACCGATGCGGCGTCCCAAGTTACGTTCGACGAACGAATATCATGTAGTATATAGATCGGCACATGACTCCTTTCGATTTGTTGTCGAGAGCGTTCAACTTCCTCATGACCACGGTAAGTTGAATAAAACGAGGATTCGGCATCGACGTGGCTGTAATCTGACCAACAAAAATGACTTCTAGTGATTGAAGGGACAGGATATTTCCACAACGCTCCCAAAGTGAGGGATTTATCGTGTTTTTGTTTCACTTATTGAAGAGCATCTCTCTTCCCCGAAAAATACTCTCCTGTTTGACGCCCTATACATTGTCTCTTGTCTGATTCTATTCTCTTCCAATCGACGAGACTGAACGAGATGAGTTTCGGTTCTCGTTGTGCTCGATCTGAGCGAAAGTTGAGTCCACTGTTGTGTTGTTTGCATCGAATGCGTTGGAATCAAACAAAATCTCCGATCATTGAGGCGATTCTTTTCCAGAATATCTTCCATCGTATCATGGAGCACGAAATGGCGAGATTGTCATGAGTAAAGCTTGGAAGTTTAGGCATTAATCATTTTTGAACCTCCATCAATCAATATGAATTGATGGATATTTAGTGAGATAGTGTCTGATTGATCCAGTCCAGAACTTTGTTGGGTAAATATCATCGAAGTAATCGACCTCCGATAAATTTATCCATGGATTGATGGAGGCTGATTAATGAATAATGCCCGAACTTCCAAGCTCTAGTCATGAGTTCCATTCAGTTACAATCTCAGACCACGAGTTTTTAATTTTTCCTTAGGGGTGCTTGTCATAAAAGGATTTCGTCGAAATCGGTCTCCGTTTCTCAAGCGTAGAACTCCGTTTTTCGGTTCTCCAATTTGTCTGACAACTCTCGTTGACTCTGAGCGCTCGAAACGGTCAGAAACGAATGTTTAACTTCGAATCAGATTCGCGTATCTCGCTGACAGAGTCGTTCCTGAAGTTGCTACACATCACGTGATCCATGTCAAAACAAAATACGATCGATTCAAACACTCTTCATTCAGTTTTGAGGCAGATTCGTGGCTTTGAGGGATCTGTCGCTGCCGTGGATTCCCAGAGTATTGCAAGGTGCACGTCGTTCTTTTGATAGAGCTCCTTTTATCCGTTTGGCATCGCAACAAATGAATGCCAAGGCCTCGAGCGAATGTCAAACTTGGACGGCACCTCTTCTGAAGCTTCTGATTCTGTGAATGTTTGCGGGATCCGGAGATGAGAAGAAGAGACGTTCTTCTTTTGTTGACCGATTCAATGGATACCAAGGATCAGAAGGCTTCTTCCAGAACACTTGACTGACAGACAGACGGACACACTGGCAGTGTGCTTGCCCACACGGCCAAGCTGAACAGTTAGATGTCGCCGCCACTGGAGTAGCGGCCGCAAGTACAGCGAGCCGTGGCAACCGTGTTGCGTCACCGTAAAATGAACTAAGCGCGAAAGCTAACAACAATGCCTCTGTGCTCCCGCGCTTGTTAAATCCGTTTGACAAAAAGCAAGGTTGAAGGGCTCAGGGGGGAGGTGTCAAGGAGAGGAGAACAAAAAAAAACTTTATTTTTCTGTTTTCAGTATCGAGCTCAAATGACGCCGCTCGACCGAGAAGAGGTTTCAACGAAATCCACGTTTCAAAGCTCGCTTCGCCGAGACGACTGAATCCACGATCGCATTCTGTCGATGCGATCGATGTCTCCTCGAATTCGTCTCTTGGGGAACGGTCGCGACTTGATTTCAGTCGTGAGATTCTCTTTTCCGACAGCTTCCCCGAGAGCCTTTCTGAGCCGCCGCGCCGGTAGTGCCGGGCAACGTGGCCGGCCCAAAAGTTTTCTCAGGACGTCGTTGTTCGTGGTTCGACGATTGGAAGCGTGCCGAAACCTAGCAAACCATCGAATACGAAGCAACGGCATGTGGCACAGCTGAAATTTTTGGAAACTTGGAAAGCTTGCCCTGAGCTCTCAGTGAAAGCGAACTCACCGTCAGGCTCTGACTGACTGACATACAAGCAACCAACCAACCAGAAGACATCTGCCAACCAACCAACCACCAACCAACGAGACTGGCAGCAAAACCACGATTCGTGAGAGAAGCATTCCACAAATCTCGTCGTCGAGTTATCCGCGCGCGCGCCGCTAGACATTTGGGGAAACAGTCAGCCAAGAGGCGAAACGTCTGGGGAGCTGTTCAGTTGATCCTTGACGGGCTTGTTCTCAACTCCTGAAGTGCAACTGAAGCTCTCGCGAACGAGTCGTGGAGCTCAGTGGTTTGAAGCAGCGAGATTTGCGCTTCCTCTTTCCTTCATTTCAGCTGGCTACAGCAACAAGCAGCTGAAACGAGAACTTCCCACGACGAACAGAAAGCAGAACGGATTGGCACTCGACAACATCTCTGTTTCCACTACGCGGCGACCTAACCCCTGTCACCGACGACCATGGCGGAACAGCGGTCGCGTACAATCCGGACTCTGTTGTCGAGCACTTCTATCGATCGTTGAAAGCGAAGAATCGAAGACGCGAACCGACGAATAATAAAGAAATTCTCTTTTCGGAATGAGCGCCCACTTTCGTGCGGTACCATACGCCAAACGAATCCCAAATCTCCGGATATGACGATATTTAGAAAAATGATAAGACGAAATCCGAAGCATCGACTGACTGACTTACTGGATGGCTGGCTGGCTGGCTGGCCTTCCGGCCGACTTCCGCGAGAAAAATGACCATCGACGAGGAGAGTCTCATCCGAGCAAAGTTTGTCAAAAGACTTATGGGTGGTTTAAATCACCACACCGACAAAAGCGGAGAAAAACGAGAATCGAACAGCTCATAGTGATTCAGACCCGAGTCGAGTGCTCCACGGGAGCCCGACCGACGTCACGATTCTCTCCACGAACTCATCGAGGAACGGAATTCGCATCAGAACCAGAAATGAAGGAACGAAAGAAAAATAAACAAACAAGATTCATATTGTTGTGGCAGCATGAGGACTTTGTTAATTCTATCACAGTCTTAGCGACATTGAGCGAAGGAACCCGAATGACCTCTTATTGTCAGATTGAGGTGTTTGGTCAAGGTCGCTCCAATTGGAAGATCGTCTTTGATACGGCCATCGTTCTCGTTATAAAATTCTCTCCCGAAATGCGACTCTTCAAAGTCGCTCCAAGCCGGCTTTCCGTCTTTTGTTCCTTCCTTTCCAGCCGGTACTTCAATGGTGACGAGTGAAGACGTGGGCAACTCTCGTGACAACCGAGCACTATCTAAAATTGGGAACTCTTCTTGAGAAAGACGCTCGCTCTGGAATAGACAAGTCATTTCCTTAAGGATAACTCTCTCTCCCTCCCGCCCGCGGAGTTTGGATGCTGGCTTAAAGACGAGGAAGAAGCGGCGGCTCCTGAGCCTCACTCTCAGAACTGAGGTGATGAAGAAGGATGTCAGCCAGGGAAGCAACGAGGAGGGTCGTCCGTGCCCGGAATGCTGAAACGAACAGTGTCGTTCGTGTGGTAGCACTTGCCCGCCCGTTCTCTGTTCTGTTTGGCTGGCTTGCTTCCTTCCTTCCTCGGGCTTTTCTGAACGTCCCCCCTCCCCCCTCCCCCTACTTTCTCGCCTTCTCTCCTGACCTGAATCATTATTCACTGCGAGCGAACTACGACTCATCGGTGTCTTCCGCAGCGGATAATCAGATTCGATCTCGTTATCTCACCGCTGCTTCGGAAGATCAATCATCAGAGGAATCTCTTACCGTTCATAAGGTTGCTCGTCGTGAAAGGTATGCGAGAGGATGGCAACGCTCCGAAATGAAAACAAGTGATATTCCTCGGAAATGCGCGGCTTCTTGTTTGTCAAATTCAATCGACCGAATCGAGAGCTTGTACATAACCATGCACGATTGAAAAGAGACGGCGATTTTCGCTCGATTTGAAATCGGACGGACCAACACGCATCGCGTTCCAGAGCTGCCGAGGAGAAACTTTTTCTGGAACACGTGTTCTGAATCCCACAACTGTTCGGTTCCAAATTACTGTACCCATCGAGTTAATTGTTGCTTCAACAATCGTTCTCTACATTGTTCTCATTTGAAACGTTTCTTGTTTTCGAGTGTTAACTAATTGAACAATGATTTCAGACCCGCCTCCTAGATGAGTGTTCTGATGAACGGACGATGAATGAATAAATGAATGAATGAAAGGAGGAACCAACAAAACAGCCAAGCGAGCGAGCGACCGACCGACCGACGAAACGTTGAGTGAGCGGGAAGACAGATGAACTTCCATTTACTTAGTATGCTCAAACTCACCGGTGGGGTTACAGCTTTTGGAACGGAGGTAAGGTCCAAGGTCCATTTCAAATAAAATGGGTCGTCTGACAACATTTTGAATCGATCGGAAGGCGTCCTCATCGAATCTCTCTTCATTTCGGGGACGGAGCTTTGAGCGAAGATTCTCTTCTCTTGTAGCGGCCTTGTGAGGAAAATAATCCTTTGGTGCGATCGCTGCATGGCCACTTGTTCGACGTGGTGTTTTTGACTCCTTTATTGGAAAATCGTTTGTCGTTTCGTAGCTGAACTAACCTGCAATGGGATAAACGGCAAACGAGGTTGACGGCAAAGACCGACGGATGGACGGACGGACCGAACGGGTGGTCAGTGATCCAACCGCTCCGCCGACCATCGGTCCGATCAGGCAAACGAACGAAGCGACGGCCGGCGCGGCGAGCGTATTACCTCCAGTATGACGACTCTGCAGCAACAGTCAGTGGAAGAATCGATGTTGTTTCGGACGCCGCGCCATACGTGTTCTGCCGCATATGCTGCCGCCAGAGCGCTGTTAGCTACTCGAAGAATATAAATGAACATTTTCGATGTTCCAATATGTGGACCAAGACGATAAATCTATCAGTGGAATATCCTGCGGCGGCAACCGTTGATTGGGCTCGTAATTTATTTTAAAGTGACATAAATCCATGACATGACAACACCCTGAACCGATGTGACGACTTGAAGAGCGGCACAGCAGGAGAGCGCTGATCGAAACCTCGCGCTGGAATCGCAATCGCCGCGCCGTCGGTCGTGAACGCAGACGGAGTTTTCGTTTTCGAGCCGAGTTTGCGAACACCGCTCGCTCCAAATCATTCGATTTCAACACATCGACTAAGAACAGAACATCAGTTGCCACCCGAGCATGTAGAAGAAGGGCTACACATCGAACGGAGTGATAATAATAATCGAAAAATCTGAGAACCGGTCGAGAAGCACCATTACCAGAAAGTGAGCCGAATGAAAAAGTTTTCACTTTTTTTTGTTCGGTAAAAAACAAGAGTTTCAAGTCAACTGACATAATCGCTAAGAGCTGTTGTTCAATAATAATTGGATGTCCGTTTACAGTGGACCGGACGGAGGCGAATGAGTAAGTGAACGTTGGAGATTTTTGTGGAAATCGCTCAAGCGTTCAGCGCTCAACCAGAAACGTTCTGGATGCGAGCAGGCGACAGACCAGTCGATACTCCATCCATCCATCCATCCATCCATCCATCCACACAAAGGGCGAATTAGTTCCATTTGATTTATGCCCGAAGTCGACGAAAGTCTGGAACGTTCTCTGCCACCGAAGAAGCGGTGCAGCGAGCTGTTTCAGCTGTCGACAATGGACACTATTTTTTGCCTCTTCTCCTGACTTGAAGAGCGTCTGCGTGCACTGGATACTCTGAGTACAATTGGAGAATTCGAAAATAAATGACTTGTGTTCGACACGCTTCCAGTGGCTACAAGATATGGACGGGCGCATACTTGTTGCCTGCTCGTGAGACGCTTCCTTGACGTACCTTCGAGGCGACTCGAATTCCGGCCCGAGGATTCAAGCCCCGAGGAGGCTATTCAAACATCACACACCATTGGCTGCGAGCCAGCCAGAGGGTGAACGCGCTCGCAGGGCAAGCGACCGAGCGGGAAGTCTGGAAGGGCGAAGGGGGAGGGGGGAAGGGGGGGGGATGCAGTAACACAACTTCTATTCAGGTTCGCTAGCAGAATTCTTCCTCTGGACTGCCTGCAGCCGTTTGGAGCATTCTTTGGTCGTTGGATGAAAGAGAAAAAACTGTCTCCAGTGAACTCCGGAAGAGCCCGAACGGCGGAAAGGGCGGGTGACTTGTGAGAGCTCTGAAAGTAAAA
The DNA here is from genome assembly GCA_021527715.1 of Neoseiulus cucumeris. Lineage (NCBI taxonomy): Eukaryota > Metazoa > Arthropoda > Arachnida > Mesostigmata > Phytoseiidae > Neoseiulus > Neoseiulus cucumeris. Next base: position 823,175 of record JAJSRV010000038.1, on the reverse strand, counting down.
AAGCAAAAAACAGCGCTCGCAAACTAAGATACAGGATTCGTGAAGCTCACTACTCCGGCCCACATGGCAAACAAAACTCAAACAACTGGACCAACTCACCGGTCGAACAGGAAAAGCAGTAAGGCAGGCAAGGCGGCCTGTCGAACCCATTTAAACGGAGACGCTCCGAGAATACTTTTCTCAGTACTTTTTCTTCTCTCAGAGGATTTCGGAATCGTTGGAATTCCGAGATGTCGCGACGCGACCAATGAGAATATTGTTATCATAGCCAGCGCCTCGTCAGAGTCTCGTAGTCAGTTGGCAGAAGTCGGAAGAATATTATAAATTTTTTTTCTCAGCTGTTTGCGGTCTTTCGTTGTCGTTGCCGGAGCAGCTCCTTCGCAGTTCAATGTTCGAGTTTATTTTTTCTCTCCTCTTCCTCCTTCGAGATTGAAATACTTTGTGAATCAGCCATCTGTGGAGGATTCTCCGTGAGTGCAGGTCCGATGTGGTCTCGTCAAAAACCGAAAAAACAAAAATTCACTCGGCGGTTACTCTCTTCCTCTAACTGTCACAGCGGCGAAATGCTTCTATCTTTTCTAAGAATTATGGACAACGAAGACCAATCATGAATTTAATGCTCTCACATATTTTGCTCTTCGGATCTAATTGCGAGGGAGTTCATGAAACGAACTTGGGAGAGATGCTCCGCTGCAAGAATCCTCGACTATGTTTTGACGACCTCAACGTCGAGCATTTGGAAAACAACGCCTTCGAGCGGCCGCAGCGGGCGGTCAGGCGCGGTGTGAAAACGCAGTAAAAGGTCAGAGGCCTTCCGCGACGCTCGAAGATCTCGCTTTGCGAGCGCGTAATTAAATTCGAATTGTGAGCACGGAACAGAGCAAAGGCGAGGTCTAAACACAGCTTTACTCGATTAAAGAACAATTAAACAATTTGATGTGTCGACGACGACTACTAAGCCGCAGCGGCAGATGAGGCGAAGCAGAAACTGGAACGAATTGACGAAAGAAATTGGATTCACGAATTCATTGGAATCGATTGAGTGAATGGGGTCGGTGCCGGACGAAAATATCTCTTGAAGTTCACGGATTCGCTGGAGATTCCATGAATGCATGAGATATCAGACGTTGACTCTCTCTCGTTGACTCCAAGTCTTCTGCGTACTCTACAACAACAACAACAACAACAACAACAACAGCAACAACAACAACAACAACTTATCATCAATGAGCAAACGAGCCTTGAAAGAATTCGGAAAGTTGTGCGCGTTCTCCAGTCTCCACGAGCGACGACGATCCAAGAGCGAGGCTCATCGATTGATCGAAGCCGACGAATGCAAACGGAAACGCCGAGAAAGCAGAATACCGTCGACAGCTGCAACATGGAAGAGCAGAAGAAGCAGCAGCCGCCGCATCGGGATGAATGTAATCACATCGTTACTCCATCCAACAACATGACGTCGCTCTGGTCGGATATCTATATGACATTGTTCTTTGTTTTAGATGGACGACGAGTCATCTTCAGAAAGCCGAGGAGAGACGAACAGACAAGTGGCCGGCCATTCGACTGACTGACTGAACGACTGACGGCTTGATGGACTGACGGACTGGTCGATTCTTGAGTCGTCAAAGCCCTGGGCCAGAGGAAACAATCAGTGCATTTTGCGAGGATGTCGGTGACGACAACTGTGGTGTCATTGAAGTAAATCGTCCGATCGAAATTATTGCAATCAGGTGGGCACGAATAATTCTGTCATCATTTCCACAATAATTCATCTTCCTGACGGGCTTGCTGGGTGATGATACATTTCTGTCAACTCTGTTTGTGAATTTCAAGAAGAAGTTCTCGCAAGATCCGAATCTGAGCTCGTTAGTGATTCATCTGGACATGCAACGGTCGCAATCAGGGGAATATCCTCGGAGAGGCTGAACAGAGAGACTCATCGTCAGATCAAAACCTCACCGAGCGAATCGATCCATTAACCGATCGAGCAGCAGTGTTCTTCGAGAGCTGCTACGGGTGCATGGATACTGGTTGTTATCCCGAAAATATGAGAGAATACTCTGTTGGCAGCGGCCGGGAACCGAAAGAGAAGTGTCTCGCCCTCAGGACGAAAAACGGCCGAAGCTGCGCTCAATCTCCACTCTCCACCATCATTACATTAGCAGATTTCTTCGGAGCTTTTCCTGTCCATATCGCCGCCGCGCCGTCCGACTGCTGTCGCTCATGAGTACGAGCAAAGCGAAATGATCGATTCTTGTTATTCGTTTTATGTATTTTCCTTGGCAGCAGCGACTACCGTCGATCACGCATGTTGTGCCTGCATGCGATAATGACGAAAGGTTGATATAACACTGATCAGACTGTCATCTGCTGATCAACGACGGCGGCGCGGCATTCGTTTGTCTGACGAGGAAGATCCCAGGGAAGAGCTCTCAAGACGAATTCGAGAGGAAACGCATTTCTTCGGAGTCCCGCTTCGTTCTCTCTGACAAGCATAGATCTTCAGAACGTGATGTAACCGATAAAAACCAAAACCTGGTTACACGGTCGGCTCGTTGCGGATTCGTTTATAACTTAGAAGAAGAAGAAGGAATTATGAGCCAAAAAAGACTTTCATTGTTTGTGCTTGTGTGTGACTGTCTGGCCAAGGGGGCTGACTCGTCGAATACTCCCACTTCTACTTTTCCTACTACTATGTAAAACTCCTCTACTTACAATCATCGCCTCGGCTCAACCGATCGCTAGAGAAACGTGGCCAACGTAAACAAAATTAATCTCAAGGTCCAAACATCGCGCGGAGTCAAACAATCCGTGGTGTGTCCACGACGGCGATATCCTCAACTATCTCGCTTAATGTGTTGCTGGCCAGAGAATGGGCTCGACCCGTCGAGTGTTCCTTCATTGGCAGCGTATAACTCGTTGATATCGATCAGTGCTGAGCAGTTGCCACCCGTGAGAGTTTCCCAGAACGAAAGAACGTTTTCTGCACTATTCATAATCGCGAAAAGGAACTCCGAGAGCGCATTCTGCACGATTGGTCACTCGAGCTCGAAATTCAAGTCAGTCAGAGGGACGGGTCTCGAAGAAATACATAAAGACAAGCTCACAAAGAAGTTGAAGGTCTCTAACATCGCTACCGCGCGCTGCGAGAGACCTCCAGCGACGAAATCCACACAAACAGCCACAAACTATTTCAACGCGGTGGTCTTGGCCAGACGACGAGTTGGACGATGCGAACTACGGCGACTTCTGAATTCGTCCTCTGTTTGAAGGAAATTCGTTCTCTCGCCCAACAAGGAACACGTTCCAAACGCGGACTGAAATCCATATTGAATCGAAGAACTGCTATCGATTCGGAGTTCTATAGAGGGAACGAATGCGTGCAGAGGGTGAAGGAAGATGGCACGCCGAGATGAAAGAGAGAACATCTTCATCGAACGGGGATAACGGTTTGATGGGGCGCGAAGTGCTGACGAGTCCGCAAACGGTTCTTCCGAGTGAGATCTTCAAGAATACCCAATCATGCGAACGGGGAGCCGTCTTAGCGGACGATTGGACTGACGAATAAAGCGACGGACGGACGGACAGACAGACGCTCGGTTGGTTGGTTGGTTGGATAGATTGATGGTGCGATGCATCGACGCGTTGCCCGACACAGCAACGGGAAAAGCTGCATCTTACGTCATCTTCTTCCGGACAGTCTCGGGAAATACAAATAGATTGATTAGGACAAAGCGAGAAAACGAACAACAGACGAGACGCGACGAAATAGAGGAAGCCAAATCTGAGAGGGATTTGCGAACATCGAGCAACGACACGCCAGCCACCCACTCGGGCCGAGATTACGCGCCTCGTTTCCAACTGAACAGCAGATCGGAAAACTAGTACGTCATGCAGAGGGATTGGCAAGGATCTAAGCCCGGCCTTTCTCTCGGCGTCCTCGACAACAAACACAGCCGCGTGTTTTCCTTCGGAAACCTCCTTCGGAAACCTCCTCCGGAAAACTCCTTCGGAAAACTCCCGCGAGAAACCCCAAACGAACTGATAGAGTTCACAGAAAGTCTCCAGATTAAACTTCTTAGATGTTGCTGTCGTTGTCGTTCGTGTCGTGTGCGGTAGCGACGGCTGTCGTTCATGTTGCTTTTGATGCCGCCATGGATTTCCTAAGATATTGTGAGGTCGGCTTTCCTTGAACCCGAGCTCCTCGAAACCAGGAGTTTGGATCCAGGATCGGAGCGTGAAAATCGACAAACGGATAAAACGCCCTATTGAGTTCCGAAAGTCACGCTCTTTGTTCGGGTTTTGTCACAGATGACAGGGTTCGGTCTCCAAATTGGGAAGCTCGAAAAACACTCGAATGAGTTCCAAGCATCCTGTTTTTTTTTTTCGTTCGTCAAACCCTGGATTCGATGCAGGGAACAATTTGAAGCGTTTGAACGGTGTGTCCGCCATCGAAAACTACTTCGAGAAATTTATTGTGGTGCTCGCAACAAGTGAAAACAATTTTCCGAATATAACAATCAGCCGGAGAGCGCGGTTTTCAATTGAACTTCTCGGCCAGTTAGGCGCTTCAAGAGACCGCGGATCGCTCGTTTGCCCGTCCGTCCGTCCGTCAGTCACTCGGTCGGTCGGTCGGTCGTTGGCTCAGAAAGGACCGATTGTCGTTAAACAGAAACGAACAATTGAACAACAATTATTTTATTCCGATTGCGTTTTAAGCGGAAACGGTTAGCGAGAAAGTACCGAATACAGCCCAACAGATTCCTTCTTTCGAGTCGCTTCGTGTAACCGGAATCGAACGAACGAACGAACGAGCTGAAATCACCCCCTGTTCTGTGGATCTCAGCGGAATGCCCTGTCTTGACTCAACGAAGCGCACTCGATGATTTCATCGGAGAAGAACGACGAAAAAAAAAACAGAATATCTTCGCTTTCCTTCACTCTACCCTTTACGGGACTCCGTTGCTGACCCCACCGTTTCTTAAGAGTTCTCTTTTCAAGCGAGTCGGTGATCACGATTCCGTGTCATTTTCTTCTGAATGTCATCGTCGGGCTCGTTCGCATGGAACTTCGATTGATTTTGAATCGACAGTCCTGTTGTTCGGACCATAATTATTGTACCATTAGGAAAAATGTTTTTTTTTTCTTTCCGACCCGCGGTACGTTTCCCGATTCTTGTTTGGAGGACATCGACGACGACGACGACGAGGGACTTGAGTTGTTTTTGTCGTCATGACCGGACGCCGTTCTCTGCTCGTTCCTCGTGTATGAAATTTCCCTGAGAAATTCAATTGAGGATTTCTGTGACGAGACCGTTGGTCACTTTCCTCAAATAAGGGACACCAGCTGTTCCTGGTGGAGTCCGACTCTCTGAAATGCAGGCGAGTATGTCACGATAACGGTCTTCCAATTTTCAAGCGTGCATTTTCATATCGTCCTACGATTCATCTGCTTCCTGACTTGCTGGCTGGCTGGCTGTTGATCATGTGTTCGTTCGATGCACTGTCGTGTGCCCGATCTCCACAACGGCCGCCAGACCCGGTCTTCTGCTCGGCAATGACGTGGAGCGGAACGACTGCTTCGACGTTTCGAAAATATTTCAATAAAAGCGCCCCTCGTGTTCTCGGCCGTTCAATGTGTAGCTCCTTCAGAAACCTCATTTCAGTCGGAAGTTTCATCTTCTGCTCTGGGTTCGCGGAAGAATATCCAGAAAAATGTTCTCGTCAAAAGTAGTCGATGGGATGAGAAGGAATTGCTTTCGATTATCGCGTGCGTCCAACCGCTCAGCTCCTTCAGTTAATGAGTTCTACAAAATTCTCGATATTTAAGTTCTCGGATCTCGCGGGCTCACTTCTAGAAGATTGCGTTTCCGTTGATTGCATTCCCGACACCCACTTGCGTAACTTCTATCTCGTCGAAGTTATCTATGTATGTATGACTTCAAAGTTACAGCTCATTGATTCGTGGAAGCTGAATCCACCATCGATTTGTTTCCTCATCGAACAAACATAATAGGGCGGGGTGTCTGTTGCACATGTTCACTTTGTTGAGTTTCTCGTCCCTGACCGACACACGTTGATTCATCCGTTCCGGTCGCTCTCATGTCGCCGGATGGAACTCATCTCGTTAGCGTTAGTTCTTTGTTCCCTGGGCCTTCGAATCATGAGAGATTTCTTCCATTTGATCCTCGCTCCCATTTTTCGACAACATCGTTAATGAGTTCGCAAAAGACGCTCAAAGATGTTTGTTCGTGGCTCGATTCCGAACCAGAGTTCCGGAGACGAGCGAGTCGGAGTTTCGAACCAGCTCGCTCGAACTGAATCTCGGTCTCCACACAGATGTCCAAGATCGAACTCTCGAGCTCTGGGCCGACCGTTTCCAATTAGAGCGGTTTCGATGTGGGACGCTGAGCAGACGGAGACTTTTCGTCATAAAGTTTTCCAAAAATTAGATCCCTTGAGCTCTACATGTGTCGTTCAAAAGGCAATGCGGCGCGGATCGGATATGAGTTCGAAGTTGTTGCGAGCGGTTCGCTTGTCTTTGATATGGTTTCGGATTTCCGTGAAAGCCCGCTCGTTCTGTTAGTCAGCTAACTAGCCGGCCCGTCTTCTGTCGATCGGGCCGACTAGTTTGTGCGCGAATTTCTCCCGCAAGCTACGCTGCACTCTTCATGAGTGGGCGTTTCTGGCCGTGGTGGTTTGGCTTTTGAACGCTTAGCGCATTTTGAGGTTTATGGGGAGATAACGAGTTCTTGCTATTTGGGTGCGGCATCGCTCTCAGATCCGGTGATTGGAATGAATCGTCCCTTCCTAGAGATACTTCAGCCGAATTTCTAAGCTACTTCTGGGCTTTGCTTCCGCAAACGCAATAACTAACAAAAATGCTACACCGCCTCTCGAGAATCCGAACGTTATTCTCTTGAGTTTCGCTTTGATTTGTTGAGGCACTTGAATTCGTTATTTCGGGTTTAAGCTCCAGAATCAAGAGGTTCAATGTGAGTGCTGACGGTCAGGGAGCGATCCAAGTGTTCTGGGCTTTCGATCTAATTCGAATTTGTCTATTTCAACTCTCTACTGAATTCCTCTGGAGGCTGTTCGTAATATCATCTTCGAGCGCCAGTGGTTTTCGTCAACGTGGAAAACATCTGAACTCCAGAGAAGAGACTCGCTCCAAGAAAGTCGAGAAACTTTTCGCGAACCATAGAAAGCGTTCGTAGACATGAAGTGAAATAGAGCTCCCCCATTAACTCCTAGCGAGAGTTTATTGGAAATGGCGCGGAACAAGAATCCTCCTTAGGCTCGGCATCAGCACCCCTAGCTAAGATTAACTAACCACCCGCCAAATATTCTGGGGGTGGGAGAGCCGAGGCTCTTCCTTGAGAAAGTGTTCACCGCCGCTCTTTTCGAGAATGTGTGGCGTGAAGCTCGACCATCAGCTTCATCATCATGCTCGTCGTCGTCCTCATCATCATCATCATGATTTTCTTCACCAACACCACCATCACCAGCCTCTCTTTCTTCAGGGCCTCTGTCTCCTCTTCTTCACGATGTTCTTCTTTTCTTTCTTTCCGTTGGGTGATGATTGGTGCGGCGCGCTCGGCTCTTCCTTTTGCTAACAGCAACGGCGGCGCGGCGGCACCAGCGCCTCCTCTTCTCACTCAGCCAAAATGATGAAACGGAGAACTCAGGTGAAGAAGGTAGATAGACGAAACTGTTTTTTTTTCTGTTGTCTGCTCTGGCGTCCGTCCCGTACTCGTCGGTCTATCGGCCTGTTCGATCTGCCTGTCTGAACGACTGGCTAGCTGCTGTTGATGGTTATCCTTCGGATGTTCTCCTTCGGATCCTTTTTCCTGACTCTATCTTTCCGTCCGGTGTCGAAGAGGAAGACGCGCGTTTGAACAACAACAACAACAACGACAACCAAGACGACAACGGCGACTTCGAGTCGATCGAAACGATCTATGAGCGCCATTCCCCCCTCCCCCCTTCCTTTCGTCTTCTCCAATTGAATTCAATCAAATGTTTGTTGGTGTATCAAGAGCCGCTTGTCAACTCTTTCGATTCTCCCGTTATTATTTTTCTCATTCTCTGGCGATTGCCTCTCTGTCAAAAATGTGAGAAAGCTTCTGGGCGTTGTCATCGTTGACGCCGCCGCCGCCATCGTCGTTGCTGCTGCTGCTGATGGTAGACCAACGAACGAAGGAGCCAGAAGAGAGTCAAATCGACCAACGAGAGGACGGACAGACGGACGCTCCGAAGGAGTGACTGGCCGACCAGAACGAACGAACGAACGAACGAAGAGCGAAGGAGCTGCCACCTAAAGCGATGACGAGTCCCATCGTTCCATCCAGTCAACAATCGACGGCAGCGGTCAACGTCCATCACCTCGACTTTGCGCTGATGATGATTTGGCGAAGATCTTGAGACAAGATTCTAACAGCGAAAGCACCTTTGGCGCTGCCTCCAACACCACCACCGCCGCCGCGCCGCCATCAACAACACTACCGCAACCACCGCCAAGACGATCTCAACCGTTGTTGTCGTCGCGATCGGATTCGAGCGATGAGCGAGCGAGCGAAGAAGAACCAGAGAAGAAGTCGTCGTCAGTTTGTGGATCGAGCATCCTATCGCTTTTTTAAGATCGTTCTTCATGTCTGCTCGTGCTGATCCGAAGACGTCCCTTAATTCTCTGTTCGCCTTTTCAAGTTCCTTCCTGACTGCCCGTTCTGACCGTACAGTCGAAAAGTCGGCCGGTCGGTCGGTCGGTCGTCTGGCTGTTGATTTGTCGATCGATCGATCGATCGTTTGGTGGAACGAGTTTAGGTTGACTAAACGTTCAACCGGCATCCTCTGAGAAATTTTGAATATCAGCAACAGCAAATACATCGAATGACAGGATTCGTCGAAGCGATTTAACACCTTGAATCTCTCGGTGCAGATATAGAACGCCAAGTTCGCAGATAACCGGTCCGGGTACTCGGAACCGAGATGTTTCACCGAATCGATTTCGGAGATAGTGCGCCCAAATGTTCGGCTTCCCGCCCTCTCACACTTTTCCGATCGCCAGATTCGCTAAAATCGTTCCTCTTTTTGACGTTTCAACCGAATCGAGTCCGCTCGTCCGATGAGGCCGAAGAGAGATGTCAATTATTGCCCACAAGTCGGCTGTGGATCGATAACATAATCGGGTGAGGCTCGATTGAAAGGCGCAAAGAATTATTGTTCGATTGTGATGCAGATCGGTGACCGATACAAAATCAGCCAATGAACAACTAAACGAGACAGCACCCAAACGGATCGCCTGTAGGAGTGGCGGAAGGCGTTCGCCGGAGGCTCTCGCTGAAGGTTTCTGTCGGAGAGTTGTGCTGAAGGTTTTTTCGGTAGACATTTGCCGGAGGCGTTTGCCAGTGGCGTTTGCCAGTGGCGAAGAAACGACGCGCGGAGAGCCACTTCTCTGAGAGGAAGCGATCTAGGTAAGGCATCGAGCCTTCTATCCATCCAGTCAGTCAGTCAGTCAGTCAGTCAGCCAACCTGGCAACCGAACAGACAGAGCGGGAGATGGGCGAACGAACGAACGAACGAACTTACGAGCGGTCGAGCAAATGGGTGAGGGTGAGGACGAAGGGTCGACAGAGGCCCGACTCCAATGGTTCTGAGCCGAACCCTCCCCCATTTCGTCGTCGTTCTCCCTCTCCGAAACGGAGATCTCTCTCCCAAAGCAGGAGAGGATCGGAGGCTTTGCTGCCAGCTACGGCCAGTTTTACCATCATTTTTCGACCGAGTTTCGTGGGCTGATGCCGCGTGAATTTTTTTCTACTAGACGCTTAAACAGCTTCAAACGAAACATCAATCAATTCTGCATCTGTCTGATCAAATCGTCGTCCAAACAGAAGCCACCCAGCAACCGAGTCGTTTGTGTACCGTTCGTCAGCGAGTGTTTCAGAGTGGATTAATTACAATCGTGTCGTCGACGAAACAAAATGTCATGTGGTGTTCAAATTGTTGTCGAGCCGCAGCCGTCGCCGCCGCCGCCTCAACAACAGTGGAGCCAGCAGCAGCAGCAGGTGCAGCAGCTGCTGAGGAAGAGAGGTTGAACGAAAAACCGCCTTCTTTCCGCCGGAAAACATATCGCGAACTACGGATACAACAACTCTTCGACTGAACTATTTGTGCCATCCATTGGATTACGACGGAGTTCTTCCCTGGTCGACAGTAGACGGCCAGCCAGCCAACGAACCTGAGCTACAGATAAAGGATTCTTCGTGTGGATTTAAGTGCGAGTGTTAACCAAAATGAACTCGTGAGTGAAAATCGATAGCTGCTAGCTAGCGAGCCAGTCGGCCAGCCAGCCAGTCAGCAAGTCAGTCGGTCGGTCGATCGGTCGGTCAGGGAGTCGGCCATCGAGCCTCATCAACAACATAAAGTTGGCAACCGATCGAAAAATGCAGCGAGTCGACCCGAGGAAAATGGCCTCAAAATTGTTGACCGTCGTCGGCTGTGTGTTGGGCGTCTGCGTAGCCCTTCCTCTCGGCTCCAGTGCTCGACTGGTGCGTCCCGAGGACTGTACATGGGAGCCGATGTCAGACACACCCGGTGTATCTATGACGTGCACGGTGAATACACTGTTGAGCGGAACGAACCCGACGAATTTTTCGTTGTTGGTACCCGGCCACACGATGCGGCTGAGTCTTCTCTGCGAGGAACAGCGTTTCCAGAGCGAAATCGCCAACAACTCGTTCGAGCATCTGCGGGGCCTCAATACACTCAGCATAGAACGATGCAAGTTGGATAAATTGCCACCGAAAGCGTTCACGGGACTAAGCGATCTCAAGCATCTGAGCGTTCGAACGTACAACACCGAATGGGGTCGCTTCTCGTTACGGGTCGCCCCGTCCAGTTTCGTCCCTCTCGAAAGCGTCGAGACACTTGACATCAGTGAGAACAATATGGAATCGCTCCCGCACGCCTTGTTCTGCGGATTAAACGCGTTGCGCTTCGTGAATCTGACAAGAAACAGATTCTCCGATGTGGTGAATACGGGTTTTTCGTCGGAGTCGCGTTGCAGTCCAAACATTCGTGAGCTCGAGGTGGCTCACAACAAGCTCAAGGTACTTTCCGAACGGGGTTTCGCCTCATTGAGAAATCTTGAGGAGCTGCGTCTCGACCACAACCAGATCGCGCGGGCCGAGCCCGGTGCCCTCGCCGGCCTATCTCAGCTAGAAAGGTTGGACATGGCGCACAACATGCTCGTGGCGCTACCTCCGAAGTTTTTTCAATCGAATACAAAACTCTCAGAGCTCTATTTGCGCAACAATTCTCTAAGTGCATTGCCACCGGGCCTGTTTAGTGGACTTAGCGAATTGACAATGCTCGATCTGGCGCACAATCAGCTCTCGGCGGGATGGCTCGGGCCGGACACCCTCTCGGATCTCGGCAAGCTCACGGTGCTCGATCTTTCTCACAACCGTCTCACTCGTCTCGATCCGAACGCGTTTCGCGCTCTCGTGAACTTGCAAACTCTCCAACTCCAGGATAACCTGATCGAGTTCATCGCTGACAATACGTTCGCCAGTCTGGGCAAGCTGCAATCGCTCGTGATCAGCAACAACCGGCTAAAAAGTATCGGTCCTCACATGATGGTGGGTCTCTACTCAGTGATGACGCTTCAGCTCGAGAACAATCGTCTTGAAGCGATTCACATCGATGCTTTTAGGAACATTTCGACGCTCCAGGAACTAAACCTGGCCGGAAACAAGCTGACAACCGTACCTCGAGTGGTATCATCGCTCAATATGCTGCGTTCGCTCGATCTCTCCGACAACGAAGTCCAGGACGTATCGAATGCGTCCTATCAGGGACTGGGCCAACTGTACGCTCTCAACCTAATGGGCAATAAGATTGGAAACATCAGCCAGGGCGCGTTCAACGACCTCCCATCGGTGCGGATTCTCAACTTGGCTCGAAACGGAATCCAAGCCATCGAGCAAGGAACGTTCGATGACGTGCCCGATCTCCACTATCTTCGTCTCGATTCGAATCAGATCGACGACGTCAACGGTCTGTTCAGCAACTTGCATGATCTCATCATGCTCAACATTTCCGTCAACCGTGTGCGCTGGTTCGACTATGCGCTCATTCCAGTCGGTCTCCAGTGGCTCGACATTCACGACAACCAGATCGAGGCGCTCGGCAACTACTTCGAACTCGAGCAAAGCCTCAAACTGCGCACCCTGGACGCTTCGTTCAACAAACTCACCGATCTCGATTCGTCGTCGCTGCCGAACGGAATCGAGATCGTGTTCCTCAAGAACAACAATCTTCGACGAATCCAGCCGTTCACGTTTTTGGGCAAGCAGAATTTGACGCGAGTTGATCTCACCAACAATCAGCTCGAAGTGATCGAAATGACGACGTTCCGACTCAGCGAAGTGTCGAATCGTCGGCCGCTTCCCGAATTCGCCATCGCTGGTAACCCGTATTTGTGTGATTGCCATATGGAATGGCTGCAAAAACTCCAAAATCCAGCGGCGAACAGCGACGACTCTCGGCAGTATCCGCGCGTCACCGATCTCCACAGCGTCGATTGCAAGCTGAGCTTCTCGAAGAACGTCCAGATTCTCCCCTTAGTTAAGGTGAAAGCGTCTCAGTTTTTGTGCGAATACAAGAGCCACTGCTTCTCTCTATGCCACTGTTGTGACTTCGATGCGTGCGATTGTGAAATGGTGTGTCCGGACAACTGTACGTGCTACTACGACCAATCGTGGGAGACGAATATTGTGGATTGCAGTGCTCGACCCGGCAGTCATGTGGATATACCGAAGCAACTTCCAATGGATGTGAGCGAAGTGTTTCTCGACGGCAACGAAATTCCAGCGTTGACACCGCACTCGTTTATCGGTCGCAAGAGTATGCGGGTGCTGTACCTTAATAATTCACGGGTGGCCACCATCCAGAATCGAACGTTCGGCGGTCTTCGAGATCTCCGCGTACTCAGACTCGACAACAATCAGATCACGGCCCTCCGGGGTCACGAGTTCGACGGCCTCAACAATTTGCGAGAGCTTTATTTGAGCAACAACAGATTGAATTACATCAACAACGTTACGTTCAGCCATTTGAAAAGTTTAGAGCTTCTACATCTCGATTATAACTATCTCGTCGAGATCTCGATGACGACCCTACAGCACAACGTTCGATTGAACGATCTGCGGCTTGCCAAAAACCTCTGGACCTGCGATTGCTACTTCACTCAGGATCTCACCGTGTTCCTCCACGAACGTGGCGACATGGTCCGTGACATTTTCCAACTTTCCTGCGTCTACAACGAAACCACTGCACTGCCATTGTGGGAGTTGAACGTCACGGAGTGCCACAATCCATCCGAGGCGACGTTGGTGCGACAATTTCGCAATATGGAAGATTTTCTACCTTTAGTTGTTGTTCTTGGCGTTGTGTTCTTACTTGTTCTGGTCGTCGTACTGACGCTGGTCGCCTACAGACGACAGATGAGCGTTTGGTTCTTCAGCCGCTACGGCATCCGAATGTTCCAGAGGGCACCGGTCGAAGAAGAAAAACTCTTCGACGCTTTTGTTTCGTACAGCAAGAAGGACGAGGCGTTCGTAGCGCAAATACTCGCTCCGGAGTTGGAGTGTGGCAATCCGCCGTTCCGGTTGTGTTTACACTATCGGGATCTTCCAATGGTAGGAGGCTACCTCAGCGAAGCAATCCAAGAGGCGGTAGAAAGTTCCCGAAGGACAATAGTGGTTCTTTCGGAGCACTTTCTCAAGAGTGAGTGGTGTCGCTACGAGTTCAAGTCCGCTCATCACGAGGTGCTCAACAACAACAACCACAAATTGGTGGTGATTTTCCTCGGAAGGGTTTCGTATCGTGAACTCGATCCCGACATTCGGATGTGGCTCAAACACAGCACCTTCCTTCATTGGGGTGAAAAACGATTCTGGGACAAACTCCGCTATTCGCTTCCCGATGCGCGTCATCGGAAAGTCATGCGAAGCGACGTCACATCTGTGGCAGTTCATATTTGACCACCGGCAGTGCAGCAACAACTTCCGCTGCCGCCGCCCGTGACGCCGTTCCTCGATTTGACAGCGGCTGATTTTTAGTCTTGTTTTGAAGCGATTCAATGTTGGATATTTCGATTGGTGGGGATCGGGGAGGGGAGGGGAGGGGGAACACTTCGAACTATTCACGGCCATTGTCCACAATCCCCACCGCAACGTCTCAAACTCAAATATGTGATGAATCAACGATACAACGATGCTGATGATGATGATTTGGTTGATAGGAGCACTTAATGAATGGGAGTGTGCCTGAACTTGTTGAAGCGTGTGCCGTTTTTGAATCGACGATTGACGAGAAGAACAGAGTGAGTTTTGAGAGAGGACGAACACAGATAGACGGAACAAATGTTGTGTATAGATCATAAGTGCGCTGTGTCTACATTATTTTTCCAACGACGAGGAGCAAGCACGCGAACGACAAGAATGTCCTGATTGATTGATTGATTGATTGATAGGCTGTATATAATGATTTGTCTTGTAAATAGCGATCGATTTGAGATCATCTGACAGCGAATACGATTGTTTGGTTAGTTGGATGAACGACGAACGAAGACAGAGAAAGGAAGAAAGAGTTTCGTATGTGTGCGCGCGCATGTGATCGTCCAATTGATTGATTGATTGATTGATTGATTGATTGATTGATTGATTGATTGATTGATTGATTGATTGATTGATTGATTGATTGATTGATCGGTTATTACTGGCTACTCGAACGAATGAATTGTGAATCCTATCAGCGGAATGAAAAAGAATTCCTAGAATGGAGGGAATGTACCGGCAAGACGAAGGATCAGACCCCGTCTGGTTCTAGTCTACCTCCGACGGATCTCTGTGATCGCCTATGCAGCTGTGTAGTGTGAAAAATGAACAATTACCAAGTTTGATTCAGTGTGTCGGATCGGAACTTTCCGCCTACGTTAGACAGATCTCGAAGCGAAACTCCGTTCCTTCGGCGGCTGTGAGACGCTCCGTCAAATAATCTTCCGGAATCGAATCCTCTCGGAACCGAACATTCGCTGAAAAAACTCTTGAAGAAATCTCACAGCCGCGTCGACCGAGTTTCGCGTCCACTACGAACCGAACACAATCAGTATGCTCGAGAAAAACGGGAGATCTTCCGATACGATTGGTTCTCTGAGGAATTCACACTTCGTGAGAATACTCAGAAAAATTGCTTCCATATTTATTTTGAAACGATTTCGTTCTACAATTTATACATTGTTTGAATCCGTGATGCGGCGCCGTCGAGCAACAACGATTAATGTACAGATCCATTCTAAGATATCAAGTCGAACGAAAGTGCCATCGGCGAATAATGTACCATAGACGAGGGTAAATGGGTCTTTTTGTTGGAGCTAGTCAGTCAGACAATTCAGTCAGTGGACAGACAAAACGAGGCCGCCATCGTGTTTTTTTCTCCTCCATCGGAACGAGTTTTGTTCAAAATTTTCTAGAGTTGTCAACGAATTCATTCGAACAGAGGCGACCATCCCTGACACTTGATTAGCCAATAATCCAGCAAGCCAAAATGGATCGAATCAAACCTTTTCCAAGTGGTGGTGTTTTGTAAGCAAGTTTTCCGAAGAAGAAAGCAACATGTAAAAATAGTCCTCAAGGCTGCTCGATGCGCTCCGGATTTGAATACAGAAGAGGCGGCGGCAGCAGAAGCAAATTTGTGAATAGAAAAAATGACGACTGCTACTGAACGATTGAATGCCGATGATGTAATATAATTTTGACTGAGTTTGTACAGAAGCGATCGATGCAAACGCTCGAGTTCATCGATGCGGATTCCAGATGCAGAAGTTGAGGAGAGGAATGAAAAAAGTTAAAAAGCAATAAAAACAAATAAAATAAAAACCAAGCGCCAGGAAGCGACTTGGCAAAACATAATTCTCCGTCTCTTTGCTTCTTCATCCCTCCTAATCAAAGAAAGAAATCAGGATAACATTAGTACGCGTTGAATTCAATAGCAGGAATACGGGGGAGGGGTAAAGTACTCAAATGGGGGGGCCGAACGTTGAGAAGTTGCCAGCAAACTGGAATCGAGGGGACAATGACGGTGTCCAAGAGTTTTCGGTTCTGTGATCTGTGGGCTGCCGTGCCAACTCAATGATCGTCCGAAAGAAGCGAGTCGAAACTCGTCGCGACCAAAAAATTTCGATACATTGTCTTCAGGCTAATAATTCTCAGGAAAGAGATTCGATAATGGATCACATGTGAAATTTAAATATACGTAGCGGTATCGATAACGTTTTCTGGATGCTGGGCACGTTCAAGAAACATCGTATCAATCGAGCTCCCATGTAAATGAAACGGTGGCAGTTTTTCTAGGCCTCAATATGATACGTCTTTACGGCAGCCTCACAACTACCTGGGGGGTCTGAGCTAAGTGAGCGACTCTGGCACAATCGCCATTCAGCGAAGTGGGGGGGCTACGGTGGAAGCCGACGAGTACTCGGCGGCAGCAGTAGCAGTGGTGGTGGCCGTCGTAGTATTTGAAGAGTCATTGATTTCATCACTCGTCCGCTTTGGCTCGAACGATCGGAGCTAAGAATTCGAAAAGATCTGCAGCAAAGTTGCGATCCGAATCGTTCTTCGGGTCTTTGTGAGAGAAATAATGTACACCTTGTTGTCACGGCTGACGACTCTGCTTCCGTGTAATGGAAAATCGCGTAAACTGTGCAAGAGCTGCATGCGCCACGGCTCAGCTGGTTGGCCTCGACGCGATCTGAGCTCGAAATCCAGAGCCAATCGTCGAAAGGGCGACTCTAGAGAAACGTTGTTTGCACGAAAGGTTTCCCGCTTGCTTGCTGGATCCAATCCTCCTCCAGACGGAAATTCAAATATTTTTCGTTGAAGTATCCCATTCGTTGATTTCTCTCGAAACACCCACACGGGTGATTTCACGGTTTGTATTCCGGGTAATCGGGTTCGGCTTTCTGATTGCTGGCTCACTTGCCGACTGCTCTGGCCCTGGTCGCTTGGAGCGTTCTTTCTGCCACCGCGGGGCTCGGGCAGAAATGTTCGCTGTCTGTTCCGGTTTCCACGTTTCGCGGTTGGCAAGCAGAAAACATCTGCAAGCCCGATTGTCTGGGAGTCTGACCATCTCCCCGTCTCCTCCCTTCCTCCCTGGTATTGTTCACAACATTCCGCTAGAACGAGCAACAATCCTGATGTCCATCGCACTCTTCACGAAAAGTTAACAAGAACGTCTAGAATCACAAAGCCATCGGAACAGCCCGAACTTTCCATCGGAAGCGCGAGATTCAAAAAAACGCAATATACTGCTCCGCTGGACGCAGTCTTTGATTCGGCAACGACCGACGTGAGCGTTCTGGTTAAAATGAGCCGGTAATATAAAATATTTGTTGCCATCTCTCTGAAGTCGAATTTCTTTTCCACTTTCATGTTCAAACACTGCCAATCAGAAAACGGACGAAGAGACTGATGGACGGACGATCCGAGAAGTAGACGGAAAGGCAAACACAGCTTACAACAAGAGTCTATTCAAGTGATAGACGCAAAGAAAATGTTTATCTTCGCTACCGTGTGGGACGACTACCGAGCTCGCCACAAGAAGTTATTTTCGTTGTGTTTAAAGCCGGCGATGAGTTTCTGTTCACGTTCTGAGCCTAAAGCTTCATTCGGCTCCGAAAACCTTTCTCAAAATTGGAACAAGAACTCAACCGTGCGTGAGTGAATGTGTGTCTAGGAATTCGCGAAAGTCCAGAAGCTCCACCCGGATTCTTCGACGTCGTCTCGAGGCGGAAAGACGGAGGAAGCGGACGAGCGACGTTAGTGGCGGACAACTTTAAATAACTTCGATATCAGCGCGCTTTATCTCCTCCGATCAAGTGTCAGGTAAAAGGAGAAGAAAGGTCGATGTTGATGAGGCCACGTGTACATAGGGGGGTTATTCGAAGTGATCGCCGGAACTTCGGAGACCCGCATCTGCGTTGATTCTAGCAGAGCAAACTACAAAAAGAGAAACTTTTCATCTGTTGATCGGTTTTGAAGAGTACGAAATGCGGTCCTACCTCTTGAAAGTTCGTTGGCCAAAACAACTTTCATCCGACTTGTTAGGCAACGATTGATATTGCGATAAAAGTTGTCACCACTCGTCGTTCGGACCAATAGGCGTCTCGCTAAGCTAAGTGGCTCCTCAACGACTGATAGGCTGCTGTGTCGTTCGGCTGCGCGCTCGCTCGAAATCCCGCTTTGAAAATGGTCACACGGGATCAAATCGAGGAAGCAACGAAAGCTGATAACAACAGAACACTTGAGAGAAAACATGGAATAAGGTGACGCTGATACCAACTACGACAAGTTTAGTCCCACGTCGCTCGGCCAACGGACATCTCGAGTACGCGCACGAGACGGAGAAGTCGGATCGTCGAAAATCGTTTTCCAGACTACCCGGGACGGATACAATTCAATCGAACTGCCAGCCAAGCATTGGTCTGTCAATCTGTCGGTTTTTCTACATGTCTGTCGCTCGCTCGCTCGATGGGACGGTAGGGCCGGTCAATTCTCAATGCTACACATAAGAAAGTAATGGAGGAACACTTTTATGATGTGACTACTCGCTAAAGTGGCCGGAACCGATTTCCCTATTTTTCTTTTGCATTACCAGCGGAGTGGGGAAAAGTGCCGCCTTTGTGCAGCAATACATTTCTCTCTGAAAGAGGCGGAGAGCATCAAGATAGGGAAAAGAGAACGAGAGCTTCTGAGTTTCTGTACGAGTCGCACTTTTTCCCCACTGGTTGTTCGATTGCGTTACCACAAACAAATCAATCCGCGTCGTGTTCCCTGAAAGCTATCAGAGATGCGGTCTCGTCGGCTGCAAAACCATTTGACTTGTTCCTGATTCTTCCTGGTACAGCGCACAAATAGAGAGCAGCGAAAAGCTCTTCCGGATCCAAGTTTATTTCTTCTTTCTGCTCTTCTGATTCGAAAAAGCGGACTTCAAATATGGAGCCGCGCAACGTCGGGGCCGTTGTCTCACTGGAGTTCTCCTTCTAGGTTTGCCTAACCGGAATATGCCAGACCGTCCGTTGATAAACTGGTTTCTCTGCTTCCATGTTTTCCATGTTCCCAGGTTCGATCGTGGGGAGATGAAGCAAAAAAACGTTACGATCCACAGAACAGCGAGGGTCGAGAGAGCGCGTGTTTTTTTTTCTTTGGGAGAGTGGCCACTACATTCAATTGACTGAGCCGAAGAAACAAGACGTCCCTCTGTGAGCCTCTCTCAGGATCTATTCATGGCTGGAAAAAAATCACGGCACAGCGCAGTTAGCCTCGACCGCGAAGAAGCATTCGGCGGAGAAAAATCAGCTCCATTCGGAGTTCTTGAAGAGAGTTTTCGAGTTTGATCCAACACTTCCATTCATCCATCCACTTATCCGCTCCATACTGATCTCGCTCCGTCGTCGAACGCGATGAAAACCAGTCGAATTCGTCCGCACGGACGAGCTCCGATGCTTTGACTCGCGTGTTTTGTAACGGAAGGAACGGTTTTCGAAAGACCGAGAGGACCGTAGGTTCCGACCGGCAAGCGTCTTTCCGAAGCCCAAGGAATTGAAGTGTACGAGATCCGGCGGCTCCACCAGATTCGTTAAAATATTGCGCACAACGTGAACGATTAGAAAAATTTCGGGCTTTTACCACATCAAAATGTTCCCTAGGATTGAAGAAAGCTCCATTGGGATTGAGTCGACGAAGTTATCCGATGTCTCCGTTAGTGGGTGCAAGCATCTGGAGAGACTCCGATCTCCCCGCTTTGAAAACCACTTTCGAGTAAAGGAACTCGAGCTACCTTGAAGTTTGATCGACTCCGGAAGTTCTCATGAAACATTCAAGCTGGTAAGCGATTTCCTCGGAACGGAGCTACAGCGGAGTGGGCTCTCGCATTTTGAAGATATCTATTCGTTTGTTTGTTTGTTCAGATTTGACATTCGTTGTTGTGTTCCAAATAGGGAAAGCTCAAGACAGAAACGACACAGAACGCGTTCAGGTGTAAGAGCCTCATCAGTGAGAAAAAAGAATCCTTTCTCTGAGATAAGTCGTAAGCTCGAGTTGTTTTCATGATGAGTCAAGAGACAACAAAGAAAAAAAAACAGGCTCCCACTACATAGTTCGAAGCAGAAGAAGAATCTGTGGAAGGGCAATGCATGTAGTCGTTGGCTCACTCAGTCCTCACTTAGGTTGACTCAATGCTCTGAGATCGGGAATAGGATGGTCGTTCGTTGTTGGTAGGGAATTGATCGCGAAGTTATCGACCAATATCTTCAGAAGTTTGTGGAATGTATGGAATCAACAAACGATGTGAACGACGTGGATTCCATCTCGGGAATGCAAGGAAAACTTTGAGGCACGCGATCTTCAATGCCATAGTAATGAGTGTGCTCGTCATTATCATACACAACTACAACTTCTATTGGATATCGTCGATCAGGAGGGGGGAGACGAGTCGACGGGGGCGGCATTCTCGGCGACTCCGTGCGTGATTCTTCCTCCATTTTTCCCCTTTGGCTTCCACAGACGGGGCGCGCGAGCGACCGACCGAGCCTGGGTCCTATCTCTCATTCGGCCACCCTGCCAGCCGAGACACCAAGGTGCGGGATTTCTCAGAGTGATTCACCCGGATCCTGTGAGAAAGAAGGTAAGCGATGGTCACGTTGGTCTAAAGGCTCCGACTTCCCAGGCATGCTTGGGTGGTGGGTAGCTAGCTATGACGGTAGGTGGTTAGATGGTTGTTCGTTCGTTCGTTCGTTTGCTCGTTTCCTCGTTCGCTAGCCCTCTATCACGGGTGGGGTGTTGACTCGATTCGGCGGAACAGCCGAAGCCGCGGGAGTAGAGGAGCGTTTTTTTTTCGCCCGCTCGCACCCCTAGGAATATATCCTCGAGCCGTCATTTCTTTGCCCTCTCAGCTGCCTGCTGCCCTCGACCGAGCAGCAGGGAGGCGGGGAATGAAAA
This sequence comes from Neoseiulus cucumeris, assembly GCA_021527715.1. NCBI lineage: Eukaryota > Metazoa > Arthropoda > Arachnida > Mesostigmata > Phytoseiidae > Neoseiulus > Neoseiulus cucumeris. Next base: position 802,114 of record JAJSRV010000038.1, on the reverse strand, counting down.
TTTAGGAAGAGAGGAACACCTCTAGACGAGAGGAAAGCCAGCTCCAAGAGTTTGAACGAACGAACCAACGAACGAACTCGCCTTATCGCGTTATTCGATGACTCGCTCATCCTTTTCCTGTTCCAATGCTGTACTCGCGGAATGCGGAGAATGCACCTGGTGCGGAATCGATCGCGGTAGGATCTTCAAGGAGGATCCTTCAAGATAAGCACCCAGAGCAGAATGGGCCACACTTTCCCCGGAGAACTAGAGGAGGATGTTGTTATCTTTTGGGTGTCGAACCCATGCCTGCTTTCCTTCGTTCTGCTGCCTGCCTGACAGACAGACACTCGGTGGGCAGCGGAGAGAGCAAGCAAGAAGGCTGGCTGGCGGTTACGCTACGATTGAGCCACACTTTTTTAGTTTTTCCATTCATTCCGTTCTAGCGCCCTCGATGTTTCGAGATTTCGGTGCATTCTCATTCCCGACCGCTGTGTTTTCGAAGTGCGATCGATTCAGCTTCAGATTAAACAGCGACAACGATTATACTTGACGGACGCTTCATGAACCGAGTCATTTCGATCCCACACGCAGTCAGCCTTGAGACCTCGACTGAAGTTGAGTTTTTGTGCCGTGGAAAGTCACTCAGCCAGTGCGTCAGTCGCCGTTGAACGAAGTTTGACGAGAAGAATGGTCGCAATAGAACTTGGAAAGGCTTGGAGGGTCAACTAAAGCACCCATTGGACCTTTTGGGTGGTAACGACTCAGGCTGCTGTTGGTGCTTTTGCGGCTGCCGCTTCCGTGGCCGGTCTGCCGGTCGGCCGGGCAGCCAGTCAGTCAAGCAGTCCGGCATCCAGCCAACCAGCTTGCTTGCTCGGTGGCTCCATGGAGGCAATTTGAATCCTAAGCACCAGAAGAGTCAGAATCCCAAAAGCCGAAACGAAAAACGGCGCAAGTCGTGACATTCTGGACCATTTGACGTCATTTGCCTCAAACTGGGCTGCGGTTGGCTCAACGAGAAGACTAGCTGGCGCCTTTCATTCAAACGGGAAGAAGAAATTCTGAAGGAATAATGTTTCCTTTTTGTAGCTGCCACGGTAAATAGCTCTCATCCAGTTGGCAAGCGGAACGCGCGTGCTCGAAGCGCATCCATATTCATGGCTCATGCTTCTGAACTCGAGATTTCAAAACGAAACACTATTTGCTCTTTTCGCCTTCAACTCCAAATGTGCGGTTGGTCGCGGCGTTTTTATCCGAATCTAATGATCGCTATCATTTGAATATTTTCATTTCGAGTCGTTTGGGATTCTGATAGATCCAATGTCATAGGAGAAAATAGTAGTCAAGGATAGCAAATGTCATTTTTTCGTGGCTGGCTGTACGGATGGCCGGTCGGTCGGCCGGCCAGCGGTACAATTTGAAAAGGTGATGGTGACTGTCACCGGGTGACACCAACCTTCGCTCGAGCTACGTTTTCCCGAAACGAAAACATACGCTGCCTCTCGAATGAATGGGCAGAGGAAATCGTAGTTCAACGAGTAACTATACCGCTCATTTTGGAAGAAGTGATGTTAACGAAATGTACTCATCCGGTCAAATGATTAGCAAGGATGGGCCTCTCTTCATTTCGCTGCCGTTGTTGACAAACCAATTCGGGACGGGCTCCCGCTACGCCCACGACATCACCCATGTCTGCTATCGAGATAACACAATCCTCGAGTATTGGATAAACTTTTTGACGATCAACCACATCGAGTAGTTGTCATTAGAAGAGACTTCTCATGCAGCGTTTCTTCTTAGTTCTTAAGTTCCTCTGTTCTCTGGGATTCCTTCCATTTTTTCGATCGTCTTCTTTGAAGTTCTTTGCGTCAATCGATCAATGGAATCAATAAGGCGTCTCTCCTCCGGTCTCCTCTCTTTGTTTCTGACGAGGATTTCGAATCTTAGCCCTCAAGGATGAAAATTACTTTCGGTGAAACGATCGCCTTCCATTGCACCGCTGTTGAAGCCAAAATAAACCGTCGATGAATCGATCCGATTCATTCGAGCTGACGGTCGACTCTCTGAGAGTGGAAACAGCCATCGTTGCAAATTAGAAGATCTCTGCTGAATATGGAAAAATCCTCGAGAAATCTCTCCCGAAGTACAGGGTTGGTGTCGGGTCCTCTCACTTTGACAACAGAATTCGCGATTCACATCTCTCTTCAAGGCAGCTGCTCCGCGATATGGCTCATTGGGAACCCAGTCAGGAAATGCCACGAAATCTACCTATCAGCTGATATCATGCGACAAACCTCCTTCCTTCAATCGAAACGAGGGACAATCCACCACATTGTCTCCCGCGGTATCGACGCGCACACCACCGATATACTGCGTGAATCCATCCGCCTTTCCATCTCGGTCTCTATAACGGCTTTGATCATAACTTGCTCGGCTCGCGATATGTTCCAAAATGTTTCCCGGTGTCGGACCGTACAGATCGTTAATCGAATTACTGACGGCAATGTTCAACTTCGGAATTCTGATAATAATCAACGTTGCCCGTCGATGCTAATGGCGATAACGATCGTGCACTATTTATCCTAACAGGTCTTGTTCGAAAACCAGGGTCTCGGTCGACATCTCGTGTTCATCCGCTCCGACTTAATTCAAAGATTTGAATACAGAAATATCGAATCTCTGCGACATCCAAAAGAGATCGACCGTATGTGAGGCATCGTAATCACAAGTAAATTTTTCGGCGGAGTGAGCTCTGGCTGTGACTTCCTTCTCATGGTTTTCCGAACTCCGCGAATCTTGGAGGAATACTGCACGGAATTGCAAAGAATATTTCTCTGATTTCTCTCCTCTGAGCCGGGTTGCTTCGAGAATATTTTTCATCGCTTCCTCCCCACGAGAGTCTTTCCCCAACCGATGGCGTGAGTAGATTCTGATCCGCGTTTTTGAAATACATGTAGCTCCCATTTCTCAAAGCTTGCGAGGAGATCCGTCTTGTCATGGAGTCCCGTATTTTAGAACTTAAATACACAAACAAAGCCCATTCCCTCACGAAGTGAGAAGACATCGATTCCAAGCAACCGTTCACCAGGGCATCGTGCCTTCTCTCTCTCTCTCTCTCTTGTTTATCGAGTGCAATTTTTTTCATGGAATTCTCTCGAGTACTGACAACTGAACGAGAGGTTGATTTGAGGAAATGTGAAACCAGTTTTGTTCGAACGTTTTGGCAAAAGAGTGCGGACGAACGTCCTGTTAGAACAAGAGATTAATTGAGAGTACTTGCATTGAACGAAAAACGAATTAACTTCATTTTGATTTGGGTCAGAGTCGCTCCGGCTTTCGTCGCTGAAACATCTTTCTGGTTGGCCAAACCGAACTCATGCGGAATCAAGCGACTCATGCTATTTATTAAACGCTGTAGACAATTTATTTTGGGTGTGTCGTATCTCAGCCTTGCATCGCAAACGTTTCATCTTTCGATTCAGCATAATCAATGAGAGGGAGCGCATCAATTGATCGAATACGGCGTCATCCAAAAACATAATTCAAACGATCTCGAATTATCTTCCGCGTTCCGTGAGGCTTCCGCGATGATTTCTGCGAAAAGACGAAAGAATAAAACCAAGAAACCCTTCGGCTTGATTGTTCGACAACATTTTCAACCATTTCCAATTGTGTCCACACTTCCAAAGATGTTCCGAAGTGAGTGTCGTCGTCGACGAGTAACATGGGCAACTTCTAGCGGTTGTTTAAAGCGTGTCGCCGCCTGAAATCGTAAAACGGAAACGGAAACGAGGAAAAAAATTACGCATCACTACAGTTTGACGGACAAATAAAAGAGAGAAAGGAAGAAACATTGAGCAATCCGATACCGTTCCGTCCGATTGAATTCCCATCTAAGTCACCATCACGAGACGAGCTCGATGTGTGGACAGAGCGAAGGCTCAGGGCAGACCAAGAGATATTTGGCCGAGTTTCCACGATTCCACGAAATATCACAATTTCAAGTTAAGTAACACCGTGTTCGAGTGAGAATGAAGCTCAGCACTTCATGGAACTGTTTCAGATTCTAATTTCAGTTCTCAGTCAGCGATCGCAAAGCGATTTTCACGGTCGGAAAGCATCTACAGGACCTGGAACGCATCCCATCGTGTCTTCATTCTCCAGGAAGAGTTCCGAGAGTAATCGGGAAGTTGACACGCTGGACTTCGGATGGAAGACGTTGTGTCAGGAAAGCAGTCGAAAGTTATTTTGGAGGAAGAGTATTTTGAGATGAAATTCGCGAAGGAGGCCAGGATGGATCCAATGCTGCATCGAATCCGGGAGCGTTGAGTAAGAAAATAGATTCTGAGCCCATTGAACTTTACGGGAACCTCTTCACCCTACAAGCTTCCAAGGTCCTTCTAAATTCGATCGGGGTTCAGGCTTGTTAGCGATTGCTCGAATCGCGGTATTTATTAAAGAGAAGAAGATTCTCATCCTCTTCGGATCTGGAACCAGATTCTGCCGCTGCCGCTGCTCCGGTCGTTCGCAGCATCGGCGCCACCACTGACACCGTCACAAGCCACCACGGCGGCGGCATCGATGCAGCGGCGATTTTTTCCCGGTCAACCTCTTGCGCGCTCCTGTCTCTTATTTTAGTCTGCCTGCCGTCTGACTGACTGGCTAGCTGGCCATCCGCTTGGCCGTCCGTCCATCCGTCCGTTCGGCCACCATTTCAATGGTGCCATCGTTGTTTGGAACAGCCAGCAGCAACAACAGCGGCACCGGTTTCCGCCAATATTCGGTCAGACGCCGCGACGTCGCTAACGTTGCAACGCGCCGTTTAGTGGGGCACTTTACAAACCGCAGCACGCAACATTTATCGGCGAGCGTGAAAATGCCCGCCCGCCTGCCTGCCTGCCTGCCTTTCCACCTACCAGTGTTTGTCTGTTTGTCTGTCTGTCTATTTGTCGCTTCGTCCATCTGTCCGGTTGATTGTCGGTTTTGCAACGGTTTGCGTACATTCTCCCCGAACCTGAGACGGCATTTCAAAAGCCCAAGCATTTGGCATTTTATCAATCAAGTGTTGTTGTCTGAGGTCATGGAGAACGACTTCGAGGACGTCGATGATGTCATAGAATTCGAGTTATCTCATGACCATCACAAAGCAGTGAGGTAAAGCTTGATTGGAGGTCAATGGAAACTCCGTTGTTGGACGTAGTTTGGAAAACGACTGCGGTGTAGGGGTGATATTGTCGTCGTCGTCTCCCTTCGACGTTCTATCGTGTTCGTATCGCCGTTCGCTTATGGGTGCGGTCCAAAGGGTGAACGATCGTCTGGGTGGTGAAAGGGTCGCTTGCCAGCCAGCCAGCCTGCCACCTTGTCCGTCTGTCCGTCCGTCCGTCGATCTGCCGCCCGCTCCCTCGATTTTTCTGTCTGTCTGTCTGTCTGTCCCTTGGTTCGACCATCTCCACGGACCACGCTGCAGCCGCCGCACCGAAGGAAGCGTCGACAATCATCATGTCGAAAATGGTAGTGGTGATGGTTGTGGTAGCGGCTGCAGCAAACAAAGAGGGCTGTCCTGAAACATCGAAACAATTCGAAATCGCAGCGAAGCAGCAAAACGAAATTTTCGTTCCTTTCGGCGTGCGGGCCGCGGGAGCTATGGCGAAGAAAAAAACGAGAATCGTTGCCTCCAACGGTAGATATTCGGTCGAAAACTCGTTGTTGCGCTCGAAACGATTCCTCCGAGATCTGAGACTGGGATGCGACGCCAGAATCGTGCATATCCGCGGCAAGAAACACGATCCCGTGTAATAATTGATCACGCCACGGCTATGAAGCTCTTTGTTATCTTCAACGTCGTCGTCGCTGCCGCCGTCCCCGCCGCCGCCGTTAGCTGTTGTCGGAGCCGATGTCGTTGTTGAAAATAGTGTCCATTAACGAACGAAGTGTCAGTCGCCCAAGTTCGTGTAACAAGAGGATGGCATGAAGGGCCAACTGACTGAGCGACCGAGCGTTACCCAGACGAGTGGACGAGCGGGCGCGGGGACAAACGGACGGAAAAACCGACGGACGGGGTGCCGCCCTGCAACTAACAATGGATAACGGCCCGCATGAAAGCCTGGTCCGTCGGTCGGTCGCTCTCTCGCTCACTTGGCTGGTCGGTCGGTCGGTCGGTCGTAATTTTTCATTATGACTTTCCGTAACTATTCTCAACCGGCTTCAGGTGTGAATTTCAACGAATTCCAGGAACCCGACGCCCTCGTATTCTCCGCCCGGGTGCCAACTATTGAGTCTAGATGAGGAAAAGATTCAGCTCTCATGCGGAACCCTCGTCCGCCTTGCTGCCCGTGGACGAGAGTCGCGCTTGCATCGGATGTCTCGTCTCGAATCGATCTCATTCGTCGCTCGGAAAATCAACAATGACGAAAATCTATTCGAGCCAATGACGTTCTCCGATGAGGCTGCGAGAAAGAGAGAATTCTTCAGAATATCAAACCACTCCGGCGAGCCGAGGACAAACTCATACATTCGTTAATGACTCCAGAGGAATTTCTGCGTCTCGACACAAGAGCGGACAGCGAAAGTTATAGTTCAATTTTCGCTAACGGCACTCGGGCAATGGAAGGAGCACAAAGAGAAGATTCCATTAGTTCCGTCCACATACCAAGCTATCGTACCTGACTCATGAACCGGGAGCTCCACTCTGATGAAGCGACGACGTCGTTTCTGAGCTCTGACCCGGTTACGGAATCCTTGCGAAAACTTCGAAGTTTTGAGATGACGCTCACAAGTTCTTCTTTCATTCCTTTAGGTGATCTCTTCGACTTTGGCGTTACTGATCGATGGAGAACTTTTCCGCTCTCGTCCAAGTTTCCGGGGAGAATATTTCGAGGAAGGAAATCATTATTCCGCGTTATCCGGATTTCGGGAAGATAATCTTTTCTGTTTTGTTCCTTCATTCATAACCCCCCACGTCGTTGTCTCTTGCAGCGAGAGTTCGCTTCCCTCTCGGGGACACGAAGACAACGCCTACGGCACAACGGGCTGGTCATCTCCTGGTTATCCTTGACAAATGAACGGCGCGTCTGTCTTCCGTCGGTCTGTGACTCGTCGACGAGAGTTCAAAAAGAACGGAGCTGACTAAGCAGGTAACAGCGTAGTGGTCTTCCGAGAGAACATTTCTCCGCTCTGAAAGAAATCGATGATAGTTTGCTCCTTCGGAACTTCCCACCGCCGAGTCGCCTAGAAAAGAGAGACGATACGTAGCTACCCGAGAAATGGCATGAAGAGCGTGCGTCGCAAGCAACTGAACTAGCTCTGAATATTCGGATCTCAGGAGAGCGCGAAGTTCGCGATATTTGTGCGTCACCTTCGGGTTTCTGGATTATCCCGAAGTTGAGCTGAGAACAAATTGAAAAAGAAAACGACCGAACGGGATTCCGTGACGTGATCTCGGCGCTGGCGCTTAGTTCCTCCTTCCGCAGAGAGGTGATCCGTTTGATACTTGGCACCTTCAAACTAGTCTGCGTCTTTTGCAGTGGAGTTCTTCGAGAACGATTCCAGACTGAGGAAGAAAATACATGTACTGCGAAGTGGTATCGGATCGCATCGGGTTTTTGCCGTTCCGGTTGAACGTGAGAGGAGGCGCACGTTTTGCACAGTCAGAGTGGATTCTTTTTTTGACTCTGAGCGTCTTCGTGCATTGCGAACGTCTTCGTGACGTTTACGGGTAGAAGACCTCTTGTCCCCCTTCCCAGAGCGATTGCACAAACAACTCATCCGTAGCAGATTTATTTGATCAGTGGCAACTCGTTGTAATGTAAACAGGAACCTAGTCGTCTCGATCACAAATCTGCAAACATCTGCTGAACTGGGAGCTCTGAACACGATGTTGGGCCCTGGTCCTGGAAGCGACAATATATTCTACACTGGGCGGATGCGTCAAGAGAAATATCTTCTTTTTCGTGAGCACTCGTTCTAGTGAAAATATAAAACGGAAAACCACGCGAGAGCAAAGTCGCCGTTCGCGAGATACCACATAACGCACGCCTATGAACCTCAGAGACTCTTTCCGGAATTAATTTCTTTCCTGACCCTGGTCCAGTTGAACCTCCCTTCTGTATCTGATTGAAGCTTTTCATCGAGCTTTCATCAAACGAACTCGAATCATTGAAGTCAAAGGGACGAAAACACCATCGGATCACGGATCGGCGTAGACCTGGAAAGATCAATGTCGTTCTGGGGACTCTCGGTCGAGGGTGTAGTCCGAATAGTCAGGGTGCGAGGCGAACATTAACGGACACACTGCTGCCTCATTCTCAGCGAGCGGGAATGGCTTCCTCCGTTCCGCCATGAGGTCCGTCGAAGCTCCTGTGGAGGATCATTCTGCTTGTCTTTTTATACGACGAACATATATTTGGATGTTCCGAGGAGTTGAACAAATGACGAAACGGAGGAACATATGAGAATCACATCGCGCCGAGCCGTTGTAACCAGCTGGTGCCTATGTAAAGGTACGAGAGTCTGATTATCAGATGCGTTGCCAGGAGAAATGGGAAAAAGAACGTCGTGCCAGTGAGCGGGAAGGCGAACGACGACGACCGGGTGGTGGGTGGTGAGAGAGGGGAAAAGACGACATTGCTGTTCTCAATGGGACCAGGAAACGTTACATCGTGAGTTTCGCCCGAACTTTCAAGTGCTCCGAGTGAACAATCGGAAAATCCGAATAGGCAAACAGAATGCGTCACGTTCCACTCCGAAAGTGCTCCTGTTACTGTCGTTGGTGCTGCCGCAGCTGCACGGAGAACGGATCCAAACGGAGCTCCAAAACGTTTTTATGTTCCGTCATAACGTTGTGTCAGCACTGCTCTGGATCGGTCAAATCCATATCTATGGATTTCTTCGCTAGACGTTGCAGCAATAATTTCTCGTTATCTTTCTTCCCTTCCGCCTGGGTGGGTGATGGGCTTTATCAATGGAGCCCGGTCAGATTTCGTTCAATTGCTTTGGTGACAATTTGAAATGAGAGCGGAAAAGCGCTGAAACCTATTTTGCGTCGAAATGCCAACTCAGGAGAACAACTTTCCGAAGAAACGGGAGATAGAGGAACAGCTTTCCTTCATTGCCTCCCCTCTCCCCGATTTTTCTTTTCCTTGGGAAAGTTCTTTCTTTTCCCATGGGATCGACGAAATATATTTGCCGAGCTTAGCTTCCGTCGGCTCTTTTTTTTCCTTTCGTTCCGCCGTTCCGACGAAAGCAGAGAAGAAGACATCGTTACCGCCCCACCTGCCCACCTCGAGTTGTGCGCTCACTCGATTTTATATCCGTCCGCACAGATAAGAAGTTCTCATTTTTGAGAATCAAAAAAATTGATTCGAATGCCTTGTCGTCCAGGTAGGCTCCCCACCTTCGTTTCTCCAAACGAGCGACCGTGAGGAGAATTCCACTCCAACTCGCTTACCCTCAGGGGGAATCCGGATTGTGAATGGGAGTAAGAGACGAATCCACGAATACGGAACAACGCCCCCACCAGACCCGATTGGGTTTTCAATCGGACGTCGGCTGGTGCTCGAAATGATCGCAACAAGAAGTAATACAGATGTCTTCGGAATACCTTCACACAGTCCCAAGGTCGGAACAAAGCCAGCGCTTCGACCGAGGGTCGTTGCCCGAGAATTTATTCGATCGGAATCGACCGTGTTTCCCGGTATCGTTTCACTGTCGTCACCTTACGATCTCGAAATTGTGGAATTCGTTCACGAGGATTCCTAATCTCTTTACTTCCGCTGTTTGGGCGGAACTCTCCTTCTCAATCGCAGACGAGTGCTCGGTTTCAGGCGACGGCATTCGATTGGCGACCCTTGTTGAAGGACGCGATGGTTTGGGTCTCGGCGGGCCGAAGCCCAAAAAAAAGTCCGCCGAAAAACGATCGCTGCTCCGAGATCGGGTTCGGGTAACATCGAAGGAACTACGATGGCTTATCATCATCGAAAAGTTTACCAAGTGCTCAAAACTCAACTCAAGAGCACACAAAGAGAGTTTCGGAACCCGACAACGATTATCTTATTGACTCACATGCTTCAGACGGGGGCTATCAGAATTATCGCGATTTCCCGCGAGACTTCACACCAACGAAACCAACTTCGTGTAGAAGCCCCTCGCACTCCGTCAGGCTGGCTGCTCTCGCTAGATATCGAGCTCGTCGGCTGATTCGCGAATATTTACGGTCGCTAAACCTGGAATATTCCGCGCTTGATCTACACGCGCTCTTGAACAGAGGTGCCGCGGAACGCCTATTACCCTCCTGATAAATGACTTCTATGTACTCTCCCAAAATTCTCGATATCATCCCCCTATTCTTGGTTTATACATTTGTACATACATTCATATGGTATTCCTATATACGTTCAACTCGATCCTCGTCGTGAAATTAGAAGACCGAAGACCTCCGAACAGGATGATCCCTCTCGAGGATGTTCGATAGCGCGCAATCGTAGATTACAAGAAACAAAGCTGTCGCTGTTGTTGCTTCATGTCCATGTTGGGCGGGGGCGAGCGCTGGCAAAGCAGAATCCAAGGATGCGCTCTCCTCTTCCTCCACTCGAAGCATTTATGCTCCCGCCCCAGTGTGTTTGCTAGTTCCTCTCTTGATGATGAGCGAGCATTTGTGGGAGGACAACTAAACGAATTTGGGGCGAAGCGTCTGTGGTGGTAGCATTTCGCTTGCTTTCTTGCTCTCGTTCCTCTGTGTCCGCAGTAGTAGTCGAAGGTGAGGTTGGGGGATGAGGTTGTGCCGCCGCCGCCGCCGCTGCTATTACTGTCTCCTCTGTTGTTGCTCCCTTCAGGGATCCTGGTGCCGTGGCTGCTGCTGCTCCTTTTTCGCGGAGAGGGACCACCATCAGGGAACCGAAGAAGAAACAGAGAGAGGAGAGGAAACCCCCGCTGCCGCTGCCGCCGCTGCCACCATCACTGTCTCTTTTGGAGGAGGTGGTGTTGGTGGGTGGGTGGGTGGGGAGGGAGGGAGTTAGGGATGGTGAGTTTCGGGTGGTTGGGTGAAATGGGAAAGGTGGACGTTCTCATCCCTGGCGCTCTACCTTCACTTTGGCGTCCCCGTATTCTCGTTCGCATCGTCGGCGAACGCGTGGATGCTGACTTCTGTCTCTTTTACTCTCGGTCTGCATTTCGGTGTTCTGTCCTCATTAAAGCAATCTACACGAAAGGAGAATATCCTCCGGAGCCTTACAATAATCGGTGGCAGAATGAGGAAACCTGAATTGATTTAGCGAGAAAAGAAATGTCCGCTTGGCTTCTCAAAAGTTATGTTTGGAGCTTGCCGCACTTTCCCTCCTTCTCGTCGCGTTGTTCCCCTGTTTTTCTCTTACCACACGTATGTAAATGAACTACCTGAGGCGATGCTTTGCGTGGTGCTCTCGTATTCGTGGGCTTGGTCGGGTGGGCGAAGAGTCGACTCGTGTGGTGCGCTTGCTGGTATGCTAGTGGGATTGGTCGGTCGGTCGGTCGGTTGCGGCAGAGGAGGAAGCGGCGGCGGTGGCGGCAACGGGAATCCATTCGCAACTTCAGTTCTCCCATGACAAAGCCACCGAATCCCGAGAGATTTCTGCAGTTTTCCCTACGGACGATGAAAGTAGAAAAGCTCACTCTGCAACTGTCGTCGTTGTCGCCGGATCTGCGAGCGGGAGTTGAACCGGCAACACAGCTGTTACTGTATTCGCTTCTCGAGTTCACACTTCAAACTCGGAATACATGACAATCGCCTTCACCATAGAGCCCGCAGCTGGAAAACGGAATTTCAGCTTCCAAGTTTCTGAGCTGGCGGCGGTGGCGGCGAGACCACTGCTCGATGAAGCCCGAGTTATTGAAGACAGGACGAAGTGGCGCCATGCTCCTCCAGGGGGAAAAGGTGTCAGTTATGATAAACATTGATTGTGACAATTCCCTGTCTTCGTGGCTCCACTCTTGGCGGCGGAATGGCTAGTTTGTGAATCGTCTGGTGACGTGGCTGGCAGGAGGAGGTGAGCGAAGTCAGCAGCAGTTCAAGCAGGTTGGTTGTTGGGCGGGTGCTAGTGACAGCTTTTGACTCGTGGCTGAGTCTATCTACATCTTGGCGTACTCGGCGCCTGTTTACCCTCGTAAGACAAGTGATGTAAAGTGCTCTCGGCTGTTGTATAGATGCTCGACTGAGCGGTGCTACGATGGCGTTCTGCTAATCAGCTTTGGCATACTGTAAGCCTCTTGTCCGGTCCGAGCGGCGGCGGCGGCGCGGTGTTTGTTTCCCGAGGTGACGATAACGAATCCGACGACGAGCGTCTAAGGAGAACACTTCCAACCAAGACCAGAACTTTGTACCGGATAATAATCCGAAGCCATATTCAACGTCGAGCTAGTCGATACATCGATCGATCAAGCTCGTAGAATCCAATGAAATGATCGAAAACATCGCTCTGTGCAGAAATGCAGCAGAAATGGCGGAGGAATCTAATATGAGAGTTCAAAGAAATTCGACATCTTTCACTCGTTCGAGGGTTCTTTCTTTCGTTCGGAGGTTCGCTCGCTCGACGAACTTGAGCTGTTATGGCAAGCTAATATGGTTAAACAGTCCATTTGAGTTGCTGGTTCCATACGCCCGTGGCTCTAATGGAGCTGTGATATTATTCTGCCCCACCGACTGTAGCGCCCAGTTTACCGCCGCCGTCTCGTTCACCCAGCCGGCGTCCCTTCCTTCGCGAAGAGCTTCATCCCTTCTTCCCCCATTCCGGTCGAGCAACGGGCACGGCAACTCTCATGCTTCCAGCCCCTTCCCGTCCTGAGTGCAAATTAGCAGAGCAGCGGCAGCGGCAGAAGCCGCATTGGACGAAACTTTATAAGAGCCATCTATTCCCGAAACGGATAACCTGACACTGACGGAAAGCCATCGTTACACTTTTGGTACGCTTTCTGTCGGAGAACTCCTCAGACCATTGTGGAGTGTCTCTCAAAACGTCCATCGAGTCTCGTTCGAGCGGAGTCAAACTCTGAACTTGCGTCATCAAAGCGGCAGCAGCGGCGGCGGCAGCAGCGGCGGCAGCTTGTCAATATCTGGTATGCGCATCAAGAAGAGCTATTTTGCAAGAGAACCTCTGTTTATGCCGGAGCCTCCTTTGCGTAACTTCGACACGCTCGTCACGACTCGGAGCCAAACTGAGAAACTCATCGACTATGAATAGCTGTACATGTAGCGTTGACCTCTGATGTCGGTATCGATTGAACCGACGCCACGATCCAGTTTTGGGTCCTGAAATCGATGGTTTATGCTTGGAATCTCGTACGAGGGCGAACTCCATAGTCCGCTCACACCCACGCGATCGAGCAATGCATTTTGATTCTCCCGTTTCCCCGACCACTCACGATTCTCCTCGTCCCATGAACTCGATCGTTAGTTTGTTGGTCTTCTGTCGGTCGGTCGGTCGGTCGCTCAGATCGTTGGTTGATCGGTTGACTGACTGAGTGACCTGCTCACCCTGCTGCCTTTGGATTCAACGCTCGGCGTCATACCCGACCCCTCGGCTCATCAATGCGTTCAGGATCTCGGTCCTGGTAAGTCTTATCACTTCATTTATCTTGTTTCTGTTGTTGTTGTTGTCGTCGTCTTGCAGGGCTTCTTGCATTGCTTTCATGTCGATTCTCTGCATCGCAACAAAAATGAGACTTTACTTCTACTCCACACGCTAATGGCGTTCCGCCATTGGCCAGATGAAAGGCTCGGTGGACCCGTTATTAGCTACAGGAGCAAATTCCCTTCGCTCGTCTCTCGCCTGCCTCCCTGACGTCCTTCCGTCCGCCTGCTCTTCCACCTGCTTGATTTTGCTCGCTTGAATATTTTCGATATCACAAACTTTGGGCTTCAACATTCTCGGTAAATCCTCGGAAAGTATCTATTCCATACGAAAGCGTAACACTGTTTTCACTCAGCTCATTTATTGTTCATCACTGCATCGCGTCCGACGCCATGGCGATTCATCACGTCACAAAACACCGAATTCCCGGATCCCGAATCAGAAGGAAAACGGACAGACGAGTGCGCGAGAGCTCTCCACCCTCAGCAAAAAGAGGGAGAGAGAGGAAAAGAAAAAGACTCCTTCTCATAGATCATCATACCCCGAGGCGGCTCGGCTCACTTTCGGGCAAGCGGCTCGTCGAGCGGTTGGCCAACCGATCGGAGCTAGTGAAGCTCGCGGGCCGAGCGCCCGACTGTCCCGCCGACTGACCACGTCCTGCTGCAGCAGGAAGTCAACTTTTCTCAGGAAATCATTCGAACTTCTGTCCAAACTGCATCTGTTGAAGATCGGCAAACTCTTGTTTTGGTGGCGTCCTCTAACAAACGAAGAGCGAAAAATGTCAATGATCGGATGCAATTATTTATCGACGAGAGCAACGTTCTCTCCCGAATGACCCTTTCCGATCATCATCGGATCCCAGGGTTGAACGGGAACTTCAAGGATGGATCAGCGGATAGATCAGCCGTTTCTTTTTCTCCCCGAGAATCGCGGATTCGAAAAACACGCACAAGCTTCGGAGTTTGAGTCCGACAACTTTCTGGATTAGGAAACCGTGGAGGGAAAAACGGCCCAGCTTTTCACGGGTCAGCGCGTGTTTATGAGTTGTCTCCGAGATAAACGCGGAGAACTTTCTTCCCTTAAATGAGAGTTCGCTCGCGAGGCGGTGCTTCCATGGAGCCGAAGTTATTTTTTGGAGGACAAGTATTCGTCTGTGGTTTTTCGGAGAGAATTTCAACCTCGACCTGTGAAGATCTCGGAGTTCTATGTTAGAACTCACTCCAGAGAACATTCTGTCTCGTCCATAAGATTCCAGATTCTTGTGATGAACGCCTTGAATTGTGAGATGTGGCTGATGTCTACCCATCCCAAACCCATGATGGTTGAATGTCTTCTCGGACGCCTAACCACAAAGCCACCACGGTGTAACGAACAAGTGAAGTTTTCAACGGTCTGATTGCCCCACTGGAGTTTCCACTCTTTCCTCGTCGGTTCCACCCCACCACCGGCTTGCGAACGAAGCTTTGCGTATAATGACGAGTGAGTCGTCTGTGAGGGAGAAACAGTGGCCAACGCTATTTCATCAAGTCGGGGGTTGTCGAGTCGGTTCGTGATTTATTTCTATTAATTATCCACTTTGCTAATGTTTGTCTCCCGCCGTAGTCACCGCCATGGAAGCAGCTGTGTGTGAGTCCACCGGTGTGCCGATCATTTGTTTACCCACTGGTCTAACAAGACAAAGCGCCACTAACCGGAACTGAATGACCTGAGTTTCTGTTCTGACAACCTGAGCTCCTCCCAGAGAAGAAAATATGTTTCGAAATCGGACATTCTTCAAACGGTGTCAGGTCTCCGACGACGGCCAGGAGATAGATAGGAGAAGGAAACGAGCGAGAGGAGAACGAATCCTGAGCGCAGCGAGCTACTCAAGCGGCCAGCCGACTGGTCCTACTTAATCGAGTTACGTTGCCGGGAATGAAGGCTCTTCCGAGCTTCCTCGGCTGACAGTTGCTTCTGCCTGGCAGTTTTTAGCTTCTGTTGTTGCAAATTTAATTTGAAGCAGCCCCCCATCAGACGAATAGCAGACGGCACTGCAAACCAATATGAAATCGGAAGAAACCGGAAAGTTCTCAGCTCGTCAATTCTCTCCCAGTCACTTTCTTCGTCGCCTCACACTTGAACAAACCCGAACCTTCCAGAGGAGTTTCTGAGGGGCTCGAATCCGGCGTCGATTCGCACTCATTCTATCTGAATACGATCGGGAGGCCGACCGACCGACCGACCGACCGACCGACCGATCTGAACGAGCTGAATTCAAAAAAATGGGTGAGCTCCATCTTTTTGAGCCCTGTGTCCGAATTTCGCAAAAATGAGATCGCCGTCGAAAGAACAAGGGGACGGCGAGCGAATTCTTCCTCAAACAGAGAGCTCGCGACCCCGAAAGACGAAGCCATTCGATGCAGGCACGCAGGCAGGCAGGCTGGAAAGGAGGAAGGAAGGAAGGAAGGAAGGAAGGGAGGCAACGAGCAGGATTGACAATAGCGAGTATTCGTTGCCTAGGCACCAGCGGTGCTTAAGATATTAAATACGCGAGCCTCATTCCATTCATGCGTGATGATGATGACGACAATGTCGGAGACGACGACAACAACAACAACGACGACGACCGGCGACTATGATGATGATGAGCGAATCGGTCGGTTGGCTGCGAGGATTCATTTTGCCATCGGACTCCCTTTTCGGGTATTTTGATTTTCGATTGATGTCTTCCCGTTCCGAATTGATGTGAATTGATCGAAATCGGTCGCCAACGGGATGGATCCCGGTGGAGGATTCGCTCTCCACAAGAAAATGTTAGAGTTTCGTTGCGCACCGTGTTCTTGTGGAAATCCCGGGGAACGGGAACCGGACCGCATTTTCGGTAACGCGTTTTGTGACTGGGAGAAAAAAAAAACACAACACCCTGTCGCGAGCCAAGCACAGATGACAATTAATTCGGAAGAGCGATTTTTTAGATGGAGATGCCATCCGGGGAAGCGCTGGTGGATGGGAGAGCCGGTGAGCGGAGCGTACTGGTTCAGCTTCACTGTTCGTTCGTTCGTTCTTTCTTCCGTTCGAGCGGTCTGTCGACCGTTCGTCTGTCTGTAGTTCCTCGTCTGTGCATAAATTTCCCCGTTCTTTGAAGGCAGGAGGGTTCGGTGGGAGCTCGAGCCGAGAATAACATCGCGATGTTCGTTTCGTTTCTCTGTAATGGTTGGACAAACCGATCCAGGGACCGAGTTGTCCGTTTTCTCCGCACTTCGTCTTCGGCACAACACACTCTCAATGATCTCGATTGATGTCGATGCCTCGAGTGATAATTCTCTTTTTGTCTCGATCGTGTCTCGATTTGAGGAAGTTTTAATCTGTTTTCATTCTCGTGGGCGAATCGTCGGAGATTTTCGTCATAACGTGCGGCCGATCTCCCTCGGATCGTTGGAGAAGCTTTCCAGAACGAGCGGATGAGCGGGCGTAAAGAGAACCATCGAAGCAGTCAGTCGAGATCTCCTTTCTTCTCTTTTGTCCCGGAACGATCGATGAAATCAAAAGCGCATCGGTGAGCTCGATTGCCTGTTGGTGGGCTGCTCCTCGGACTGCCGGTCCTCCTTCCACGGATCGTCCGCCCGTCCGTCCGTCCGTCGCTAAGATCCGCTAGCAGGAGCGAAGTAGGCTCATCTGGCGATCCCTGAAACCTGCCTTTTGGCGGTTCGTTCTGAAGAACAAGTTGGAGTAAAGAACCCTTAGTTGTCGTCCTTTGCACTGCAGCGAAGGTCACCCAAGTCCCCGCATCGATTTCTCGCTATTCTGTCGTAACGACGCAGTTGTTAGGATGCTCGCTGGTTGGCTGACTCGGTGGCCTGCCAGCTCTGACGGTAGACTTGACGTTTCGCTCACTCGTTCGTTCGTCTGTCTTTCTATTTGTCTGCTGGCCTATCTGCGTGCAAAAACTACTCGGTACGTTGTTGCTTTTTCTTTTCGCTCATCGTGCGCAACCCATCCTGGGAGATGTTTGAATTTTTCCGTCTGCTCAGCTTTTTGCATTGCGTCTCAATCAACGGAGCTTTCCCATCGTACTCTCGGAAATCACTCTCAACTCGGACGACGACGACGGCGAGCTCATCCTCGGCAACATCCACGACAGGCACGTTCGAGCTTAAGGTCGTTATTTTCGCTTGTGGAGACGAACAAGGGCTTTGTTGTCCGTTTTCCGGATCGAGGTCAAAGTCGGGAACGGGATTGAAGAACCAAAGGTGGAAGCCGCGACACGAACGAAGCATCGTCATAACCCTTGATTTCGATAAGTGATCTTCCTTGACAACCGAAACAGTTCCCTAATCGAATATTGAAATGATGATGAAAACGTGGTGTCAACCAGTTAAGTCCGTTGGTGTGCGATCACCAGATCCATGAGAGGCCTCTGCAAGTCATTGAAGATGTTCGGAACAGTTTCTGTTGCAGCATCTTGTCATGGTTGGGAGATGTATAACATGTCACCGGAAGCGTCGATATCTTCCTAAGACGCCGGTCGCTCAATCTGACAGCAGAGTTGGCGGCGGTGGCGACGTAAGTGACGACAGTCTGTGAGGAAGAGCAGCAATAGAAGAAGTAGAACACGAATCCGTATACGTCGAGATTTTGCCTAAGCCATCAAAAAAACGTCATTTCTAGTTTCTTTCCATTCTGCCGGTGGACTCCGCCGGACAGTTTTCGATCATCCGATGTGCGCTTCTGTCCGTTTCTCAACTAAACAGATGAACCCACATCGAGCGAATGAACAGACAGACAGATGAGAAAAGGACTTCGGTTCAGGATTTGCGAGTTTTTCCTTCTTCCGTGAGGGAGGAAGCAGCACTCGGCTGACTGTATGCCGCTTTGGCTGCTGCTGCCGCGCCGCTTCCGACGTCGCGAGAAGCGGGCAGGCAAGTCAGGCAGCCAGCCGGCCGGCCGGCCGGCCTGTCGTTCGCGGACCTGGCTGGAGTCCATGCGAATAAATCTTCGCTGATGGCAGAGTCCCTCTTTTTCCCTCGTCCCACTTTTTCGCCTTCTGCCCCTCTGCTTGTATCCTCCCTCTTTCCGCCCTCGAACGTAAAGGGGATGCCCTACAACAGACCCTGTTCCCCTGCCGCCGCCGCCGCCGCTGGTGCTAGTGGGAGCAGGCAGCAAAAGGCAGCGACTAACATCGGAACGGGTATAGGACTTGAAGGCGGGGGTCGAGAGCGGCTTTCTCTTTGCTCCTTCCCATTTCCATATGTGTAACAAGGAGGAAAAAAATACAACCCGGGCGATGCCTCTAATGGCATCCCTGCGGCAACCGGCCAGCCAAAGAAATGAGGAGTCCATCAAGCAATCAGAGACCTGTTGGTAAATCGAGACCTTTTTCGTCGGATTCGAGGAATTTCAGATCGCGATCCTGGAGTTTCAGTTCGCGATACCACGCGATCGAAGGAGAATATCACCGAAACGGCTCGATATGCAGATGCCTTGTGGGCAAACTTCATGGATCATTCGATTTTTTTTCCTCCCGCAGAATGCTATCATTTCTCTCGGAGAGTCCTCGCTGGATCTGCTTTCTGGAACCTGTCTTGTGGAAATGGAAATGTTTCGAGATTCAATCTTGCGGGGCTACTCCCATCGAACGGGGCTGCCATTTTCGACTTTCGATTCGTTCGCTAAAACCGAGTTCACCAAGTTCAGCCGTCGTACAGTATAAGTTCATTACAACTCCTTTGCCGTATCAATGCGGCTAAATTTTCCGATATTCTTGTTTTTTGCCAAATCGTTTCGAACTTCGAAAACTCCACTTCCATGGCGAGAATTTAATCGTTGGTGGGAGAATCCAACTTTGCGAGAGTTTTTTCGAGGTTTCGTTCGTGCTAAATGGGCGTCATTTGTTCCCCCGTAACATGAATCTCGAGTTAGGGGGACGCTGTGTTGATTCAAGTTCAAATCGATCACCGAGCTTTCTTTGAGGTGAACGAATGTTTCGATTTCGTTTTTTCTTCCATCATTTGGGAAAGCGCCGTTTCCTGTTCGTGCTCCGACATCCGAATTCATCTAACGACCGACTGTCTGGTTGAGTGACTCATCGGATGTCTAACAGATCCGTGCGCTCAGCTTTACAACAAGGAATGCATCGTTTCCACCCTCTGAGAGAGAGAGAGAGAGAGAGAGAGAGAGAGAAAGAGAGAGAGAGAAAGAGAGAGAGAGCGAGATGATCTTCACTTAAACCGCATAGCAGAACTTCACGGATTGATTCAGCTCATCGGCGTCCTCCGCTCAGTCTGACGATTCGATTCGTGTGTTGGTGAGAGATTGTTCTCTTCTTCTTGGTACTCTGGAATGGGAGCTTATGTACTCCGCTCCAATTTGTTTTCAAAGCGGTGGAATAGAGTTGCAGATGATAGTTTTTTTTTCGTCTTTTCTGCGATGAATCGTACGTCGATTTCGTTCGAATTCTCTCGAATGCTCCGAAGATTGCAGCATAACTTGATCTTCGCGGAAAGAAGAGGTGTGAGAAGAGCGGGAAGAGAGCATCCACTCAACCACACAGTGAACGCTCCGGTTGCCGTCAGACAGAAAGCGCATTCGAATTTGAATTTCTAGGGAGCATCCAAGCGAAAACTGCCGCTACCTCGTACCATGCTGTTCGTGTCCCCCTGTTGTTACATCGGCGGCGGCGGCGGCGGGGGTTTCTCCTCAAGAGAGCTTCTCCCTCCACGAGATTCTCCATAGGAGAGCCTCTGCAAGATATTCCCTCGCCTCGAAGCCGTTTTGGTCTTGATTCCTCAATTTCACCTCCACTCCGTCGCGCTGTGGCCTCTGCGCGCAGCAAGGTAGGAAAAAAGTCCAGGAAAGAACGAGAAATTCGAGCGAAACACGAAAACGAGGTTTGAAGAGAACATACAAAAATCATCAGCGGCAGCCGGGTCCACCGACAGACAAACAAAATTGAATTCTAGCATAGCGTGCCTCGAATCTTTTTTTTTTTTTTTTGAAAAAGTGCTCCCGAAAAGGGAGCACGAATCCAATCGACAACCAAATCAAGGGATTCAAGATCGATTATAGAAATCGATGAATGTCCTCGTCGTTGGTGAATTATTGGATCAGATCATTCAATAACCCCGGAAGTCGACCACCACGATGATGATGATGATGATGAGTAGGAGGAGGTGAATAATCGCAAGATCCAAAAAGGAAAGACGCAGTCGCATGCTTGAGGGGTGAATGAAGTTAACATTTAACAAATTGAACCCTCGCGCGGCTCAGCGGTGGCAAGGCGCACATGCCTAGATCACAGACAGACAGACAGACAGAAAGACAGACAGAAAGACAGACAGACAGAAACACGTTGATGAGAAGCAAGCGCCAGCGTGAATGGCTTGTGAAGGGGGGGTTGTAGCGCCGAGATAAGCATCATAAATAACCTCGATAGACTGCTCGTGAAATGGTGCCATAGTGCACGTAGGTGATGCCGACAACAGCGACTAATACGTCCACTACGACATCCACGGTCGTGCGATCGTACACTACGACGACGACGACCGCCAACGCCACTAGGGCAAGCAGTGCCCATCGTACACCATGACCACCGTTACATAGCGCACTCTCCGCTCGAGCAACCACCTAAGCACTCACTCACTCACTCGCCTACAACGCAACGCTGATGGCGGAACAAGGCTCCGTACATCCGGAGCACTCGGATTCCATCCGGTATGCTCTCCGTGTTGATAATTCTGAGGTAATTTCCACTTGATGGAGTTTTTAAATTTTCCGTTCGAACTCTGTGGATTCTCTCCCGACGAATCGAAGCTTTTTGTTTGAAGTTCTGGAGGAAGCGAACTCTGGTTGAAGGAGTTTGTGTCGTGGAGTTCTTCGACGCAGTGTCTGCCACTCAGATTCTTTTGGCCTTGGTTCTCTGCTTCGCATAATGTGAGCGGCTCCAGCAGAGATTCGTTAACTCCAGCCATCTTAACGATTGCTAATTAGTTCGAACGGGACGAGCGGGTCCGCGCATGTGTTGAGCGGAAGACGCTCCTCCGCATAGCGAGTCATTGATACTTGACGACGACGACGACGACAACACGAGCAGAAACGAGACAACACTCACTCAGTCATTCAGCAACTCTCCACTGAGGTCGTGCGCGGCGGAATTCCCGACGGCGAACGGGATTCCAACACCGGAAGATCCGGGTTTTGTCCCGATCGACACTTATTTATTTTCATGAGTCGATTTTCGAGGGGGGGGGGAGATGTCGAGATTTATGGCCGAATAATTTGTTTGAAGTTTTTGGTTAACTTCGAGAATAACGAAAAAAACAAAAAACTTCGTCGAATTTTCCAAGTATGAATTTCTCATCAAGACTTCGACCGAGAGAAATCTCGCTGAGAGTCAAACATAGAACAGATGAAAATTGCAAACAACGGAGCCGCACTCGTTCGAATCCACCCTGAGACCATTAGGTTGCTGAGCTGAGCCGGTCTCGTTCGTTCGTTCGGTCGGTCGGTCGCTCGGTCTGTCTGAGTGTCGTTTCATTGCCCGAGGGATCCGTTTGTCTGAGAACAAATTTGTACTGTGAGACATAATACTCTGTTCTCTCTCCCGTGTCTTTGCACTCACCCTTAAAATTTCCTAAAACTCGGCGAGCTTCTTGCTGACTGCCTTCTTCGTCGTGCCCTGGATGTCGACATGCTTTTTTTAATGTTGATTGCCATGCGGCTGTGCGAAGTTATTTTTGGCAGGAAACACTGTCTCGTGACGGCAACGCTCTTCAACAATTGAGTCGTGTATGGCCGAAACGACTTCCAGTAGTTGTGTCCATACTTCGACGGAGAGGGATTCCAAAATACAAAATTATGGCGAGGATGGAGCATCGATGGATTGAGTGGTGCGATCGGATGAGAACAATGAAGACCCGTCGGAGGATTCTCCCGCCTGATAGCGTTTATCTTGGAGAAACAATCGTTCGTTCGAAGCCGAGAAGGAAGCGATTCGTGGGGTGCGCGAGTCGAACTTTCAGTCTCAAAACGAGTGCTTCTTTCCGTGACGTTCTCTGACGTCGTCTGCGCCGAGCAGATACTTCCCTGAATATGAATGAATTAATGAAGATAATGAATGAATGGATGAATTAATTAATGAATATAGAGAAATCGAAGGAGAGCAGCGGCTGTGATTCGAAGATTTGATTGGCGTTGGCTCAGTGTTGACGTCGGAGCTGGTTTCTCAGCGAGAACGGTGCTCATCGCGGGATCGTTGCTCCCGCTGTTGTTGTCGTTGCTCGGGGCCGAACGGGATTAAAGAAAGAAGAGCACGGGCTAAAGGGGCCCGAAACGGTCGGTAGGCTCTCATGAGATAGTTTGTGTTTTCATCGTAAATATCGATAACTACGAACTTTTGTTTGGAGAGCCGGGTCTGTGGGGGCGAAGAAAGTTGTTGCAGCCGCAGCTAGAGCAGAAGAAAGAAAAGAAGCCGTTGCATGCGCAGATTTCCTTTCGCTTTCCTCGTGGGTTTGCTTCTTCCTCTCCTCTCCTCTTCGGCAGGCAGGCAGGCAGGCATCGTCGAGGAGCGTATTAACACCCCTGAGCCCCTGTGTCTGTTCTCGTTCCCTTCGTTTCCCCCTCCCCCTGTATCGACGCAGGCCAGCTTGGCGAAGAGGGAGGCGGACGGTCTGCAAGCAAGCAACCAACCGACGCCAGCATCACCGCTAAGTCAACATTAGGTCTAGTGGAGCAACATGGGAACGTAAGGATCAGGAAACCGGGACGCGAAGATGCAACTCTCCCAGGGGAGGAAACAAAAGCATTGGGTTCCATCGATGCCTCTTCTCTCGATGCAGGCGGGTAGCGACCGACCGACCGACCGACCGATCCGCTATTCTAGCAATTTGTTGAGGATTTTGCTTATTTCTCTTTGCTCAAACTCTTTCAACGAAATGCCTCGATCGCGCGCTCGTCCGAGTCCGCTGAGTATTCTCGAATGTGACATAAATTTTAGAGCGTCGCGTCTCCGTGAACTTGAACACAAAAACACATTCATCATCGCCGGCCGGCGACGCAAACAGTGGAAAGTATTCAGTGAATGACAATAGATGGCGAGACGCAAAACACGCTTCTATCGAGCGATGCGAACATGAATCTTCGAAACTCGAAACACCAGCAGGAAGAGAGGAGAGAGAGAGAGAGAGAATACTGGAGCTGAGACAAAAGCTGCCGTGAGAGAAGAAAAAATTCTCGAAACGTTCGCTTTCATTCAAGAGGATTGCAGCGCTGACCAATTATCTACTCTCGAGAGTTCTTTCCACGACTGCCGCTAACCGTCCACGAAGAGAGCTCTCGAGCGAGTAGCTGCCTGACCGCCAGACGGACGGACGGACGGACGGACGGCTCGGAGGAATTCGTTCGGCGGTTAGTTCTTTGGCAAATATGTTCAGCCGAATGTAATGAGAGCCAATTATGCTCTCAGCAATTTAGCTGCATAACTGAAGCAGAAACACCTTTGGGAAGCTCCGCGGAAAGAACACTCGAATGGTATTCCTCTCTCTCTCTCTCTCGTTAAAGAGAGAGAGAGACTCAGCCGACTTCTTTTCGGTACGAATGCATGCACTCCATTGGAACAAGCCTCCTATTGTCTAATCTCGGGTGGAAGTCTTTTCCGACGCTACTTACCATCGTCTAAATCCCTTCGTCACGGACGATATTCATTGTTCCTTTCCTTTAAGTTTTCATCATCGATCGATTGACGTCATCGAAGTAGCGCAATGTTCCGTTGCAGTGCAGTTCCACGATTGGTGATACGATGTCATGGGTTTATCTGCTTGCGAGGTTTATTATTATCATTGATGAGTATCTTCGATTGAGCAGGTGGTCACTCATATCACAGCTGCTGCCTTCCGGCGAAACTCTCTTTTCGATCGGTCCGCATCGCCCCGAGAAACGAGGATGCTACGACCCTTCGAAGAAGAGGACGACGACGGCTGCTATCGGATCGAGAGGCTAGAGGACATCCTCCGAAATTTGCCTCTTCGCTTCGGTGGTTTGAGTCAAGATCTGGAATCGGACGGACAACCCTTCTCGAATTTCCTCAAAGTGTTGAACTGTTCGGTGATTTGATGATATTTGGTTCGTTCTTGTTTTCGAGGATTTCAGGGAAAAGCTTTCGGAAAACGTTCTCTCGAGGCCCAAGAGAACGGCACGGAGGAAAACAGATCTGTTTTGATATCGGGGTAATTGTTTGTTCTCGAGTCGTCTCTTCGAGGAAGGATCTCAGGTTCAATATCCATTCGTAATTCGATTTGGTTGGCTATCTTCATTTTTCATTTTTCTCTTCCTGACGGAGAAAAGTGAGGGCAGATTGCCGGAGCAAGCGAGCATGTCAAAGATCGGACTCGCTTCAAAATTCAAAAACTTCGGCACGTTCGATCGAACTTGATTCAATCAGCGAGATTAGGAACGATAACAATTTCTACATTTCTCCGTCGAGCTTCTGTCCAAGATCTTCGGTGAGGAGTCTCGAGGATTTCTTTTTTGTACGAAGGCGAGTCCAACGAATTGCACAATCGAGCGGCGAACGTGATCCCTCGATGAAAGAAACAAAATAAAAACCAACTGTTTCATCGAACAAGAGAGAGCCGATTCCCCCGAATATTCATCGCTCTGTGGCGGCTTTTGAGAACTCGGTAGAAAACGCTTTCCAGCAGCAGACCTTTCGAGAAATCCCAAAATCCGTCGCACCCCTGTCGCCTCCTTCTCTTTCAACGAATTCAGGAAACTGTCTGTCTGTCTGTGAGCTGATTTCCGAGAAACTCCTCCTCAATCGTCCGGAAACATCGGAACACACGTACTCATATCTTCTTATCAAATGTTCGCTCGCGTGCCACTCTGGCAGCTTGATCGATCGTCGTTCAGCCGGCAACCATTGTGGAGTTGGCAAGCGCGGTCTGAAACCGCGGCATTCGTTCAAGTGGAGATCTTTTTCCTCTCCGCTCCTTCCGCAAGATAATTTCTCAGAGTGGTTTCCTGCCGCCGCCGTTCCGCTTTCCCTTCTCCAGCCTCTTGGAAACGAATCGCCAGAGAGAAACGAAGCCAATGAGATCTAACGAAACCAACAACAAACTCTAATGATAATTCACCGTATCCTCAGCTATCTTCTCCTTGCGAAGAAGAGTCTACCTATCTTCCTTCACGAATGCTTGCTCTCGGTTCGGTGCAAGCAATGAACGAGGCGAACAATCTACCAAGAGGCCGGGCGGCGGCAACGGCGGCGGCGGAACAGTTAATCGGACAGCCCAGCAACGCAACGCCCAAATCGAGCGTCGAGACTATTAGCGCAGCGATTCACACCTCTCCGGCACTTCGCTGGATCGTCGTTATGTTCAGTTCGTTCGTTCGTTCCAGTGTGAGCCTTCCACGATTCAGCTGCAGCCTCTTTTGGTTTTTTTCCTTCCCTGTTTCTCTGATAGAGTGGAAGTTTCTGCGCTTGCTGGGGTGTTCTTTTTTTTTTCTTTTTTTGTTGTTGCTTGAAAATACTTGAGGGATGCTTCTGTCACTCCGTCAGTGTGCGGTTCTTTCATCGATGGTGCTCGATAGCCTCCGCCCGTTCCCTCAATAGAATGAGGTCGACGAGTCTGATGCATCCAATGCTGCCTCACCAGTGAGTGAGTGAAAGAGCGGACGGGCCAAGGGAGTCAGGACTACATAGACGTTCCCTCGGTCCCCATCAGACCGTCCCTCTGTCCGTCCGGGGATCCATCCGTCACAGACCCCACCTTCTAGGGAAAAACCGCACTTGATCGGAACTCTCTCGACCAACTCACTCTCGATTGCTCCTCGCCGTCGTCGTCGACTGCAAGCGAGCCTGCATTGCACAACGGTGACGGTTGCTTCTTTTGGTTTCGGAAAGTCGAACGAAGCCTCGGAGCTCATCTTTCCTAGAGAACAGATTATTTTTTGAACAAATCTGTTCCATCATCATCAAGGAGTATTGGATTCGACAAAGGGGATTGAAGACGGCGGGGGCGGCAACACTGCTGAAGGAGTTTTTTCCCGGTCGATCACACTGCATCTGTGCAGGGCCAAAATTCACCTTTCTTTGAAATCGAACGACGGAACCCACGGCGGGGTCTCATGGCCGGCCCGCGAGTTTTCGTTTCTCTCCGAGATCGATCTCATTTTGCGTTGTTGAACTCGATTGGCTTTTTGTTTCGGCTGAACGAGAATGTCGACGAATGGACCTTCCAAGCGAAGTCCGTGGGACGAAAAGCGAGTCCGACCTGTCAAATCAGTTTGCCCTGATCCACGCGTCGCGATGTCCTCCCATCCTTGGTCTGTGAGTGTGTTCGAGAAAGAGAGAGAGAGAAAGAGAGAGGGTATGCCCTGAGCCGGATTAAGACCCGCAGCTCTGTAGCATCTATACAGCATTGTAGCGCTCATTCCCGGATAGATGTGTCCCTTTGTCCGTCGGGCCACGGCCGGTCTGTGTTCCTTCCGACTAAGCTGCTGGTCATGAGCGGTGTGGGGTGGACGACGATGGCGGCGGCGGCAGGACAACTGAACAACTGATTCAACGAAGAAACGGGGACCTCGATGGCCAGTTGGTCCGCCAATGTACTGTCAAGAGACTGAGCGTTGCTCGGTCCTTCGAATGAACGGGCAGTCGCGGCTTCGAACGGTCGGACGGTCGGCAGGCCGGCCGGCCGGCCGGCCGGGTGGGTGGGCGACAGGCTGAGCGGACACCCTGAAAGACGATCGGATGAACGAAGGGACGGAGCGGCAGTAGTAGCAGTGGTAGTATATCGGATGTCAATATCATCATTTGTCCACCCATATGTGGACCCTATAGGGATCAATAGCATTGAATACAACAGCCTTCTTTTTCGTTTCGTCAGCTGCGATCCCTTGAGCTATGCCAAGACCCCAGATGTTGCTACGGCGACCGCCACCATCGATGCGACTTCCATCCCTCCCTCCCTCCCTCACTCCCTAACCCCGATCGCCACCCTTCTTTTCCCCGAGTCATGTCCAAGTTGAAATTAAATTTTCCCAATGTCCCGAAGTTGGGGTCCACATTGGCGCTCTCAGAAACAAGAAATGGGAGAAATGAAGAACGCAGCCAGACAGACGATCCAACAAATAGAGCCGAAAACAAGATTGTTTATAAAGTTTCGTTTCACTGTCTGGAACTACCAGACAGACAGAGGAACAAACACGCAGGCCATGCGATGAGAGAGAGAGAGGGGGGGGGGCAGGGGGGTCGAGTGAACGGGTGATGCCAATGCTCAAGGGGGCAAGGAACGAAGCAGCTGTAGCATCGTACGTGGTGCATTACGGAGTCTCAATCACGTCCGAGAAAAGAGCGACAGTATGGCAGATACGATTCGGTGGTTTCTCTGTTCAACCCTTCGATCTCACCGCTCGTCACCGAAATGGCCGCTCACTCGAAAATTCGAATCAGTGGCGTCCGTTTCAATTTCATTTGAGAAACATAACCAGATAAATACACTTTTCAAGATGTTCCAAGTGTTGTGATGAAGTAGCCGGAAAACGGAATCAAGCTCATCTTGGACTTCCCATCATCGGCGGACCCGTTCCGTTGATCGGTATCTCCATCGGTATCACGGATTTACAGAAATGCCGCCCGTAGGCTGAACGAAATTGTGATCCCTGCTGCATGCCTTGAACTATCTCCTTTTTTCCCATGTTTCATTGACCAATAACGTATTTTGATGAAGATTCCAATATGTCTCTTCCAAAACTCTACGTTCTTCGTATCGGATTATCATCAAGTAAATTTCCTCCAACAGTTTCGAAAAGTAGAAGACTGCAACTCGCGACACGTTCTGGATCTTGACCCCTCAATTTCTCTTCGGGACAGTTGGAAAGAATCCGCCTCCTTGGGCTCCAGCCTACGACAACCTAATCAGAAATCGAGTCCTGGGCATCCCTGCTTCTCCTCGCAATATAGGGGGAACTCATCAGAATATGCATCCAGTTTGTCTCTTCGGAGGGTCGGAGCTCTCGACGGCAGTATGACGAGCAAACAGGCGGTCTTAGCCATGAGTTGGTCCTGGATCCGTGACGGACGAACAGATCTTCAGCTCCGAGTTCAAATCTAACCCGGGTCTTGGAAATTAGCCGACACGAAGACCGGTTACCTTCTCCCTCTGCCAACCAAGTCTTCGCTGGTGAATTTCGACAACAGCGCGCGGTTCCACTCGTTCTGATTGTATTCGACTGAAACCGAGCCGGAACGAAGTGAAACGAGCAGACCACGACCTCGGTGAAAACGATCTTTAATTTTGTTTGATCCCTTTTCCCCTTCTTCTATTTCTTGATGTAATCCGATGTTGCTCTCGTCGTCTGTCGTTTTTTTTCCTCCTTTGCGTATCCTGGTGCCTACTCTGTCCGTTCGGGTGTCTGCCTCCCTGTCGGTGTGTGTTGGTCGTTCTCCTCGCTCGCTCGCTCGCTCGCTCAGCTGCAGACTCGTCTCCTTGTTGTTCTCTTCCAAGCGGAGAGCGGGGGATAAGGGTAAGCGGACGAACGGGCGGGCGGGCAGACTCCCAGGCAAGGCAAGCGGGAGGCAAGGAAATGGGGAGTTAGACAAAGAGGGAGGCAAGCTGGTGAGGGAGGATGCCTGCCTGCCAGCCTGGCGGTGCGCTTTGGGTGGGAGACATTGAGGCGAGCTGGGAAGGATACCAGCGAGTTGACTGGCTGGCAAGAAAGCCTACCCAACTCACCCCCGTCAGCATTTGAGCATTGCGGATGCCCTCGAGCCAACGATGCGGACTAATAGGCCTCCCTCTGAGAGTCGTTCCCTAGCGGATAGACGAGCGAACAGACACGCTGACAGACGACGGATCCACAGACCGGACGATACAAGTGGACACCAGGAATAGAGCAACGTTTTTTAGAGTTTGTGCTTCATCGGAATTTCAGAGATAACGACACTTGGATCGGAATCTCATAGAATTCGGATTTCTCGTCTCCTGCGATCTCTGCGATAGGCAAAATCCGCATAAGCGATGCGTGAACCTTTTGAGCGAACTCGTCCGAGTTTAGAGGTATTCCGAGAGAAGAAAGAGACAGTTCAACCCTGAACTCCAGCGCCAAACGTAAAACATTCAGAACACCGACATAGTTTTTTCACGCCAAGTTTGTTTTGATTTTTGATGTTCTCGATCAGGGTGATTTCAGACGCTTGGTATCTAACTCGTAAGGCTCGAGTGATGCTCTGTTCACCAACATCGAAAACAGCAGCCGTATCGAGAGAAAAAAACAGCTATATACAAAGCTTGCTCAAAAATGTCGGTGGTGAAACAGGGGTGAGGCTTCTCCCGGAGGAAAGATAAATCACGAACGCTAGCAGTAACGGCCCCAATGATACATGCTGCTTTCCGTGTGTACGCTATACGCTGTGCGCTACGACAGGCAGGCAGGCAGGCAGGCAGGCAACGATAACTAGAAAACAGTCGAAGCTTCAAGCTGCGAAAATTTATCTTCGGTCCTCGTTCATTCGCTTTCATGAAGTGAGGACTGAGATGCTTCGACCGAATCCAATTTAACAGATCTGAGTCCTGTTCTCAATCGGATCTACGTTTATCCCGGAAAGAACCGAACTCGAATCGAAGGCTGTTGCTTCCCGTAGAAGAGCCGCACTTCGACTCAATGATCATCCACGTACATCATTTCACGGGGATGAGTTAGCTCACAGAGTCCGACGAGGAATCACAAGCTTGCACTTGACAAATGTGGAGACGCAAACCTTTGAGATTCTTTTCCAACTGAAGGTGCGACGTCGATTTCAAACGATGTCGTGTTTCGTTCCCTCGTCGATATCGCCCATTCTGAACGAGCCATAGAACGAAAACCCAAATTCTGACTTGATTGCTTCTTTTAGAAGAAATCATCTATTTTTCTGTTCCTTGTTTTCATCATGTCACAACACGGCCACGTCCCCACTCCTCGGGGTATAGTGACTCAACCAGCTATCACTAACAAGCATCGGTTTTTCTTAATATATTTTGTCTGTTCCGTTCGCAGTATGACGCCATGAGAAGACTCTGAGGGCGTGGCAACAGCTGCATTGGAGTCACCTGCTTCGAACGCTTTCTCCAGAACGCAACGTCGGACGACTTTTGTTCGGGTGTCGGTGAATATCGCGATCGACTTCACCTTGATGATATCGCCCTCCTGAATCGGCGGAAAACCGAAACACAACACCATTGAATCTATGGCAGGACCCTTCTCGTTCTCTTGTGTCTAGTTCAGAACTCACTCAGAAGGTCCGCTCTGATTGAGTTTCCTCAAAACCGACCTGATACGTTACGTGGTTCATCAGGCTCATCGATTAATCGGTTATATCGATCGACCGACCTTCGAATCTAGCGAAGTTGAGAGAAGCTCCCTCGTTTTTCAAGTCTTCCCATGTATAAAAACTCTCTAGAAAACTCTTCGATCGAACAGACCGGTCTGTCTGTCTGTCTGTCCGTCCGAATAGAGTTCATTCCATTCACCGAGCTCTGAGTTTACGATTTAAAGAATAAAAATTGTTGAATGCCCTCTTTCTGGGTGGGTGATGCAGTTTTCCAAGGTCGGGGTGACGCTCGTTTCCTCTGGAATCCATTTTTTGGTGGAAAGTCTCCAACGACCGGTTCGTGATGTGTCGTCGTCGTTGCAGCAGCCGTCGTCGTCGTCATCGTCATCATCATCAACTGAACAAGATGATGAAAAGAATGTTCCGCGAATAAGCTTCGCATCGCCCATCGTATGCTTCCCTGAACCCATTCTCAGTGATACAAATGCAGATGACAGACACGACCTCGACTTCAGAGCGGCCGGCGAGCTCTTCCCTCCACCAAAAACACTCCACAGACTCGGATTGAACCTTCGAGTGCTTGTCATGTCGGTCGCCATCTTGCCATGATGTTCAGGACTAGAACAAGCGTAGAAACATTTCAATGAGCCGAGTGAGAATTCTTGATTTTCACTTTTTCCACCTCACCAAAACTACAGCGATACAATTTGTCGCAGTAGGTAGTTCGGTGAATGAACCGTGAGAGGATAAAAAACTCGTATCGGGATGTATCGATCTCCGTCCACTTTCGGGATAAATGTATAAAGTGCACGGCTAGCCACGTACAATGCATTGGTACCGAAACCGCTGAATAAAGAAAGCAATTTTCGAATTGGCCTTCGAGAAGCAATTATTCCAAGATACAGTAGATCATATTTCACGACACCGGGCACCAGACTTGTCGGTTGTCTAGCTGCCTCGCCGATCGGTTGCTCGGTGAGCGAGCGAGCAAATTATTACCGATGGGTTGGGAACGCTGCCTGCCTGCCTGCCTGCCTGTTCGATGGTAAGAATGCACAGACCGGGCGCAGTGGTTTTGGTTCGAAAACGCTGGAGATGGCTTGGTTGTGAATTGAGTGTGATGAGAGAATAAATTCTTGGACACCTAGGCCTCTTGGATGGATCGTTGACTGACTGGCCGTCCGTTCGACCAAAGTGTTGCTGCTGCTGCTGCTTCTTCTACGGGGCGCCCGAAATCGCGTGCCTACGTCGAAAAAAAATACAGCCATTGAGGCTGTAGTCTTCGAAAGAAGTCTCGTACGAAGGATCCCAAACGATGAATTGACGAGGGGCGAAATCGTGAACTGTAGGCTCCCATGGTGTGAGGACGCTCGTATCCCTTCGGTAAATATTGTGTTGTACATACATCGGATTTCATCGAAGTCGAGGGGCACCAGGTCCTGATTTCAGCTGCATACGCCACAAGCCCAGATGACAAAAGCATCCATCATGTGATCATCGACTGCGAGTGCCGAGTCCGACCGAACGGGCGAGCAGGCAGCGTTTGAAAGATTGTACAAGAGAAATGCTCCATGGAGATATTCATTCCATGAAAATTCTCCACGTTGTGACGTCTGTCTTCCAGTGTTGAAGTTTTTGTCTCGCGGCACCAAACGAGGAAACTCCTCGATTCCTCGTTTTTCAATCCATAGACCGAATTCCCTCATGTGGAAACTATCGATACGAATTTTCGATGACAGTAAACTAGGAAACGACGAGAAGCGGCAAACCGATGTCCTCATGAAACGATCAGCTCCGTCCATCGAGCTGATTCGAGCGGGCCGTTGACCAAGTTCGAAAAATCAAAGATCTAATGTGAGAGAACTTTCTCGCTGAAGTGTCATTCTTCCGCATAACTAGAACGGACAGATTTTGATTCCGGATTTCTTTTTTCTTCCACAATGGAACAACCCACATCCAGAATGTCGAAATTTTCGAATTTTCGGAGAAAACGCGCTGCACCCGAAACCGTTCCGCCTGGTGTCGGTGCGCAAAGTCGAAATCCATCACGAAAAGAATCTGGGTCCAAAATATTTTTATTCGGTTCGATTCTCTCCTTCAGACTTGTGACGCCGATGAAGAAAATTCTACGAAAACATCGAAGTTGGAAAAAATAGAATGACAACTCACAACCCCTTGGAACAGCGCTAGTTGAGTTCCTTCCCAGATTCCGAATCTGGAGAATCGACATTCACTCACGTTCTACATCGGACTCATTCCGCACTAACATATTGGCTTGGTCCAAGTTATATCGAATCTTGACTGAGCATTGTTGGCAGCAACTATGAAACTGTGGTGTTTCACCACCTCGGATCGGCGAACCGAGTCCGGAATGCGGTTCCCGGAAGAGAAGAGAGCGTTTCTTCAAACCTCATTCGAACGGGAATTATCGGAGGTTTCGAATCGGGTTTCGCATTTCCGTGGATCCCAGGAAGCGATGATATCTAGTCCCACTAGTTTGGGCAATCGAAAAGTTGAGTCCAACCAGAAGCAAAGCGAGGAATGAATTTTGAACGCAGCGTATGTGTACCGGGAAACACACGAACTCCAAGCAAAACGAAGGCGCTCCATCAAGCCGGGCTCAGGAGGCAAACACGTATTCAGGAAAGAAGATTGGCGACTGCATCGATATGGATTTGATCTCAGTTCTCTTCGAAGGTGCCGCTGACAAGTACCGAGACGTCGGTCGCATCGTCCAAGTTCAGTACTTTTCCAAACCGCGCGCCACGGTCAGACTGGCTGCATCTGTTTAGGTAATCGCCCACTTTTCTCAAGATACTTGAAATGTCTTCAGTTCAAACAAGGCGTAGGAAGGAATCCGGTCGCAAGTGTTTCGAGTGGATTTTGTGGATCGAATGCGGGGTTGTAGGCGGCGCGGCGCCGGCGCTCTGGTGGAAATCTCACAGTCGGTCAACACATTTTTCCCCTCCAATTCGGTTTTCTACTGAAGCGTTGGTTTGTTCGCTGGCATCGGACTGCTGTGAATCAAAAACGGATCCGTCGCGCTGAGACAGCATTTCTGGTTGCTTTTCATGGAAAAAATAGGCTGCGGATAGTTTTTTGACATTCGATTCGGGAGGAGACGCGCCGCACCCATATTTTTGATAGGAATGAGCGAGAAAATAACTACTGATCGACTTCGGTTGGCCAAAGCTACATCGTGCAGGCGGAAGCAAGTACACATCTCGAAGTGGGAGAGTTAGCTGGGAATAATCTTGATTTCCAATCCTAAACGTGAAGTGTCGGGTATATAGGAAATCACTATTTCATTCGATGCAAATCGAAAATCCGTCGTTTCCATTCTGTGAGCACGTCGATCAATCTGTTAACCCTTTTCGAATGATCCTCTCGTTCCAGCCCGAGTGCGGATTTCAGCAGAACGGAACGTTTGTTCTCAGATCAACCAGAACCAGCCAGTGAACTTCACGCCGACTAGGGACGCCAGAGATTCGAGTCATCAAGTCGACTGCTAGACTGCATGTCATCGATTGTGAATTTCTTCCAGCTCTGTCCTCTGATGACAGCTATCGTGAAAACGGGGATGGATGCGTCGGGGTTCCAGTCAATCGAAGACGGACGAACGGACGGACCGGTCGTTTTTTATCCGATTGAGTCAAGTGAGTGGTGCGCCGCAACCTGTTGGCGGTCAGGAAGAAACACAATTGCGTCGCTTCGAGAATTTATGGGAATCGACACTTGTTCAGACATTTCTCCTTTCGGAACGCGGCAGGAGTCGTCTCATTCCGTCCGTCGGGCGCCCGATATGAAGCTCGGTGGTCTCGTGGCTATGAGTGGGAGTCTCTCGGGGTTTGGGGAAAGGAAGTGTCAACGTCCGTCTCGCAATCGAGGCGCGAATAAGGAACCTTTAGATTAGGCGTGCATAGAAATTGCTGTACGGTACCTCACAGCAAGCAAGCAAGCGATCGAGCGAACAAGCAGCCAGCCAGACTGGCAAGCTCTTCGTGTTATTTATCGCTAGCGGTTTACTCTGGTCTGCTTCTTTTTTCGTAGCCTCCCTCTGCTCAACGGAGGCCTTCTTCAGAAAATGGTGATCAGGGTGAAGAGAGCCCACATCTACCAAAGCACCACGCGTACCAAACGGTGAAGCAGCGAGAGAGCTATCGGGTAAGAAAGAACGACCGACGGATCGACGAACAGGCAGCCAGGCAAGTGAGCGAGAACGATGCAGCGGCAAGCCGACGGAAAATGCACCACATCACTTCATCCCGCGCTTTTCGCCTTTTCGTAGAGCAGAACAACAACGAAAGATCATTTGAATCGTTGTCTACCGAGGGGCGGATCTCGTTCGGCCAAAAAGAGGCGAACAGGAGGCCAAGGCGAAGCACTCGCCTTAACTCGATTTCCACCTGATACAGGTTAACAATTTGTGAAGACTTCGCGGGGCGTTCGTCAGCGACAGAAAGAAAAATGACGACATTGGATCTTCACTTATATCAGGGATATGCACGAAAACGGAAGGATTTGTGGAAGGCGATCGTCTCCTGAGGCCGATCCTCGCCTCCGTAAAAAGTGTTTTTTTGACATCAAGAACGTGTATTGATCCGTATCGTTAATTTTTTTCCAATCCGAGGAAAACTGAGAGTACAAACGCGAAAAGCGGTGAGGAATCACCAGGAAGGAGAACCTCACAGTTGCACCACTCGAGTCCGGGGAGATGTTCGATCAGCTATTCCCGCTTCAAATTCAGTTGTGATATCCTGAGACGAACTGATGCGGAAAGATTTCTGTGGAACTCGCCTGCCGAGGAATTCCTGTTCGGAAGATCTGTTTGCCAGAGCACTTGAGACTGTTTGACCATCCAAACGGTATCAACAGGTAATCCGATCTCTCTGCATAGCCAAGAAAATATGTGTTTGCCGAATGCCCATGGCCAGATCGTTGCCGCTTCTCTACTACACACTACTGGGATCCAATTTCACTGAACTATTTTTTCTCAAATTCTGATTCCACGTCCGTTTCACCCCATCCAGAAACAGAGAAACAGGAACTGCCGTCGGCGGATCCCAGTATGCAGGAGCGAGGAGAACCGAAAAGTCAAGACCGGTGTTATCAATTTCGGTTCTTCCTTGACCAACGAATGGCGGCCAGAGATCGGTATCGATAGCCGCCTCATTGTCGTCGTCGTTGTCGTCATCAACAACATCATGAGCATCGCGTCGTGACGACAGTTCCAGCAACATCGTAAGCGATAAGAATCTCGACAAGATCTCTGACCAAACCACTGTCAACTTCGAACCAATCATGGCTACGTTTTCCATGGGACAACATTCGGCCAGCGAAGAGCAGAAGGAGAAGAATTAATGTCTGACCTGTCAAGGTTTGCATTGTCAGTTGCGATAATTGAACGTGTTATCAGATAGGCCGCTGGGCCTCGTCGCTCATCATGGGCTCGTAACGCTCCCTTCGCTCGATGCGACGCGATCATCGAAGACTCGCTGTCGGAAACTGCCTGATTCGAAACTCGTGATAACGACTCGGGCCGATGATGCGACTTCTCGCGAATCGGAGGCTCGTTCCATCGGAAGGAACTCCGACGTCTAAAATATCAACATCCTCAATTGTTGCATATGATGAAACCGATGAGACCCTTCGTCTGAGGATCGCAAAACGTTAGCTCCGCGCACCGGCTGTGGTCACAATGATCAGAGGGCCTCGCCATCCAGATCTTGGATGTATGTACATACCTTTGGGCACGTGTACGTGGAGCAATGTTCTCGCCAGAGTTACTGCCGTCTCTGGGGACGCGGCGCTTAACATTTTTACCCACAGACATACACTCAAAGACCGAGCATGATACGCTTGTATTTATGCTTCCCTGGGGCCACGCACCACAACCACGCGACTCTAACTCACGAGAATATGTGGAATGCACACAGAATTCAGGCGAATGGCACAGCACTCCCTTAGAGTTTTATGGAGCGCTCTCAGGGTGACTCCAAGTGCATACTATTGTCAGAAAACCGTATGATTCCGTCCTAATTTCACCGTCAAAGCTACTTAGACGCGTGGATATTTTGGGAGCCTTTTTTGATGCATACATGGCTGAAGCAGCACCCGTTCGCTCGCTCCAACTGCACGGATCGACAGGAAAGCTGATTTCTGATTGAGTTCCCGCAGACCCTGCTCCAGCTTTCTCGTCAGCTATGTTCAGTTAGAGGAAGGATGGCTGCCGAGAGTCTGGACGGCTACTTCGGTCTTGTTCGCCGAGTTGTCAACTCCATCTGTTCCCTCCATAGTTAGAGATGCCTCCGGGTGAACTCACCCTCTTCCTGTGAACTCTACTCAACGTCAGAAGCCCGATCTCGGCTTTACGTTGCTCACTTGTGACTATGTCACTACCCACCTTCTCTCGGAACTCGATGACAGGCTGCGAATTCCTGAAAAGGTGTTGCGTCCGCAAGTAACGTTTCATGTGCCGCTGAATCAAGTTTCGCAGATAATCATATTCGGACGTGAACGATTTTCAGAGGGAAAAAATGTTCAGAACAGATATTTCCCGCGTCCTTTGTTCTCCGGTCGGAACGATTTTGCCGCAGTACTACGTCTTGCGGAGGTGGAATGCCACAAGTTTTATCTCTGGAAGTTGAGGCATTATTCATCAATCACTCTCTATCAATTCTTGGAATTGTTCATCGGAGGTCGACCACATCGATGATTTTCGCCCAATTACGGCCTGGGCTAGAACAATGACGCATCAATTATTATCCATCGCATTCGTCCGCCGAATGCGTTTTGAGAAGAGTTGTGAGATTTCCAGGAGTTAAATCAAGAGCCATGGAGATGACACGCGATACTGTGTTATTACAGCAAAAGGGAGACCAGTGGGAGAAGATAAACTGATCATTCCGACATAAAAGCCGAGCTCTCCTTTTCGGCTGTTAACAACAACAACGAGCCTCCGGGTTATTGCGCGCGGAGTTCTCTGCTTCGTAAACGAACGAACGAACTCGGGAAGTTCACCGTGAAACAACGATCGGTTCGTGTTTGAACGCGACACGTGATACCGATAGGGTGCTTGTCCTCGCCGCGAGAACGGAATCTGCTTTCCGCGTGACCCGATTCACCTGAATTCGAGTGACGGAGATGCCCGAAACGAATTTATGCAGCTAAGTGCGTTCGAATGCATTTGGCTGCTTGCTTGCTTGACATCCCCCTCAACCTGTCCCGCTGAGCTGCCCTCTCGTTTCGGCTTTACGTTGTTGTTTTTTTTACGATTTCGATTTATTGCGACGTCTGTCGGTAGCAACGCAACTAAAAAGCTGTTGTAAACTCGGCATGGCGCTAGCAGTCCATGTGTGCAGCCCGCCGTAAGTCCGTCGATCCATCCGTATTTTGGTTGTCGCACTTCAAGATCTTCATTGGCATTGGTCGAACGCCGGAGCAAGCTGTTCAAGCTGAAAGCATCAGAGTCTCCGTCTGCGCGTCTTGGGAGTCACCGCGGATCCGTCCACAATTTTTAACAGAAACGTTGGAGAGAAGTCGTTCGCGCTTTATTGCTTCTGTATTTTTTTCGTCAATATATTCTATCATGGAGCGGGACGACACTCTCTAGTCGCTTTGATCGGTGACACCACCTCTGAGTACATGTATTTATGCCCCTGGATGAATGTTACTTGAAAACGCTCGGTCGACCACATTCAGGAACGATTCTCCGGCAAAGAATCCTTTCGGACCACCATGCAACTTCTTACCTCAAACTTTTGTCATCAGATCATGATTGCTGCTGAACAATTAGCCCCAAGGAATACTTGTCGGTGCCGATTTGAGCGAGGCCGTCCTCCATTAAAAGAATCCTCCTCCATCTCAGTCTCCTTCACCATGAGTGGTCTCAGGAGAGTCAGAAATTTCTTGCAATCCTTTCGAAAACGCCAGATCGAGCGATACTTTCAGCAATAATTCTATTTTGTCGATTTCATGAGTGAACAGCTCTCCAATGCAATTCCGATTCGGAAGAAAGAAAAGATAGCAGAATTTTGTGAACAACAATGCAGGCTGGGATCCAGTGTCGTCGGAGTGAAGACATCATGGTATGGACACTCATCTGTCTCATGAATTTGGGCGAATGACGGCGTCTCGATGAATCGTTTTGTGGAATCATTTCAGGGAACTTGAGCACCAAGGACCCGTGGGGAACGCTCCATAGAATTGATCATACGAACCTGGAGGAAAACTATCCCCATCGGACATTGAGAGAGAGCTCCTTGGAACTTCGGCCCTCGGATTTGCGTGCTGGGATTTCTGAGCGACGCGGCCTGTTGCTTCAGAGAAGAACCGGCAACGAAATCCTAGATGCGCTTCCACGAACCCTGAACACGATTTGGAGTTGGATGAAACCACCAAGCGTAGCGGAGTATTTCTTTCTCATTATCTGATTGATTGGTGTACGTGAAGTCATTTCCCATGCCCTCTTGGCCGAATAACCTCGAGAGAGAACGTTCGATCTCCAGTGGCCGCCTACGACGACCTGCTGAGGAAACTTGGTCCCGAAAATCGTCCGCTAATCCCGGGTCGACGAGCATGGTGGATCAGAGAGGCTAACACAGCATTTCGACGTCAGAACATCGGAACGAGAGGACGAGATGATGTTGAGTCGGAATTTTCAAGAGTGGTTTCTAATGAGCGATACTTAATTTATGCTTTCTTCAGCGTGTTGTGGACAGATCGAAAGATTCTGGCCAACTATTGCGATCAACTCTCGCGGCCGGCGGCTGTCTGAATACATGAATTGTATATCTGTTCTCTCTTCTTGGTGCCAATCAGCCGCTGTGGAGTAAATGAGAAATCAGCCGCCCGTAGACAATGCATCGCAGTTCATCGCTGAGCCTCGAAGATTTTCGAAGAATCATTGGTGGTCAGGTACTCTTGCTCTCCATCCAAGCCTCCCCCTTTTATCAGAGAGAATGTCCAAGAAGCACAGGAGCGCTTCGGCGTTCGCTGAATACCGTCAAAATTTCGGAATTTTTGTCCATCGACGATCATCGAAAGGTTCCGGAAAAATAACCTAGACCTTCGTGTCTGGGAAGCTCGTCATAACGACGTCTCATTGCATCAAGAATCGTAGATGTACGGATGCATTCGGGTCAATTGAAAAGTGGGAATATAATCGAAGATAAATCTACGAGAATAAAAGAGAGAATGAAAATGTACGCGTTCTTTACCCAGAGCTCAAGTGCGAAAGAGAACTGATTGTGGGATGAAAAGACTCGGGAGAGAAGTCAAGCAACATCCACGTCTTCGTTGTCTCAACCTCTCAAGCTCGAGAATTCGGGAGCAAACGATGACGAATTCGGTCGAGAATGGAGTCAATCAACATCCTCGCCGTCTCATTCAGTCGTTGTAATTCGACGGAGATTCTACTCACTGGGTAATCAAAGGAGAACTTTCAAGCATTTCTACGCGAGAAACGGCCCCTCACAAGATGTGCTTCAGAGGTTTCAGAGCTCGCCCACGAAGACGGAACTCGTTGGTTCCGATTCCGCTTAAATTCCCGGAGGACTCGGACAAACATCGATCTGCTGAGACAACTCGCGCCTGACATGAAAGGCTGATTATCTGCGTATAAATGAAAACATATATGCACACGAAAATCTAGATCAATAAATATACCATACCTTACCAACCTGGTGTACTGAATGAAACCCTCGCCGATAATGTATACTTGAAACTAATGATGTCTCAAGAACGGCTTGCGAATAAATCGTAATTTTGTTCACTG
Organism: Neoseiulus cucumeris; assembly: GCA_021527715.1. Taxonomy (NCBI): domain Eukaryota; kingdom Metazoa; phylum Arthropoda; class Arachnida; order Mesostigmata; family Phytoseiidae; genus Neoseiulus; species Neoseiulus cucumeris. Next base: position 761,478 of record JAJSRV010000038.1, on the reverse strand, counting down.
GGAGGTGTAGACAATCGATGTCCGCCGACGTCAGTGCCGTAAAGTGTTTATTACAATTTCTTTTTGTTTCGTGCAATGCCTGTCCTCATCATACATATCTCCTGGAGAACTGAAAAACCACGATCGAGACTGAACCTGAGCCCGTTTGAAGAGACACTACCTAAGTGATTGCAGGAAACAATTTTAGACAACAAGATGAGTACGAAAAGCACGAATGAAGCCGCTGAGTTCAAACTATACTTCGCTCGTTCTCTGAATCTCGTCGGAAGGGCCGCGTGTAGTCCTTGTTCGAAGTCAAAAAAAGAATTTCTTCCTCTTCCACGCACTCCTTAACTTTTCTCAGGGACCCCTCAGCATTGGGAAAAACTGAAGAGAATCAATGTAGAACTCGTCAAATGAACTCGTGCGCACCGCTCGCGTTTCAAGCTGAGACGATTCTTTCGAACTCGCACCGGAATCCCGAAGCGTTGTTCCATCCATCGAAGCGTTGTGTCATTTTCCACTCTTGAATCGTAGAAGGCTATCGCTAGTGAAGTTGAAGTTGATCTCAGGATGAACACCATAGCAAACTAAGGGAAAGTCCTTCATGCGGCAGCGGATTTTGGCGGGAACTGCGACGAGCGTCAACAACATCAGTGATCAACTCCAGCGACGAGACGAGACGCAAACCACGCATTTGTGATACATCGCTTTGGACCTCGTATCTTGTATGCAATATCGTTCTTCGACCGATTCACACTTTATCAGCGAAGAGCAAAGAATCTGCTCCGAGTCGACAAGCACTTCTTGGCTGAGCAGCTCGTAATAAGAAGGAAATTCGCCTGAACGACGGCGAGAATGTTGTTATTCGGAAGAGATTCTCCTTCGACTCGACTGCCCGCGCTCTTCCTGAGCTTTAGCGGGAGTGGCGTCGAAAAGCGTCCAGTTTTTTTGAGAGCGAGCGAATCAGGCTCCAGCACTAACATTAGTCGACGAATTTCAGCATGAGTGGGCACTACGCATATTCCAGAGCTGCGATCCACAGAGTTTGGAGCCAGGCAGCTCGGCGCATACTTTGATTCGGCAGCATTTGGCCACAAGTTTCTAGTTTAGCGAACATGCACAGCGTTTCCCGACTTCCTCCTCGAGTGTTTGCGGTATTTGTTGTGGAATCAATATTCCAAACTGTTCCGTGAGTGTGATCGAACGTTCGCACAAAAACATTTTTCGGCACCTCAGCTCCTGCGGCTCCGATTGCATTTCAGATGAGATGATGTTTAGACTCGACATGCGCAGTGTGTTTGAGGTTTCAATTTCCGCTGCAGGAATGCGGTTGCAGAACCCAGGCGACCTTGTGTTATATCCGCGATCTCGACAAATTGATGTGGGACGAAGGAAGATTTCGAAGCTTGATTTCTTGAAGGGATCTCAAATTTCACTCTGGAATCGAGTGTTGAGATCGAGAAACGCATTGACGGATCCCCACAGGCGAAACAGCTGTCAGAAAATCGCCGAGATCTCATTTTTCCCAGTGACATCATCAATTTGGATCTTGACAAAAGGCGACCAAGCTCTTCGGTGATTCGAATACCCGATCATCAACCAGAATGGTGAGTGATCGGATTGAACAGCCTAGGATGCCGCCGGTGTTGGTCTTTCATGAGCCAACAATTTTGTCGGAAATTAATCGAAACCTAACGACGATTTTGCGAACTCGATGGGGCCTTGATGAAATTCATCACATTGTTTCCAGACCAGATTTATTGGAGCACAAAAGTTTTCCGAGAGCGCTAGGAAAATCACGATTAAATTGCTCATGAGGAGATCGAGAAAGTATTAACTGATTCTTGCTTCTACGCGACGGCGACGTGACCGCAACTCGGAAGTTGAGTCTCACGGGGACTCCGTGTTTGCGCGGAACAGCTGCTCTGGAGTGCGGAAGATTTCAGTAGATAATTTTACACTCAATTTCACTTTCTCCGTTGTCCCGTTCTCTTCACAGACGCCACTAACGCAAGCTAATCACGAGCAGAAAGCTGCCGACCGCTCTAATGGTTTCGGCTCTGGTGACTGTACAAGTTGCTGGACTTCTCGCCGCCACCGAACCGGTCGCGTTCGATGCGAAAAACGCGGATGGTTGCGGGGACAGCATACTCCCCGGACAAACGGACAAACTAAGGGATCGGCGGACGACCGAGCAGTTGGAAAGAAGAAACGAACCGAAAGAACGAACTCTTGAATGATCCGTGCCTGCTGGGAACTCGACAATGAGTCGTTCCCTCCAAACAAACTTAGAAGCTCGCGCTCTGAGTGAAGCAATTCGAGAGGATATCAGTGCCACGGCTGAGTGGAGGGCTGACTGACTGACTGACTGACTGACTACGCGAGTGGCGGCTGGTTGGCGCAGTCAAAAAGTCGGGATCGTGGATTTGCTTGGAGTGAAAAAAGGAGAATCTTTTGGACGCATTGAAAACTTGATCCTCGCAGGAAACATTTCAGACGAAAACTCGGCGAAGGATTCTTAAACGGGTCAGCCCAGCTGAGCCTCGGTGACAAGCTCTATCTAACTATCGTTCCGATGAAAAATTGGATGGTCTCCTAATCTCCTACCAGCTGTTCGAGCAGCCAGTAGCCAGCTGAAGGTTTTCTAAACAAAATTATCTCACTAGTGTTCAAAGAGCGCACTTCACCTGTGCAGGAGGAACACGGGACTCGCTCGTTAAAAATATCATGCCAGCGTTGACAGATTCGGGGAAAAAAAGCTGTTGTTCGTGGGTTATTTTTGAAGATATTGTGGTTGGCTGGGTTGGAAAAAAACACGCGAAAAAGACAGCGATCTCCCCGAGAAGCGTGCTTTGTGACCAAAATACCGTCCAGGTGTTGAACGAAGGAGAGCTGGGCCGTGTTATGTGCGAGTCCACAAACCAGAATAGACGTTTGTTTTGCCGAGATTAATGAGCTGAGTTGGAACACTGACTGGAAGCAACCGTGAGATCACCAATCCTTGCCAGAGATTCTTCCTTCACGATATGGATATCCTCGTTTGAAAATCATGACGATCGAATCGATGAGTGTTTAGCACTCCGGGTGAATTCCCCGATGATGAATTTTACAACTTGGGGTCCACAGTCTAGTCTTTCTAACATCCTCTCCTGAAGGAGTCATGTAGCTCTCACCATCGAATCTTTATCGCGCGATCTGTTCGAAATAGAAGCTCTGAAGCGACGGAGCTTATTTCGAAAGTCGTGTTGACAGAGTCCGTTCTGAGCCCGTTGGAGGAGCGTAACGAAAAAATCTCCCAACTCACGTGTCGAAGCTGAGTGATCCAAACTATCTTCAATATGAAAAGTGAACTGAGTTGACGATTTCCCAATCACAGGCTGCGAACAACGTTAGATCTCGTTCGAACGAAGAATACCATACCACTAGTTCGTCGCTCGGTGTGTACTCCCCTTTATTCCGATTCTTAAACCTGTGGCATCAGCGATCAACAAACACAGTTTTTATGCGCGAAGACCTCCTCTGTGTTTCACAAAAACAACTTCGTATCAACGAAAAAGCATTCGAGAGTGAGGACATACGTTTTTCAAACAAGCTCAGCTCCGGGCCTTGACTTTCTTATTGATTTCCATCTTGAGATTCCGTTCGAGCTCGGCAAGTTTCTTCCTATCTTTCTCACTGAGGGTTTTTCGGATTTCAGCTCTCATTTGTTCGATCTGCTCCCTGCGGCGTTTTTCCTCCTGGGGCGAAATTTTCCTCGTGGGGTCCACTTGCTCGGCGGCTGAATATTTAACGAGTATCTTCCATGCGGCATCGGAACCCTTCTTCGTCATGCCAACCATCCGAGTCGCGTTCTTGAAGAATGTTTCTGCTCGGCGGAGGAACTCGTCGTTGTCCATTTTGGAGGAGTTGTCGCTCGGATTTCCTTTCACCTCACGAGAAGGCGTCGCAGGAGATTTCGGCATTGCGACCGACTTCTGACGCATCGGGTTACGTTGAGACTTCACTTGTTGCCAACATAGAAACGATAACACAAGAATCACAACCTGGTGCCTCATTTTCGAGCACTGATTCAGCTAACAAGTAAACGTACTCCCCAACTGAGTGGAAATGTTGATGCAGCGACTCGCAATTGATGTTATTCTGACGGAGTTCTGAGGGATGATTCTTTTATGCAAATTGAGTCCAGCTGGTTCGGGAAAACCTTCACGCCGACCATTGTTCGAGACATGCGCCAACAAAAAAAATGGAAAGGAATCACAGCTAGCCCTCAGTTTCCGTGCTCCAAACCAAGGTTCACTCCCTCGCGAGGTGATTCGTATCGTGATTTTGAAGCGTTTCCGTTACACGAACAGACGATCGACAAACTCGTTTTCCACTGATTTGTCAAACCATGAGCTATCAAGGCGTTTGTTCGTTCGTGATAGAAACCCAGTTTTAAAAATTTGTTTATTCACTGTCCTCGTGCCCCAGCTAGTATTTGAATTGCTGCTGTTAGATCGCAAGCAAACGATACAATGACATGATTCAGCAATTTAGCTATTTATTTGATCAACAAAACGATATTTCAGATCCCTGCAATCATCCATGACTATGATGAGTTTAGAACGCGTGTCATGCGACAATATCCCTAACATGGCACGTCAAAAAAAAATCGCGGTGACTATTCGCCAATGTCACGCCGAAACACTGTCATGTGGGGCGTTGTTCTTCGAGTGTCGACCTTCTGATTTTGGATTTGCCGAGATATGTTCAGTAGAGTCACAAATGGGTGCATCTATTTGCAAGCACGATTTACAAAGCTCAAGACTGGATGCGCGGAGTTAAAAAATATATATGATTAAGATCTTGCAATTATTTCCAAGCGCATATCCAAGTTTGATCTCCCAATATTATGATAGAATGTTTTCCCGTCAGTGAAGGTCCCTGCCGGAGCATCGATGGGCTCTCGAAGTAATTGAGATTGCGCTTCCTGGAAGGGAGCTCCATCAGTAGAGGTGAGGATTCCGGCTGGTAACTCCTGCTCCAGCTTCTTTTTTTCTAATTCGGATTCCTCGCCTCCACCAGGAGAGAAACTGATATTCCGGATGAGCACTTTCGATTTCGGAGCTGAGGTTATGAACTCGAAATCTCAATCCACTCATCATCACTCACGGACCAATTTCAGACTGTTGGGGAAATTTCACCATTGATCTTGAGTATCGACAACGTTTGTTGGCTGACCAACGGTCTCTCCTCTCGCGAAATCATGGGACGACTTTTTTCCCAACGCCGCATCGTAACAAATGATCGGACTTCCGATTCCTACGCCGAAAACTCAATCGTTGTGCTCCACTGTGTCGTGTCAAGCTGAGCAACCAGCATGCGGGAACACTCGTCGCGGACACATTATGTACTGAGTCCAAATGTCGTGTCCTCTCTCGTATGTCTTTCCTGATAAACAAGTCAGGTAACCGCCGTGTTGTGCTTTTTGATATCTGAAGCGGGCAATCTGCATGGAGCTCCCTCACTTCGCGCCAGCTGGTGTACCGGAAGAAGAGTATGAGAGATAAGAATCGAGGGTAGTATCTCCTGCTTGCAAGGCGACTCGGGCAGTGGAAACTTACGAGATCAAGAATTTGTTGTCCTATTCAGGAATCCAGCACAGGACATCGTTTTCCCAAATATTCCCAAATATTCCGAATTTGCCCCTGCGGCCCTCTGGAGCAGTGGTTCCCAACCGGGGAGGCGCGAAGACACGCTGCGCCTCACCGAGGTCTATGGAAGGGGTCCACAAGAGGGGCGCTTCGCTCCGTAGAGCTCTATGCTGAGGCGAAAATAGGGGGGGCGCGGGTCGAAAAAGGTCGGGAACCACTGGTTTAGAGGATTCTCTGAGTAGAGGACGAATTCGTGATCAAACTTCGATTACTTCTCTCGGGTTCACATATTTCGACCATTGCGTTGAGTGGGCTCAAGCATTTTCGGCATAGTATCACGCGAGTTGGAGGGAAGCCATGACTTCTAAATTCTGCTCAACCTCAAACCTTAAATCTGCACTCTTTGACCTCAGGAAGTGTGCATTTCTTTCACGAAGCGACCTCAGCCTGCTGCGTTATTAGTCGTTCGGCACTCTTTCAATTCTTGATAGTTTAAGACTTCTCGAGTATCTAGCTGTTTCACTTCTGCATTCGAGCATCCGCCCTTTCTAAGACCCTTCGCTGAAGCAACCGTTACAGGTACAAACCTGGAGATTGAGCCCTCTCTTCCTGGGCTGGAATGGCATATTTTTACACCAGGCCGTGAGATGATGAGTGAGAGCGGGGGCTGACATGCAGGTAAATATGACAGCACAAAGACTCGCCGGGACTCGGGAAATGATTGTAAACCGATGTCGCTTTCGTTGAGCCTCTACCGTACATTTGATGCGCGAAGAGTCTCGCGAGAAAAATCCAGGCTAATATTTAAAACCCGCAGGATCTTTTCATGGATAGACAACCAGCAAGGTTCGCGGATCAAAGTGGTTGATCTCGAGTGACGTTTGAAACGAGGATGAAAACAGGCTTTTTACATAGTGTCGCAGTCACTGATAACAGCGCGTCGAATAAATCTCGCTCTTTGCTAGCTGAGCCAATCTAGATTGAGTTTCAAGGCATTCTTTCCTCTCCTGTGGACACTTGTTTGTCTTTTTCGATGAGCACCCTGAAGAGTCTCTCGAGCAGACGCTTTCTGCCAATCCTCGGTGAGAAGTTTTGAGTTGGTCCAGCTATATGCCATCGTCCCCCTGTGATCTGGGAGTTCACTGCCTCTGACCGAGTATTCTGTCCAAAGTATGTTCGAGTTATGTGAAATTCGATGATGCAGGATTGGTGAAAACGGAACAGCGGAAGAGCAATGTCAGAGCTTACGGCCCGGCGAGTTCTTTTTGGTATGCGGCGGTCGAATTTTTTCACCTTGACACTTCTTGGTGGACTCATCTGTTACCTATGTTTCGGAGCACTTGTGTTCACCTATTTAGAACACAATCATGAGCAGTCGCTCCGCGATGAATACAGGAGTTTTCGCATGAGTTTTCTCGAGCTGCACCGTTCCAGCTTGACCGATTCTGATTTGGAAGTTTTCCTGGAGCAGGCTCTTGCGCTTCAAAAAAACCGCATAGACCCCACACGCAACGCCACGAGTCAACCATTATGGACGTTTTCAAATGGTCTCCTGTTCTGCACAACTCTGGTGACCACTGTCGGTTACGGAAGCGTTGCTGCTTTGACGCCGGCCGGAAGAACTTTCTCCGTCATCTACGCTATGCTGGGAATACCTCTGACTCTATTGCTTATGGGAGCTCTCGTCGAGAGACTTCTGCAGCCGTGCAAATTTCTTATGGAGTTTTTCGAGAAACGAGGCCGTACTTCAACACTTGAGCTCAAAATCATCAACTTGTTGCTCGTCGGAAGTCTCTTTTTCGCTCTGTTCCTGATGCTCCCCTCCGTGATTTTTTCCTACTTGGAACCGAATTGGAACTTGGCCGATGCGATGTACTACTGCTTCATTTCTCTCACAACGATTGGCCTCGGTGATCTCGTTCCGTACGGCGACAAAAGTTTGACTTTCACGGAACACGAGTGGTATATAACATCGATATCTGTGTATTTGTTATGTGGGTTTTGTTTCGCCCTTCTGTTATTGGCCCTGTTTTATGAAGTACCTCAACTGAATCTCGGGGGATACTTTCTGTTGTCGAGTGATGTGACGGCAATAGACGAAGAATTAACCGAAAGTCTGACAATTTATATCTCGGCGGCGGAAAAGACGAGGTTGTGCGAAAGTATGTACGGCACAAGAGTCCGAAAGTTCACAATGTGAAAGTTGATAGAAAACATCCCGACCGAGGGAACAACTGAAGCCCATTCGTCTGTCGCTGTTTTTTCCGAGGGGGATTCAACCAAACTGTATCCCATGATTGCCACAAATGTCTTATAAGATGCAATAGCATCCTCTTCGGACAAGTCAGCTGCGGTTGAGCCCCGTGAAGTTTCATCTCCAAGAACTGTTCATTCGTCACCCCTAGTCGTGTCACAGATACCACCCACGACGATTGCAGTGCCGCCGATGCGTTTCTAGGATGAAACTCCCAGATTTACGGGATATATTTCATAAGACGTTCAAGCATTGTGATAAAGCTGTTCCGAGATTTTGCTTTCGGCGAATAAAATGAAGCTCACTTCGTAACTCTGGCGTTGATTGCATGCTTCCAAAACGGACGACCGAACCCAAACATCAGTTCCTCCGACAGATGAGTTCTCCTGAGCTGCTCCAAGCGTATGCTTATCTGCTACGAAGTCCACCACGATCGGTCCGTGAGGAGCTCTCTATAAATGTATGATCTCTAAGAGAAGAGAGGTTCGGAGCCATATCGATTACGATTCACCTGAAGAATCGCGCCCATTCTCTCGGTTTGAAGGATGCAGAAACGAAGGTTGATTCTCTTCCCATGCGAGAAGCTCATCGGCAAACTGCGATCAGTGTTCTTTTTAACTCCGAGGAATGCGGATTTCCATTTTCATAAAACCCTGTAAGCTTAAAATCATGTTAAACTTTGCAATCAGATGAAGATAAACTATGAGATTAGTCTGCGGTGGAAATTTCCTCATTCTGAAGCAATGCCTAACTCCCATGGTTTGCAATTCGCAATCTGTTCATCCTAGAGAAAATGGACTTTTTGCGACGGGCTGTTCTCAGTTTTCCTTCAACATTTTCTGAGTCTGTCGGTTTTCAATCTCACGAAGAGGATTCCCCAAAGTGGGGAGTTCCAGAATAATTGGTGATGAAGTGCTCTTCGTAAATACACGAAAGCGGAACTGGTCTTTGATCCATGAATCTGTACCATTCGTTCCAAACCTGAGCGCTAGAATCAATACTCCGATAGCTTTTCAGAGCCAGAAAGAATCGTACTGAGCAAGTTTCATCGAAAAATTGGAAATTATCCATTTATATGCATTCCCGGAATCGTTATCCCACTAAGATAAACATGATCTTGTCCTTCCGGTCCTTTCGTGTGTACATGTGATTGGCGGACAACCACCCTCGGAGAGAATGGAAGTTTCCGCAGAATGAGCCCTAGAAGAAAACGTTTGACAAATCGCGTCGTGGTCCGCGGGTCGTCCATTGTAGCTAATATCAGCCTCAAGACGGGTGAATCGTCCTATTTATCCTTTCGAACAGTAACTTTCGATTGTCTTTCTTGTCATTAAGGCGGGAGTCGCTGATGCGTGATGACTGAATTCGCGCCTTTAACTAGGTTCGAAGATCTGTCAGCCAACCGGCGGTCAGCGTCGACACTGGATCCCATTTTCCGTAAAACGGAGAACGGAAGTTCCATAGGGGACATATGATGAAGATAAACAGGGGAATAATGTGAGACCATTTAACTTCCGTTCTCCGTTTTACGGAAGATGGGGTCTGGTCGGCGCCGACTTTCGCGCCTGCTCTCCGCCGCAGCGGCTGTCAGTCACGGGGTCAAATTTTGAAATCTACCGCCAGATTCTCAATTTGTTTTGATGGAGCAGGTTACCCGGACCATCGACTGTTTCAACGTGAAATTCTTAACAACGTGATATTGGTTCGTGACTGCTCCTGCTCTCCGGCCAAGGAGGATGCTCGAGCTTCGACGCTCCAAGCACCTCCTGTGAGTTTCCAGTCGTGGTTCAGTGAACTGTCAGCGTCAGATAAAAACAAACATGGCGGCGGTGGCTCCCTGGTTGTACGAAAAGCGGGCCTTGAAAAGGCCCCGATTAGGACCGCCTGATGTTTATCCACAGGACCCAAAACAGAAGGAGGTAGGTTAATTCCTCAGCTTCCAAACCTAATCAGAACTATCAATTTCCGCGATCAACATGTCGAGATGTTATCGAATCAAGTAATGGCTGTGTCTTCCCTCCGGTGATATAAATGGACTTCTTTGACACTTTCCCGCATCTTTCTCCTATTATTTCTCGCGCTGGGAACATCACTATTATCTGTAACCGGCTCCACTCATCAAGTAATTGTGGATTCGGAATCACATTTTGGAGCACGAACAATTTCTTGAAGACCTTTTCCGCCTCACTGAAATATACAATCGAATGCCTTCGCCGCACATGAAAGCGACCCAAATTCGGAAGAATTCACGGGATGGGAACTCCACACGGTTCTTCGAGCTGCACATCGTTGACCAAGGAATCGTTTTCAGGATGAAATCACTGCGACCAACGTCAAACAAGGCTATTCGGCGAACCCCATTCAAGATGAATGTGGTTCAGCGAGGAATTCTAACATCACCGCGGCGAAATTCGGCGCATTCTTCTCCGGGATTCTGGCGAAGAAGCAAGAAATCAACACATTGATAGACTCTGGCCGAAAGAAACAGCAGATAAATGTGAAGGAATGTTTTTGGCCTGTTACCGCCAAAAGCAAAAACCTGTTCGAGGTGAGTTTGACTCGTCGAATAATTTGGAATTCCTTCCCGCAGACCTTGTGTCACCTGCCTCTTCCATTGATAAGTAGAGCTTGGAAGTTCAGGCATTAATCATTTTTGAATCTCCATCAATCAATATGAATTGATGAATATTTGGTGAAATAGTGCCTGATTGTTCCAGCTTACGACATTGTTGGGCGAATATCATCGGATGATCCACCTCCGATCAATTTATCAATGAATTGATGGAGGGTGATTGATGAATAATGCCTGAACTTCTAAGCTGTATTGATAAGTGAGCTAAATGATCAGATCGGATTTTTGTTCGCAGAACTGGTTCAAAGACTTGGCAGGCTCGAAACCCCTCACGTCTCTCTCGAAGAAAGTGCCATTCTTCAACAAAAAGGAAGAAATATTCACGATTTTGTTCGAGTTTCAAGTACCGAACGTTCGAGCGGCATGGTTCCTGAAAATGGCTAGTGTTTACACGGCAGCTATCTCGGAGGCTAAGATGAAAAAACGTCAGCAGCCCGATCCTTCGCAAGATTGGACGCACGCCCTGTGCAAATTCATGAAAGAATTGCTGCTCAAAATGGTCGAACAACAACAGCCTCAGATTTCCCCGGCGGCCGGGAGTCAAGGCACGCCTCTTCAACAGCCATCGCCACCTTCGCAGAGTCCGCCGACGGATCAAACTCTTAATAAGCATTGGCAGTATCTCTGTCAGCTTGCCAGCCATTGTTACCAGGATGGACTTTTGGATCAACAGGATTTTCTAGTTTGGTCGTTGGATCTCGTGGAGAGAACCAAGGGACCAGACGATCCTACTCTGAGGCTCACGCTGCCTCTGATTTTGCAATATTCGACGGACTTCGCGAGAAACGAAATCCTGTCTCGAAGGCTAGCCTACCAATGCTGTAAAAAAGTTGCTCAGCTCGTGTCGGACTTCACACCGAAAGAGACAGTGGGAAGATTGAAGGGAAAAGAAAACACTCCAACCACTGAGGCTGAATTGAGTCCACTGGCGCAGGCGTTCATCGAAATCCTTAGCTGCGCTTACCACCGAAACACGTTTCTCAATATGTGCGCCCTCATTCAAATGGTGACTCTCGACTGTCCAAGTGCGCTCGTTCATAACCAAACAGTTCAAGATGGGGTCCCGAAAGAGGAAATATCCTCAAAACGGATGCTCAACGGAAGCCCACTGGATATTTTGCCGTGTTCCCCCTCCCAACTACCGATTGTGCCTGATAGTCCGGCTTTTCGTAAGGAATTACGCGAAGCTGAGGAGACGATCATAAAGCGAAGCCGGGCTTGCGAAATGCGTTGGTCTTGCGAGAAATGGCAGTCAACTGCCACTGGCCAGGTCATGACGAAGGTGCTCGCTACGCTCGATGCCCTCGATCGACACTCGTTCGATCGCGTCGACATCAACAATTCGTTCGATACGCTATATTCGAAGGTGTTCGTCGAGTGGCCGAACCCGGCATCGGTACAGCAAGAACAGGAGTCTGGGCAAGCCGACTTAGTGCAGGAGCTGGAACCTCTGGTAAAACTGTTTTGTGAATGGGCGGTGACCACGAAAAGACGGGGGGAGCATCGGGCGTTGATCGTGGCCAAATTGTTGGAGCGAAAGCAGAGCGAGATTCATTCATCGGAAGACGACGACGACGATGATTCCACCTCGCCTCCGATTTTTCAAGAACTTCTGGTGAAGTTCCTCGACACCCAGGCCCCGGTTTTAGACGAGAAACAGGAAGAATCTAGACTGGCGTTCGCTAATCTCGTCCTACTGTTCTCCGAATTGATTCGGTGGGATGTATTTTCTCATGATTTGTACATGTGTACTTTGATATCTCGAGGATATTTCACCAATACGCCTGCACCAGCCGCCATCCAAACGACAGCGGCGATTTCCTCAGTACCTCCACCGGGTGCATGTTCCTCCAGATCTGTGAATACACCTCCGGCGTCATCCTTGGGCTTCTTGGAACCGAATGTGGGTTCATCACCCGTGATGGGATTTTCCGACTCGAGAAACAATGCTTCAAACAGCCAAGGAAGTCAATTACCTCTTTTCGAGCCTGGTGGTCAAGTGGAACAGGAAGAGCCGTGGGGAGGCAACGAAGGTCAGATGGACATGGACGAAACTAAGCTCGATGCGGATCTCGACAAAATACTGCAACGGATAAAGAAAGGTACGACATTCAGTCTCAGTGGCGAGAATTACACCGCGGGCGCAAGAATTCTACTGGGTAGAGCGCAGACGATTTATTGATATACTACAATTTAAGTTGCATCTCCAAAGCAGTCATTCGTTTTCAGATCAGCAGAGCGATCAGCCAGAGCTCTCCTCTGACTCCATTGGCTCAGACAGGGAGGATGGCAAAGAAGGAGCCTCCCATCTGAGCAGCAAGCAGATGCGACATCTACAATACACAACGCATTTCCCACTTCCGAGTTCAGATCTCGAAGGAGCCTCACACGAGAGCAATCAGCGTCACGTTCTCCTCTACGGGGTGGGGAAATCCCGGGAGGAGGCTCGTCACGTCGTCAAAAAAGTCGCGAAGGACATAATGAAACTATTCTCAAAAAAAGCTTGCATGGACATATCCGAAGGAGGGAAAATCAAAAAACACGCTAAGGAATCAGTGTCTACCGAAGCGATCGTCCAGCGTTTTCAAAGTCTTCCCTATAATGACCAACAGGCTGTAGGGGCGACAGTGGCCTGTCAGCTTCTGGAAATCATTAATGCTTTCTCTTCCGGAAATTCAAACTACCTACCGTTGGTGAGTGAGTTTCGATTGAGCGATTGTTCCTGATCTCGGCTCCTGCATCCCCATGTTAGCCCCTTTAATTTGTCAGACAACTCTCATGGAGCTCATTCGTCCCATTTCGTCGCGTCATTTCCAGGTCGAATACATATCGTTCCTGTTCAGTTTGATGGAGATGGCACAAAACGTTAACGGACTCCTGGAGCTGTGTTTGCAGATGCTCAAAGAGATTCACGATGTCGAGAATCTGCTCAAGAACAAAGCATCACCTTTGGCTGGAATCTATGTGCCAACAGTCACGATGAATATTGTCGGCTTATTGTATCGCTACCATTGCTGTCTATTGGCTTCTCAGGAGCAAACAGTACAAGCGTGGGATTCACTCTGCCGATTAGTCAGTAGCATCGATGACATGAACAAATGCTCTAGCGCGCAGCGATGCACTTTGTGCTACGTGCACGACCTGTACCAGTCGTGCTTTTTCCTCAAGCAGAAATACGCTGATTCTTTCCTCGGTTCGCTCTGCACCAAGGTAAGGCACCATGACGAGCTCTCGAATTAAAATTCGTTGTTTGGCCAGCTCAGTCACAACGTCACACGTTTGGAAGATTCAGTTCCTTTCTTTGTTTTCTAGGTCAAACAGACGCTGTACGCACCACAGACTCCAAGCATCTTACAGCTGGTTTGGAAGCAAACGCAGTTCGCCGAGTTGATAAATAACCCAAAAAGCAGACCGGAACCTTCTCAGCTCAGTACACTGAACGAGAACCCCGCCGCTCGTTTTTCGTTCTTGTGCAACTCCGTTATGGCCATTGTCAATTGCCGTGATCTCGAAAGACTCAACGATGTGTCCATTTTGTGCGCGGAGATGACGGCTGGTTGTTCTCAATTGCCCGCGGAATGGCTGGGTGTCTTGAAAGCGCTCTGCTGCTCTGCTAATACCAGTTGTGGTTATACAGAAATGTTAAGCAAGATTAATCTAATGGATACTTCAATTCACGATAACATAGCGGTTTTCGCTTCCATACTGGTAGCTCGTCGGTGCTTCAGTTTGCAAGATTTCGTCGTACATGTGGCCATTCCATCGCTCCTGGCAGCATCGCCTGTGTCTGTCGCGGCTCACGGCGATGAGAACTCGGAGAAAGGCGCTCGGTTGACATGCCACCTCCTGCTGCGACTCTTCCGCACAATGGAATCTATCGGTGGCGCGTTGCCGGTCGGTAATTATTTTATAAAAACTGCCTGCGACCGCCATCTTCTCCTTGCCGCACACAACAGTATGCGCGTCGAACCGGTGCTCGCCGTTTTGAAAGCAATATTGCTACTCGGGGACACGGAAAATAGTAAACTCAATCCCCAGTTGTTCGAAGACGCCGACACGCTCAGCATTGCTGGTAAAGAACCTCTCGCATCTTTCGCGAAATTCGCATTGGTTCAAATCTGTTCTCAGCAGTGGGTTCATGAGCGGTGCCTTCGTGACCCAGACATACTGTGTACACCTGACTTACTTCTGGATCCAATGTTGACTAATCCACAAGCCGAAAAGCTATTGGGTCTCATTTGTTATCCACTAAAATCCAATGAGCATCGACGCGGCGATTCCATCGGGGATTATCGCCAGCAGCTGGTAAAAATTCTCTCACACCTCGACCAATGGAGTTTGCGTGTATCCTGGCTCCAGGTGCGTTCTTCTCCCTTCCTAACGAATACGAAACTCCCAATCCCATCAGCAGTGTTGTACCTGAGACGCTTGTGGAAGCCACTGCATGCCGGAGCTCATTCATCTTCCCTGTTCCAGCTCCAACTCATGCACATGCAATGCCAGCAGAATTCGGCTCTGGATGTTAACCACTGGCTCGATAATGTCGCACGAGCAAGCATCGATGTATTCCAACTGAGCGATGCTGCTCAGATTCCGCAGTCAATGGACAGGAGAAACGTCACAGGTCTATCACCTCTGAAGAAATCGCAACACGACAACGATTTCGTGTGGTTCGTGGCTCCTTTGGTTTCAAAACTACAGGGAGTCCAAGGAAAAATACTCCGTCAGGCTGGTCACACTCTCGAGATCGGTAACTGGACAGCGTATGCAGCGAAGAGAGATAGCAAAGCTTGCAAAGGAGCCGCTCTGTTGCATCACCAGCCGTTTCTTTCGTTGATGTTGTCCTGCTTGAAAGGTCATGACGAGCACAGGGAAAGTCTGCTCAAATCACTGACCATCCAGATCAATCAAGCTCTGATAACGACTCGCGACGAAAAAACCATTTTGGATGATCTCAGAGCCCGCAAAAGTTTCCATGAATCGCTCTTGCTCAGATTAAGCCTGCTCGGGGGCATGTTCGATATGATCCAGCGATCAACCACGTATACAATGGATTGGGCCTTGATTTTCATCGAATTGATCACGACCGGTCTTGTGGATTCTCATTCGCATAAGGAGCTTTTCTACACCGTTTTGGATATGTTGAGTACACTGATCCACATCTCCTACGAGGGGACTTTCGCAGAGGATTCAAGAAGGCAATACTTTGCGCTGATCAAGAAGTTAAAAAAAGAGGTAAATGAATCATCTCGGAATGCCGACGTACGGCTCGTTCTGCAACTACTACCGTTTCCAAAGCGACAGAGCACCGTCATCACATGTGAACCTATGGGGTTAGTAGGAGAATACATTTTGGTTCCCTTTACGATTTCTGATACTCGAATGTCGATTACTTCCCCGGCATCGAGGCAGGTGGGATTGCGTATGGGAATCAGACTCTCAGAGTTCTCCTTTTCTGATTCACAGATCCCTGATTGATACAAAAGGCAACAAAATCGCTGGTTTTGAATCAATCGACAAGAAACAAGGTCTCCAAGTAGCAGAAAAACAGAATATGTCACCGTGGGATCTTTTAGAGGGACACAAAAACCCGGCACCCTTAATGTGGAAATGGTTTGGCGCTGTTCGTGTAGAACGGAAACCAACTCGCCAGGAGGAGGTTTATTCTAGCCTATTGTGGCACACCCACAACATTCTCATCAAGTCGAGTGATTACTTCCTCGATCCTCCTCAAATACCACAAGAAGATCTCGATCCGCCACCTACAGTAGCTCTACCAGCCGGCAATCCGATCAACCTTCAGATTCCAAATGCGATGCCAAACAACAACGGACCCTCAGGACCTCATGCTGTGATGGGCAATCAAAACCAGGGTAACCTGATGAACAAATTTGGAGGTCAACAGCATAACAATACCATGAACACGCCGATCAGTCAACAAAACGCGATGGGTCCACCAATGATGAGTCAAGGTGTGGCTGGTGGGCCCCATCACGGCATGATGGACATGAAACCCGTGCTTTCTCATTCCGGACATCCGATGATGAATCCAAACCCCATGCCAGCAGCTCCTTCGGCTCAGCAACCGCAAATAGATGCTATGAGAGGTCAGATTCCCGGTCCGCAAGGGAAGAACATGCCGTCTCATATGGCTGCACAACATATGGGGCCTCAAGGACCAGGAGGCATGGTACCTGCTGGACCCATGGGATCTCAAAATACAAGTGAGTAGTTCCCTCTAGATTTATCGTCAACTTCTCGCTCATATTTCACCGTGAAACCTCACGAATAATTCGAACGTAATACTTTTCCAGGAGGACCGATGGCGAATCAAATGGGTGTTGCGGGACCTGTGAACATGGGAGGGCCTGGTCAAATGCCTATGAATCAAATGGGAGCCTGCGGTCCGATGGGTCCGGGTCAACAAATGCCACCCATGGCTTCTCAAGGAATGCCGCCAAGCATGATGGCTCCGCACCAAACGATGATCGGTCCAGGTGGTCATATGGGTCTTGCTGGGAACAGCAGTCCTACCAGAGGAGCGAGGAAACCGAGACAAACGCGAAGACCTCGGAAGCCGAAGCAGACTCCAGCCCAGCCTGTGGCCCAAGCTCAACCAGCTCCCACGGCCATACAAGCTCCGCGCGGTCAAATGGCTTACGGGGATATATACGCACCACCTCAAGGACAAGGCCAGCCGCAGCAACAGCAACAAGCGTGGGCTTATGCGAACCCTCCTGTCGGCCAACAGGGACAGCCGGGGCAATACTATGGTCAGGGGCCTCAACCGCCTCAGCAAATGCAACGTTTTGAGAGGCAACCAACCGCAATGTCACAATCGAAGGTTGCGTTATCGACAATGCTACGACAACGTCATCCGCCTTCGCAAGCCGTGGCGCAGCCAGCGTACCAGAGCAACCAAGCGTATCCCGGTGGAATGCAAGGAAATTCTTGTGAGTTTAGAAGATTCACGTTATCGTCTGTGTCTTGCTCGTAAGGTTGTACTAACAATGGTTCAATTCTCTCCAGACATGATGAATAGTCACAGGATGCCAATGATGGGGGCACAGCAAAGGGCGATGGGCCCACAACGGATGCAGAATCAATTCAATCAAGGTCCACCTAATCAATTCGTTCAGGGACCCGGACAGTTCGCTGATCAAGGTAATCACGATCTCGACACGAACTCCTCTTCTCTGATCCCGAATAACGACTTGGAGCTAAATGTTTCCCACGGGATGAAGAACCTCGGGCTTCCCTTCAAAAGCGCGCAAGCAGGAATGATTCCAAGCCTGGAGTATCATTCAGGAATAGACGTTTTGTCGTGCGTGCTAATGTTCAATTATTTGGAATCGACAGGCGTGCGACCCCGTGGTGGTCCACCACCGAATATCATGGCCGGTCCTGGAGGATTCGGCCAACAACAAAACGGTCCAGGAAACTATCAGACGGGACCTGGTGGATACTCCCACCAGCAGAATTTACAACGGGCGCAGAGTTACCCGCTGGGCAACCGAGGTCTCGGACCTCAGGGACAGCAAGGTTAGAAACTCTTCTTTTTCCCACGCGAACTCAGGGAAGCGTCACCAGTTTGCTCGGTTGCATTGATTTTCTCTCTTCGTGTGCAGGGGGTATGATGTCGAACAACTTTCAACAAAATCAGCAACAGCTTTCGAGGAATCAATCGCCTCAGTACATGCAACAACGACCCCAGCAGCCCGACATGCAAGGATTGACCCGACCTCAGTATCCGGGATGAGAGTCGTAGCCGTGATAAAGCGTGATCTTCTCTTTTCAGGGAAAAATGTATAAATGGAGCTCAGAAAATATGTTGTTTCATTTCCTAAATCTGTGTTTGAGGCAAAGGTGCTCATGCAACCAAAAAGCGATACTTGTAAATTGTAAATGCACGGATCTTTGATAAGTTAAATCTATAACTTGGAATAAACAGAGTCAAATGACGTTTTGTGATTTGATGGCTTCTTTTTGGCGCGTTTGATCTGTGATGGAAGCTGCTCCTTGACCGTCGAGTCGTCGTTTGCTCGAGGAAAAATGCGAATGAACAACAGAGTCGACACTTATAGAACAAAACTCTGACGTTCGTCGAATTAGAGTCCCAACCCGTGAATTGGCGAACCGTTCACCATGGACGTCAAAGATAATCGAGATCGGAAAAACTTGACTGTGTAGATCACCGTTATTCCGCAGTCGCCCCTCAGGAGATAGAGGAAAAAACAGCGATACGCCAAGTAAAATTGAACATGAGTCAGGGGGATGGCGATGAAGATCCCAGGCCTGAATCAGAATCAGGAGATGAATCGTCCCGGGTTGGTTCACTGCTCTGAACTGGAGGATAATTCAACTCTTCTTGCGTGAAATTGAAAAGCTCTGGTAGAGGTACTTCCTTCGGAGTTTTCGATCCGATCCGACGCAGCTCATCGAAATATTCGTCCCTGAGCGAATTTTACGCCGTCGGCCGTTTTTCTGGTTCATATTGAAGTAGTCTGAACAAGAAGCGCTCGGTTTCCCCACTGTACTCATTGATGAGAATTTCTTCCGTGGGGCTGCGCGGTAGACTCTCTTCAGGAAGCTGGTCGGGGGGCATATTCAGATTCTCGATTTCCTCCTTCTTGGGGCTGCCCAGCATTTTGAAAATCTTCGAGATTTGATCTGCCGTGTTTCTGCCCTTGAACAGAGGTTCTAGCCGAATCATTTGAGCCAGACAACACCCTGTCGACCACATATCAATAGCCACAGTGTAGTTCCTGTTGGCGAAAAGTAATTCCGGGGCTCGTTACCATCTTGAACAGATATACGATATGTTTTTTTCTTTGTCGTCTAATCTCTTTGCCGAGCCGAGATCGCAAATTTTCAAGACATTAGTTGACCTGTCAACCAATAAATTCCTTGGCTTCACATCTCTGTGTGCTATACCCCGGTGATGAAGATGGGCTAGTCCACGGCAGAGTTGGTACGTGTAGCAGCATACTATTATAGGTTCCAGAGTGGTCTTGGCTTTTTTGAACCGTATGATGTAATCATGGAGACTCTCAGGCATGTATTCCATGAAAAGTGTATTCCGGAACTTGGCAAATGTCTTCTGGAGGCACCAATAATGGAGGGGCACGACGTTCACATGGTCCAACGCTTTCATCATCAGAATTTCTCTACATTTGTACCTGTTGTTGTGATCGATCTGTTTCATGGCGAGAATCTCTGCCGACTTCGTTCTGACTTTGAATACGGTGCCGAATGTGCCCCGACCACTCTTCTCGATGACTTGGTAAGAGAGTTCGACTTGTCTCCCGCTCTTCACTGCTTCGACTTTCAGCGTTGTCCATTGGTCCTCGGGATCAGCTGGGAGAAAGCAAGCGAGACACCCTTGGAGTCGCCTACTAACCATGGTCCCGAATTTCCACCATATCGTTGTTTAAAAATCACATTCGGAACAGCTATCCGATTTCCCTCTATTACATCATCGCATTCGACCTTCGTCATGAGGTGATTGTTCGCCGCGTGATGGTCTGGATTGAAAATCATCTCTCTTTTGGACGCGACACGATTGGCTCGTTACGTGCTGACAAAAGACTGATCTCTGAAGGTCATTCTGTCGCTCGGGAACTTCGTACGTGGACTCGATCAGAAGGTGCGTCATAATGCATCATTTACTATGGAGTCCTTCGCTAAGATGGTATGGCTTAAGATGGTATGAGAATGCTCCTTCGGCATTCTCATACCATCTTAGTGTCTTGAAATTACAAGCTAGTAGGCGCGCATTGAACTTCTGATGTGAATAAAGATGGCTTGAATCGGAATGGGTTTCAATGCGTTAACTATGCTTCTATATTGAGATTCATTCTCAATCTAAACCTCTTCATTTCTCCGACAACTGTTTGTGTGAGAGAGAGAGCGATTGGAGAGGAAACAGGAGCCCCAACCCTATTCGGGCTACTTCTCCTGACTTCCCCCACGCAGTGATTTAGACGATGCCTAAAGGCTGCCTTGTGCCGTCGCTTCTGTGAAGACTTGTTTACTTCTGAGAGCAGACCGAGGCGGCGGAGTTGTTATTTACAACCGGATTCCCACTGCGTGCACTCCACGGAACCTCAAATTTCGTTTTGACTGGTTCACGGAGTAATAACGTGTTTTTTTTCCGGCGCAAAGTAAGCTTCTTGGAAGATCAATCATGAGTAGAGCTCATCCACCTGAGTTGAAGAAGTACATGGATAAGAGTCTCTCTTTGCGTCTGAATGGATCTCGGGTAGTGAGCGGGATTCTCCGGGGCTTCGATCCTTTCATGAACATCGTACTAGGTGAGATAAGTTGTGACTCTGTTGAACCCCCTTATCCCCTGCGATGGTTAATCGAGTGTATCAGACTTGAGGAGAGACGCTGCTGCTTCTCGAGTTGCGTCAGAAGCCGAAATTCGATCGTATCTAGGCTGTCGGTCAATGTTTCTCTTTGAAATTGCAGATGAAGCTTACGAAGAAGTCAAAGGAGGCCAGCGTACCCCAATTGGCATGACCGTCATCCGCGGTAATTCGATCGTTCTACTGGAGACACAAGAGAGGATTTGATGAATAGTGGTGTCACTTTCCTCTGTCACTCTGTACACATGTTTCCATGACATTTGTGTAAATAAAACCGAATGATTGATTGGGACAGCGAACCATTGCCCGCATCACCCAGACATGCGTTTTCTATGCTCCGCCAGGGAAACGTTTTGGGAGCTCGTAAGAGATTGTTAACTCCTTTCACAGGAGCCGATTTTCTTCCGAGCATCGAGGGACTTCCATAGAGCTCTCGATCATGCACGCGATCACGCAGATATTGCATGCACGTTGGGATATTCGGACTGATCTTCAAAACATGAAGCATTTTATCCGGAGCTCTCGGTAGCGAAAGAGCACTAGTTTTCAAACAGAGTCTATTTTTATTAATGAACGAAAAGGGTTAATCGTGTATCATATTCCGCTTAGTGATAGCTGGCTGTGTGCCAGTTCTTTCTTCATCGATCGCTTTGAGAACCTTTAATGTCAGATATTGCTGTGTTTGGGTGATGGCTACAGCGACAGAAATGTTAACCAGACTCAAAGTCAGGTACGGTGAAGGCTTGGATTTCATGTCATTCCAAACCAAGCGGACATTCCCTCGCCAATCCGAGTAGTAGCTGCGGGGAACGTAGAGAGCCATATGACTGCAGCAAATGAAACTCAAGAACAACGGGTGAATCACACTGGCGAAAACTTGTGTGCCAGCCGCTTTCATTTGTTAGCAAATCGAACATTCCTTGAAGCTGCTTACAACCGAAGGTACCTCATCTGGGTTGTGAAACAAGAACACTAATCCTACCGGTAGCATGGACGGAATCCTCACTGAGAGAATAGCTGATCGTAATCTTCTCATTTTGAAGAGTTTGAGGAGGTGACCGCTCAAATAATTTGATGTTAGTACGCCTGTCGCAAAAAAGGGTGCTGTGGGATACTGCAACAGCCACATTTCATAAGAAGGCTGCCATTTCTTGATCCACGAATTCACACGGCCGGCAGGATACAATTTCCTCGCGACGCTATCGGGGTCGCCAACGAAAGTTGGGGCTCTCGGCAACATGAGCTCGAATCCAAGAGAAGCCGGTTCCGCGCACCACTCGGGCCGCGCCGTCGTCCAGGACCGATTTGTTGATCTTCTCCAGCGATTATTCCCGAACTGCCCGAGGGATTTGTACGCTCGCCACTCTTCTCCACTGAGCAGCTCTTAATCAACTATAGTGCCGTTGAGTTGTCGTTCCGCGACAAATAGAGTGAGCGAATCTGATACAAGAAACACCACATCGAGAGGGGTCAGAGCGCATGTTAAGGACGTCTGCTAGATGGCTCGTTTGTGGTACGCTCTATCACCACAACCAGTAACAGTATGAATCGGGAAGGCGCGAATCGATCTTGTGCAATCTTATTACTAGAGTGCGAATGTTCATGCAGGCGCGAACCGTGTCCAAGTGCCGCCCGGGGCGGTCCCGTGATTTGCCGCCCCTCGATCTGAACACTGAGCTTCTTCGACAGTATGCTTGGAATTCCCGAGCGTCGGCTGCTCTGGGGAAGAGCAACAGACGACGACGAAGCTGCGATCGTGCACTGCTGCGAAGGGGAGGCGGCAATAGTCCCCCCTGTTTGAAAAAACGCAACCGAGATCTCGAAGCATCCTGAAGTGGCATCCCCAAAAGAGTGGCGCCCGGGGCGGAAATTGGAAACGGGAACGTTATCATCATGGTCGCAGTACGTAATTTTTAAGTTGAATCACGGCTGCTTTGAAGTCTGACCGACTTCATTCGTTTGAGAGTATCCCCATGCATTCTCCGTCAAATGATGTTTTCAAAGCCTTGACATATTCCCAATACGTGTGCGATGCTGAACACAAAACTTTCACGCGAATCCTGAGACCACTCTAGCAAACATTACCCCTTGATGAATTCAACATAAGATATGCCGTCATTGTAGGAGAATGGGGATCTCCGGAGGGGCTGAGACTGTCTCCGTTCGTTGTCCGGAAATCTGAAAACCACCTAATGCTCTGGAGGATGTCTTCAGGAGACTGCGCTCAGTGCTGCAGAAGTTCAGTTCTGACGTGCGGTACTTTAGAACAGGCTGAATTCTGCAATCTGTCGTGGGAGCCTCTTGCCAAGATCTTTGAAATTCGGATTTCAACATTTCGCTGCACCTTCGAGATGTTCTGACGATCCCGCCGATGTTTCGATTTCCGCGGAAAAATGACTGATCTAGAGGTCGCCCGACCGTCAGCGAGCCTCGTACTGATCGAGCCTTGACTCAATCGACTTGCTGAGCTTTTCACTTCGATACCCCTTTTCGGCGGTAATAATAGCGCCCTCCAACAAAAAATCCTGGCTTCGCCCTTGCATCAAGTGGCAACCTCGATTTCTGTCTAAACCTGCTCCCGTACTCGAACTCATCGATGCAATCCTTCACAACATGGATCGTGATATGCTCAAATTGTTGTACCAGTGCAATCTACTGGACAACTTTCTCGTTATCAAAAAGTCCAACCTCCGTAAGAGATTATCGATCCAAAGTAAGGCACGGGCTAAGACGCTTGCTGTGTCTGGCACATTCAACTGAAGAATGCCTAGGAGGTTTCGTGACGAATGCTTGCCATCGTATCTGGTCAACCATCACTCAAAACTGCTTTTGTCTTGTTACGCCTGTGAACTCAAACAGCGTCACCATACCCCTCTTTTCATAATAATCAAAAGCCGCGTCTAATTCTAAATCGCTTATTCCCCATCGACTATCGATGTCAGATGCTTTCCTTTTTTCCCGGGCACAGCGCGCAGCGGGGCTCCATTTCTCGTCGATTTCGAATGTTCCACTAGCTCACGAGACCTGTGACGCCCAGCAAATGACTCTGAGGCTTTCATAGGTAGTTTTCGAAGTTCTGGGGAATGGTTCAAAGAGTAAATGTTACAAGCTTCGAGGCCTTCCCTCATCCTGCCTTCTGCAGCCGTCATTGGCGCAGAATGCATCACCGGACATTTTTCTTGAACCATCTCAGTTGTCTTCAGGAATCGCTTCACAAAGAGTCTCATTTCGTTCTTTCCGCATATAGCCAGTTGGTCCGCCAACGTTTTCTACTCGATAGCCGTGGAAGCGGTCTGTCCTCCGGGAGGCTCAGTGAATTCCTCCTCGAATTCTCGGACAAGGTGGCGTACGAGAGATCGGGGTTGGCTGCAGCGTTTTTGATCGGAACGTTGCGTCTAAACAAGTCCTCCAAGGCCGCCTAGAGCTGTCTAGTAGTGTACTTCCGCCCGCGACTGGAACCCACGACTTTCTGTTATGATCGAACCATTATCGGAATTACTCCTGGAAAATTGTGCTTTCATCCGAAACGAGATAATAGGAATATTTTTCGATGAGCTTGAAGCTTGCTGATGCACTATGTTTGACCTAAGTCATGAGACCAACTCTGCAAAATTACAAGATTCTACGATGTTCCAATAAGTAACTTCACGCTGACGAAGTCTCAGCGAAAACTGCGTGTCAACATCAGCGAGTCCCCCCTCGACTTCTGTAGTACTTCGCAAAGTTCATTCTGTGTGGAGAGTTTGCGCTCGTCCTGGATCGACGGGATTAATTGCAGTTGGGAATGCAATTTTCGCGCGGTGGAGAAATTCATGAGACGAATTGAGGACCTCGTCTTACGTGAAGCGGCGATCTACATAGATGAATGCTTCGGTGCGCTTTCACTGGACTTACCGGACTTTTTCGATGAACATGACGATTCAGTTTCGTCTATGCCTGTCGAACGAACATTTTCGATGATGGATTCTTTCGCAACCGACGCGACGAGAGACCGTTCGAGAACAAGAATCGTGAGGACGCTTCCGTGCGAATGAAGACAAAATTATTAAGATTGACTCGGAAACACGATATATTATTGTCGACAGTATAATTAAAAGTATTTAACAGTGAGTTTAGCTGTTAATCGGGCAGCTGCATGAAGATTCATACATACTTCTAACCTCTCGCTCAGCTTGTTTTCTTCGTCTTTTGTTATGATGTTCTGCATCTGTAACTGCAGCACCTTTCTTCAAATGACATTACTGGTTTTGTATCCCATCTACTTGATAATTCCTGAATATGGCTTTAGACGTTCTCATGGAAAAATGTCGTCGACGGTTAAATCAACATTGTTCTTTATTCCGATTTTTGTAGACATCCTCAGTTGTCGTTGATTATAACCTGGACGCCGATGACGCGATGATCTCATTGAGTCGTCTCTCCGATTGCATAATGCTCGTCTTTTCTGAAGCATGCTCTCAGCAGCATGCGGCGAAATCTTTAGTTGTGACGATGGAGCAGAGTTCACCAATGCCAGACCTGTTCATAACCTACTTATTCGTATGAATCTCATGTTGCATCCTCAATCACGCGCAGTACGCAGCTTCTCTGCGACGCATGGAGCTATCGAAGTATCCCTCGACTAGTCTCGTTCTAACAATCAACGCAAGTTCCACCCGATTCCTTGTTGGAACCATCGTTTTCGTCAAGGTAGGTACTTCCACAGTTCTAATCAAGTTTCGATCGATATTGATACCATGATGAAGCAAGTCATGATGATATATATGATCATGAATTTTCATTTTCTCCTCCACTCATAATCAATGGCCGAAGGACTCGATCCAGTAAAATGCATTGTATCGTCACTTTCTCTACGAATTGGTCTGTCAACAACTGAGGTCAAAAATAACAATCGCTCCATAGTGGAGTAAGAGGGCGGTCGGCTCCTGACCTCATCCATCAGGAGTTTGACGGGCTGCAATGCTCCGAGCAAAGTCTTTGTTGGGTCTCAAAGAAGCTTCTTTGGCTTCTCTTGGGTTTCGTAGCTACGAGGTTCCAGCTGCACTCCTTTAAATTTGAGAAAATGCTAGGGAGAGTTGACGAGTTTTTCTCATTGAATTGCTCGAGTGAGACTTTAAACAAAACAATCCCGCGAACTAGACACGAAATTATAGTCTGCCATAATCAGCGAATCATGACAAGGCTAGTGTTTTGCTCTCACGAGCATTTGGGATCAAAACCTCAAGAACGCCTGCATCTTCCCTTTGATTTCGAGAAAAGAGAGGCGTCAAGCGTCTCGTCCGTAAAGAACAATCTTGATGTAGTTTACAGCGCTGGAACTCTACAAGCTGGTAGATCCGGTTGGTTGACGTCTCGGGACAGTTCCGATTATCTTGAATGGGGAAGCCTTCCACGAGCTCTATAGCAGCAAAACGCAGAAAAATCACGTTTCGAAGCGAAGACGAGCAACACAAGAAGGAAGGAGATCGTTCACACAGTGGGTTTGAGCAGGAGCATGGTCAGAACCTTTCTCCGTCGGGGGCTGATTTCTCTTTCCTTGGGAAACTACCGGGAGAATTTCAGAATATTTTCATGTCCGGGATTCAGCGCCCTTCCCTGGCTGCGCTACTCGGTTTGCGATTGGATGGTTCTGTGGGTCGTTGGCGGTTAAGGAGCTCATTGAATTATCCATGCATTCATCTACCCGTTCATGAACTCGTGCATCTGACCAAACGTGAGTCGATAATTGAAAAACAATCATCCTATGAGGACAAATGATGGTAGACAATAAATTGGAGCGAGTATTCGACAAAAAATAGCAGCCGACACACACCAGATAGAGAACTACACTGATTCAAGGATCCGAGCTGGAGGGAGGTAGAAATGTTATAAAACTGTGAATCTACAATTACCTCTTGCGATACTCCTTCCATCGTATTTTTTCCGAGGACTACGTGGCTGTTTGTTCGCCGCCAGTTACTCAGAGTCCGATCAAATATTTTTCGCCCATTTTGGCACTGAAACCTTGGCGGCCAAGGAACGACAGAAGTAATCAACGGCGTCAAGTCTAACAAATTAAGTTTGAAACTCTGACTATGAGATAATCGGATTCTATTCAAGTTTCTAGTAATACGATTGGATGAACGCGGGGTATATCATGATCCATTCGAGCTGCGAAGTCATAGAGGAAAGAAAAATTACGTGGGGGAGATCAGAACAAGGCTAGAGACAGCTGAAGGGGCATGGTTCGGTTTGCGTGCCCCGAGGCAACCAGCGAGAGATGTACGAATGCGAGGCAAGGTCACCGCTATGGCTTACGTTTGCGAGAAGAATCGGAAGCTGGTTTTTGGAGCATTGCGATGCGAGAAAAATTGAGATTTGCTGGCTGCTGAAGTTGAAAACGATCTGAAGTTGTCGTCGCATGGAGGGGGCAACGCATAAAGTGGGAACTAACAGAGACAGCAATTGAATGACCGTTCCTCGCTCTGATGAAAGATGCAACCTTCACAACCTTGCGCTTCATTGGTCAGTCGAAATGCAAGAGCTGCTCACTGCAGATGCTCTCGCTAACAGCCAGACATTACTGACGAAAATCGCCCAGAAAATTCATTGGTTGATGTTTCTATTTCCAATCAAATCCATATATGTCAAATCAATGTTTTGCTGCTCCTCTAATGACGGTTAATGGCCGACCGTCGACACAAGAGACGACGACGATGACCGTGAATCTGAACGATATCGTCGAAAAATCTATTCGTCCACATACCGTACCCTTCACTTGATCCTCATTCAGCATCCTCGAAGTGCAGATGATGGAGTACTTATTCATTAACCCGACCCTAATTACAATAGTTATCATAATCCTCGAGACAAGTTGGGGCCGGCGTCTTTGAACGAAGCCCAGGCGGACGAATCCGCTTCCCAATCCAAAAGCACAAGATTCTTGAACAATATGGAAGTCAGTAGCTTCTGTGCAGCGCATTCCTTGTCAAATGTACTCGTCTAACTTAGTACGACGACTCAGTTCTAAAAGAAACGACGGCATCCATCGTTGAATCACCGAAGAGTGAAAATCGACAACGCCAAACAAACGACTCAACAATCGTGCATCATGTTCGAGACTACAGAAAGAAAATCCGCTCGTTGTTACTTTGGCTGGGAAAAGATCTCTTCTACATAGGAGATATCTCCGAATCCTCCTCTGGACTCTCTAAGGATAGCATTTGGGCATTCCTCCTCACTTTGCCGCCCCCTACCCCTGTTATTTGCAGCTCAAAAGGGACGTTAAGTGTTCGAATCGAAGAGGGCTTGAGCTCCTCCGGCGGGCCATGACTCTTGCGGTGTAGATGACATCGCGATCGCTCCATGCATCGTTTCTGTGCTCCCTCCCTGGGGAAGCGGAGATTTTCTTCAAACAGTATCTCAATCAATTTGATCTGCCGATCTTGATTTGATGGGGGCGGAGAGCTTTGGCGAATGATAGAGGGGAGCGGATGAAATACGGCAGGATCTCTGTGATGGGGATGTTTGCTCCATCTACCAACACTAGATTTCCATATGATATGAATATTGTGTGAGTTCCCGGAATTTCGGCTTAATTCTTGAAACGACTTTGGGTATTCTGACGGAAGACTTCGGATTGAATCTTCCTCCAAGGCAACATTCGAGCGGACCCTCCCCTCCCAGATTGTCGAACCGATACCGTTTTTGAATTTCGGATTTACAAAAAAAACGCCGATGTTTACTCTTCATCATAAAATAGACGATCTCTAAAAATTCTAGACGCGAGGTAAACCAAACACCGGAGCACGTTGCCAGAGTGTTGTGATCCAGGTTCCTGAGTAGTAAACTGAGGTAAGCCAAAAGAGAAATTACCTGATCGAAAATCACGTCGCCAGAAAAATTGCGGCTTGGTGGCCGATCCTGACGTCCGCGCCATTAATTCGACTTATTGAGGTGGCGCCAGGGTCTGGAGCATCGTCTCGGAGGTCTGTCAATTTCACAAATATGTATTCTATTGTACTCGGTCGCTTGACTTTTGGATCATGGAATGCGCGATTGCTGGCGAAGTCAATCATTTCTTCGAATATGGCATCACTTTGCTGCCCCTCATAACTGTATACAAATTGATTGCTGTTGTCCCAGCGGAGAGCTGGGACATACCTGGCATACTTGTTTTTGCAATCTGTACAACACTCATACGGTACTGAATTCTAGGCAAGAAAGCCTCTTTCGGCTTCTGCTGCCACTGCTCGTGCCGATATATTAACAACACTAGATCCGACGTACAGCAGTCAGAGCTAAGCGAGATGATTTCTCAGCTTCCAGGGAACGTTCACAAATGTCACTCATTTGTCATTTCTAGCTTCTTCATTCATTGTCCTTCCTTTGTCAGATAAAGAAAACCGTAGATCCTCTAGTAAAGGATATCATTTTGTATGCGCCGATCATCAACTTGATCTTAGTCTACAGGACTCATCTGAGTACGATTCTTTGCCGCTTCTGCTTGATTCGGAGAGTGCGTGTCTCCGCTGTTGCGGCTCCCCGCCTGATTGAGAGAACTACTCATTCTCTTGATTAGATAGATATGCTTTTCAAAAGATTCTCGCTCCTCTCTCCTCTGATGCGTGAAAGCTCATCGTCCCAAAGCCCGGCTTAACGTTGTTTAAAAAGTTATTACAGTATCAATATTGCATCTTGGGAACACTTCATTTGTAAATGATATGAATCTTCATGAATTGCTGGTGGTCGTTGGCGTTCGAGTCTTCAAATGCTGTTGAAATTGTCGATGGTGTTGTTTCTGTCGTCGTCACCGCACTTTGAAGAGCGAATTTTCCACATAGCTGTGTTCTCATGCTGGCGTCTTCATCTAACTTCCACCAGAGTCTACCGGGTCCACTCAAAGCTGGCGGCGATCGGTAAGCACCATCCAGTACTGGTTGTCAGTGGTAGCCACAGTAGTACGTTAGTTATCATCGGTAGAATACAGATTAGCGGCACCGGAAATCTGGAGTTTTTGTTTTCGTACTCGTTGTTGCTGTGGTTAGACCTCCATGCGTTCTGGTCACTGCATTTTTCTTTTTCTCAGGACGATCGGACAAACAACCAGTGGCTGCATAATTCATAGGCTGGAAATTCGGACAGAAACTGGTTCGTCTCCGATTTGAGAGTGCGGAGAATGAGGACCGGACGCCCGGTCTCCATTAGATCCGCCCTGCCCCGGAGGAATATTTACCACGGCAGTGGTGGTTACTCCTCCTGACGGCGAGCTCATTGTTGTCACCGTTGGAGCAGGATTGTTGAGGCTGGAGCGCGATGTCAGACCGGCGGGGATGACGGTGTTATGGCCGGCCAACGCGGTGGTTTCTCTGTCTTTGCTGCTGACAACGAGGAGATGATCTGACGACGACGACGGGGCGTTTCCACCCTGTCTTTTCGATGATGACGACAAGCGGACCTGCACGTCGCTGAGCTCCTCATCGGCAGCACGACCGGCAGCATCCGAACCGCCGCCACCACCACCGCCGCCGCCGCTACCCGAACGCTGAAGGAAAGGCAACAACGAATGAGAAAAAATTGAACCTTGAAAATAACAGCAATGAAGCTGATTCGGTAGAAGATGTAAACGCAGTTTTCTTGCCCCCTCTACCAATAAGATCGCCATAATTAAGAATTAAAGGTAGTGATAATGATGATGAAAATGCTACACATGGCAATACGAAGATTTCCACGACGAAGAAGACAGCTGCCAGAAGATGGTTTCGAGACTGAATCATAAGATCATTGTTTTTTTCCGCCGCTTCTTGCCGGTGAATCGGAAGCCGTTACGACGTTTGAAGCGAACCGACAGGATAAGAAAAGTTTGCGTCCTGCACCGAAAACGAGCGTACAAACCAATCAAGCAGTCAACCAATGAAGCGAATCGTCGGGGGCGAGTGCGCAGATGGCCCCGTCCGTATCTGAGTTGAAAAACGGAAGAAGGAAAATAAAACTAAACCAACTCATCCAGCAGACAAAGATGATGAGACGATTCGTCCTACAGAAATGGAGTAGTAAACATGCCGCGTCTTCAGCGATCGGGTATCGGGATATTCAGGGAGGCTTGTAGCTACTGCTCAACAAACGATCGACGATTGAATGCAGCACTCTATGGTAAGTGGAGAGTGAGGCTAGAGGTTCCTTGGCATGCGCTCGAGCTTTCTCCCGGCTGTTCTTCTCACCTCCAGCTTTAATAAGTGAGCACAACTTTTTCGAATGAGTCAATTGGTCAATCTGACGACCAGCTGATGATGGATAAGCCAAAAATGCGATGATTAGAATTCTGTCTTGTGAATTCTACCTTATGAACTCATGTTCAAGATGAGGATATCAGTTTCCCGCCGAAGCCATCAAAGAACCTCACTACATTGCGTGAGCTTGGGGAGACTCTTTTATGGGTTCTTGGAACTTGGAAAATCAAGAATTCGAAACTGACTTTTGAATCTTGCACACAACCCATATCGCAGCCGACTGGAAGGGAATCTGTCAGTCAAAAAATCGAATTCAAGCCGATGCTTCTAGGAAAATTCCCGTCTCGTGTCATTGAAACAAGCCGACGATGAACCTACCCATCGAGCAGACCAATAATCTATCAGTCAGTGAAATACTAGTCAGCCATCTCTTATAACATACATTTCTTACAAACCTGTGGGGAAGAATAGGCGCATCTAAAGGAGTCAGGGAGGACCAGTACGTTCAATCGATCTTTTGAGCAATCGATCCATTGGGCGGCAGTAGGTAATCAGCAGCCAAAACGGCTAATCATCAATCGAATAAACGACCGACTAACTATCTCTCGAGACTGTCGAGGCTTGACTAGTGCGAACCTACAAACCTCGTTGAAGTGAAAAACAAAAACTCAAGAAAACATTTTGCGGTTGCCGCTAAAAACTAAATACAGTAGAATCCGCTCAGTCGGCCCACGTTGTGACCACGCTGTGCGAGTCGAAAAAGCGGAACGACTGATTATCCAGGTCTCGATTCACCTAAGAGTGGACTCGAAATGAAAGTTTCGCGTACGAGGGTCTTGAGCCGATTCAGCGAGTTCTACTGTATCGTCAGCTTATGAACTGAACTTGCTAAGACTCTGTCTACGGGACTAAAAAAACTATTTCACATATGTACATACTTAGCCATTGAGCTGCCAGGATTGAAGAAAAACATTCCGTTTCGTGTAAAGTCAGAATATCGTACCATTCAAGTTTATTTTCTATTGATGTTTGTTGCTTTCTCAATTGCGGCTTTGTGTTGTTAATGTAGAGCTGACTTTCTTGTTGTTTTCGCCTTCTCGACTCAAGCTAATGTTCTACTTCAATTACGGCTGCTGCAGCTGTGGTGCTCGTCTCTCTCTCGGTTTTGATGTCACTCTTGCGGCTGTTTTCACAGTTCTGTATTCCTTCTGTTTTGTCGTTATTCTGTGGATACTGTACTTGACTCTTCTCTATTCTGTACCGTACTCAACTTTGTTGTCTGCTTCTGTGGAATCGTGTCTTTGAAAGCCATGCATGTGTAACTGTGTATGAACGTACAGCGCTTGTATCATTTTTTTTTTGGGAACGGAATCGTGCTGATAGGATTCGAGTCTGGGTCTCGAAAATCAGCCTCAGAAAAATTGTCAACCAAGTGGGCCCCGGCTATGGGTTCATTTTCGCGGATTGCACATTACCTCGCGAATCTGCTTGCTTGTGATTGATTTTTACGATTCGCAATAAATGAATTCACATCTTCCGCAGAATCAGTGCGTTCGCACCTCGATAGTAGTAATTGACTCGTACTTCTGCAGCGAGTCCTAAGAGTGATGTGTAGAACTTCAAAAATTAATTCGACCTTAAAACTAGTCATGATCTTGATTGAGTTATTCCTTAACAGGGATTCGTTCATAAATTCAATCAAGAGCATCATTGCAAATTTTCAGAAATGCTGGTACCGAAGTAAATGCATGTTTCTGTTCTAATAATGGTCGCAAAGATATGCTGCCTAATTTGAGTCACGTCGCAAGTTCAATAAACAGGCATCCGGGTTTGCTCGTTCGATCGCATGTATACTTTTCAAAATATTCTGTGGATCTGTGGGTGGTGCGAGGGTCTTTACAGGGGATGACTAATTCCAAGAACTTGACTCTGCTCTCACCGCGGAGTGGTGGTTTCCGTTTGCATACTCCACTGATGAATATTATAAGAATCGATACGCTCTATGCGGGAAGTTTCTCGACGAATATGACTGTAGTTTCCACTCTTCCAAGCTCGCGAGATCTCAAGGGCTTGTTTACACGAAAATCGGGAAGTTTTCGCTGAGTCATGAGCTGGCTAGTTAAGTTTTCATTGATAAACTCAAAAATTACACTCAACCTCGTGTGGGGTGTACAATGTATATATGTTTCATCTTTCTGGAACAGGTTTTCCGCCTGGAGGGGAGGTGGGTGCTAAGTCTCTGTCGACGAGTGTTTCTTGAATGAAAAAACCTGCATCGTTTTGCTTCCGTTGTCATTGTTGCTATCTTAAGGCTATTAATGTTATTTTCGAATCACTGAAGGCTTGACGTTCCTGTTCTGAATCTTGGAATGCACTTGACTGTCACCGCTGTTTCGAGTTTTTGAAGGGTGCAGTTCGTCCTGATTGAGTATAGCCCGATAACGATGCTCACGAAATATTGTCAAGTATCGTTCATCCAATTCGTCGCTGGAAATTTATCCATACCTTCGAGGGACCGATGTTAATGTCAGGTTCTGGACGACAACTCGTCGATTAGCTCGATCTCTTTTTCCCCTATTTGAACTCTAGTTGCAATATTCTGACAAGAACCAGACTTCTATCTTTCATACATTTCATGGCGGACGCCCCATGTCTTCCTAATTGTTAGGAGAAGTAGTGAATCTCGAAAGGAAGGGTGGAAGAGGCCCCGTTGCTGTTCACGTTGATTCCACGCTCAACATTCGGTTCCCACAACGCGTCGCTGCGGGAGACCGTTCTCCATCTGCTAGAGGGCTATGACTGTCGTCGAAGCGGTCCGGCCATGGTCACGCTGTAGAAATATTCTGAATTGTCTAATGCTTGTGGTCTGACATATGAATTCATCACTTCCTGCATCAAATTTAAACAACCGGAGGATTCAATCATTCAGCATAGACACGCGAAAACTGCAGGTTGGATAGAATTTCCCTGCTCAAACAACGCCCAGCACCCCTCATAGTGTGGCGGGCTCGTTTGATAATAATCACTGGGTGTTATGTTTTCGAAAGTCGTCACCGAATGCACGACTCTCGTCAGCGAAGCGTGCAAGTGATTTTCGATTGGAAATGCTGCTGGCTGCACCGCTCACTTACCTCTGTGCTGAGAATTGTGACATTTGCAATAAAATTGAGGCTTGGCCAGTTTGATAGAGAAAGGGAGAACACCGCAGAAGGCGCACAATATACCGATGTTAGAAGTGAAACAGACGGAGTCGTTAAAGCGCCCACCTCATAATAGTATTGCCCATGTGGAAACCGGTTGTTGTGTATTTGCGTTTCATGCCGCCGCGTTCGGTCGACCCGAACGGGTTTTCTTTCAATGTAATTTCTGGGTGCTCAGTGGACAGTCTCGAGCTCAGTTTATTTAAAATTTCAAAAAACAATACGTACATAATTTTCCCAGCACATTCGCCACCGGCGTCGATTAGGTAACGTGAGTCTTATATGACGCGCTTGCATCTAAAATATCGGAAAACACTCCAATCAGCAAATGTTACTTACGGGAAAGTCTTCAACGATCTATCTTTTGGAGGAAATCTTAGAAACATCTCTCGGAAAATGGAAAGAAGCTTCTTCAGTAAAGAGAGCGGCATTGTGGACAGGAATTGCTTCGGAAAATGGTGATCAGCTCAAAAAACCTTTTGAAAGATTGTTGTACTGTGGAAGTTCATTTGCTAGAATGAACCGTGATTTGAGAGGTGTCGCCATCGATGGGAAAAATAGTGATTCGCTCAAAGTAATGAGCGGTGAGTGCCTTCAGTATAAAAAGGGCTCTGGGCACGGTCGTACAGGAGAAAAGACAGGAAGCTTTGGCTGTTACGATTGCGTAATCGCTTTGCGGTGATCACGAGCATTGGAGATCGGCATCAGTAATGTGAACCCCTTAACTAAGTTGTTGAAGCTCGCTCTGTGCCATGGTTCCGTTTCGTACTTTTTCTTTAGGTCTGCACTTCGGTTTCAGAGACGGCCCTCTCATCGATGATCGGGAGTAACTTCTCGCCGAAACGAGTCTCTCCCAACCTCTCAATCTTAACTCTTTTTGTAATATACCTGTCGTACAGTGTCACTCGCTTGGATAATTGTACACGGATATTTACACTTGCGTAAATTCAGTTCAAGTGGGATGCCATCTGACGCTGTATATTTATTCGAATTCACATTATTCTCCTTTTCTGAAACACTGATGTATGTTACAGTGGTTCTGCATTGAAAATCGGCATGCTCTCCATTTTAAATCGATTGATGAGTAAAACTAAAGTAACTAGCGATAACAGCACAGTTCAAGTGGACGAGTAGCATGTAGTTGAACGCAATCGAATCCTTTGGTGAGCGAAGAACTTCCAACAAGCGAAGTTACGACGAGAAACTTGTCCATCTAACTCGAAACGAGCACATAATACGAAGATTTCATTACATTCAGGTAAGCCAACGAAAAATTCTATTTCCTTTTCTCCGTCCGACTTTCTCTCTACAATAAACGAATCGAGCTTAACCGAATGCTCATTTCAAACGGCTAACTGGCTGTACGCCTAAGCCTTCGTCGGCACCTAGAGGTAGGCGGATAATTGTGGATCATAAACGATGACGCGATTGTGTTAGCCATGGCTCGCAAATTCACGGGGAAACCCATCCAAGGTATAGGAGAAGACTCGCGCTGATCTCACTTGTCATTTTTCTGAAGAGTTTCATTCTCGTGCACATTGGAACCTCCGTTCAGGACATACACAATATAGGATCGTGCTCACATTGATTGGTAGTAATAATTACTATGATATGCACAGCAGCACACAACCAACTTGAGAAGGAAACTGTGTGGAACGTTGCCACCACAAGTGAGCACAACAACATTGTCTGAGGAGTTCTGACTAGAATGCTCATTTGTCAAAGTTGTCCTCAGCTCGGCAAAGGTTCTTGCTCTGGCGTTCCTGCTTGATGGTAATCACCGACATCACGTTTTACCCGCCTTGTCGTCATTATGAAATCATTGATTGAGAACAACGGAACAATGGATCGATGTTCACAGTGTCAGCATGCCCAGACTCAGTCATCATCTGACGGTGAGGTCCAATGTTGGCAGTGACTTCGGTCGATGATAAAAACGACGTCGCCGATGACAACGTTCCACAGAAGTAGTTTCAACAACAGATGTTTGTTCTTAAAAATCACTCCCGGCATTCTTTCCGTCAATTTCTCAGTTCACCCAGCGATCAAAAATGATTCTGGGAATGAACAAAGAGACCACAATAGTGGTAACAATAAATTGGACATCCTGAGGCGAATATGTGTTCAAAATGTTTCGGTAGAGATTTGTTTTCGTGACGACCGCGGCCAATACTTGGTCGCTCCGTGTCAACCTTGGATCGAATCGACTGTTCGGAACCTCTCATTGTACAGCAATATGTTCTCGTCCGAGTTCCATATTTGACAACGAAAACGAGGATATCCCTGCAGTTACACATTTGAACGATTTACGCCAAGTCGGGTTCAGCTTCACTGTGGTCAACGTCTCTAATAGAACGGAACCCGAAGTTCAGGAAAAATCAGGGGCCTGATTGAACTGAGGCCAGTCAGCACACAACCTGAGTGATGGTTTCAACAACGAGAAGATGAACAACCCTGAAGGGAGTAAAAATACGCCCATAAGAGACAAAATTTGAAAGTCGTCAAATAAACGGGACGAGTAGAAGTTTTCTAGTGTCGGACTTGGTCGCTTCATTTTCACCGTGGAGCGCATGACGAATCCACGTTTCAGTGAATATCAATTCTCACCATGGCTCGATTTTGGAGTCATCCGAAGCTCAGAATCGGTTCCGATGCCCTTCAGGATAGAATTCATATTAAGACGTTTGGATTTCCTGTTACGTCACGAAGACACGTAGTTTTTGAGAATCACCTTGTCCATTCTTACCGTGATTCTGATTCAATGTTAAATTATCACTAACAGTGGGTCGACTGAATAATTACCACGGATTCGCCTAGAATGACTCTGCACTTTATCTGAGCCTGCCATCTTGAATTCGGGAGGCTCATATTCTCCGGAAACATCTGATAGAGATGAATGAATCCCGGTCCCACATTTCGGTTTCAATAAGTGCGGCTCTCAATCGGACAGCTGCCGATATCGAGATGCAGTTTTTGCTCCTCTTGAAACAGACCTTCGAAGAAGGTGCCTGGAGAGCTTCTCAAACACAACCTTCTCCGACGCTCTGCGACAGCGTTTCACGTAATTCTCACCGGAGTATTTCAGATTCCAGACGTGTTTTTTAAAACGTCATTCAGCTATTATATCAAGTATCAGTCATTCAGGGGATCTATATCTACCATCGTGATAGAGAACATCACGAACTAGGATGAATTATGGATAGCAGACAACTTCGAATGTTGATGGAAAGACTGTACAATCGAGCGCTTCCCATTATGATGCTCCCATTAGGTCCTAGAGAGGGATGGCGAGACTCTCAAAGACGATTTCATCCGTAGTTGTCTCGCCCGATTCGCTCGAACTGCCTTCGGGGCCGCAGTTCCACGGTGGAGGATGGTCTTTCCAGTGGATGAAAGACTCTTCTCGCTGCTGTACAGTGAGTTCTCGGACTCAAACGAAGAATCGTTGAATGGTATCGCAGGCTGTGCATAGAATTCGCGATCAGTTCAAGCTAAAAGGAGAGGCATTGTGTCGTGGTGATATCCAGCTGATTCGCGGGTCGCGTTTGTGAATTTTCCCGATTCCAATGCTCCTCCTTCGTGGGCGACTTGGAAGGACTGCACTTATGTTCAGAACGATTCGTTCGATTAGTTTCGGGAGCGCGGAAGGCAGTAACGGAAGTCCACAGCTCGGAATACCGAGTTCGAGCATGAACCTTACATAATGGTATGTGTTGAGACAACCGTTCGCGCTCTTCCATCAAAACCCTCGAAATTGAGTGTTTCTTTGCTGGGTTGAAGTGCTCTGAATACGAACATGATTCAAGTAGATGGGTGAGATTGTTGTTTGGAGATGAATGGATTTGTATCCTATTTTCCGGAAACCACCATGTTCCATTATGCTTAATTAAGTATTGCGTTCCTAAGAACAAGATCATGGCATATTCTACTTGGAAGTGACAACCGGTTGCATGGTGCTTCCATTTTGTGAAGCCGGGCCGGCTCACATTAAAAACATCGGGGAAGTATCGTTTGCGTTCGTCGGAGTAAGTTGTTTGAATTTGTTCTCTTTGCAGGTGAGTGCGGAAAATCTTGAAACGGTCAGCAGATGTTTCTGCCAATCGTTATCGTTTCGACGGTGGCTTGCTTGGGAAGTTTGCCGACGTGCGTGTAGAGATGCTTTTGTTCCAAGTTTTTATCCGCTCACATGTGGTGTTTGTTGTTTGGAGTTTCCGCATGAACATCATCATTGTAACGGGCACATCGCGCTTTGCAGTTCTCGCAGAGATCATCACGTTTTGATGTTTTCTGTTTTAGACTGTTTGGTTCTAAACGTTGTACGGCTGGCTGGCTGGCTGGGGGGTTTACTAGGAAGTTGGACATGCCGTGGATACCTCGGGGGTTGCAGACTCAGAAGATTTCCATTGTTGCTTAGTGTTTTCATTCGGCATGCTTTCCCTCGCCATCAACTTCTTTAAACCTCGATGAGGCGAGGGGGAACGGCTCCCGATTTCCCGTCGATTTTCGTCCCCACCAACCGTACCATTGTTAGAGCCTTGTT
Organism: Neoseiulus cucumeris; assembly: GCA_021527715.1. Taxonomy (NCBI): domain Eukaryota; kingdom Metazoa; phylum Arthropoda; class Arachnida; order Mesostigmata; family Phytoseiidae; genus Neoseiulus; species Neoseiulus cucumeris. The sequence continues at coordinate 722,659 of JAJSRV010000038.1, read as the reverse complement.
CTCGGGTCGTCCACGAAACGATCATATTTGTGGACGGAACGGTTGAATACTGCGGCGAGTGATGAACACTAGCCATGGTGGAGTGAAGGTAGACTGTTGGTTGGTTGAAAGTTCCTCTCTTCCTGTCATTATCATTCTCAATTTCATTAGTTTCAGCGTTTTGAGCTGATTCTTAGGCAGTTTGATTAACGATGCATTCACCGAGGTCGCCATTGTAAAACCCTCGAGTGAGATCGTTTTCGGCTCGCAATCTGAACGTATCCGCAAATAGATAAGTTGCCAACAAACGGCGAAGTCCTTGATGTACCAGATGGAGTGGAGGAGTCCATGAAAGCCCTTGGTGTCATACTCCTCTCAAGAAGTTCTTGAAGGAGTGAGAACACCGTCTTTTCCGGAAGCATCAACGACGAGCAGGGTCCGAGTCATTGAGTTCTTGCTTCTTCTTACAAGGGACGGACTAGGCCTTTCCGAGCCTCGAAGCTTTTCCTAACTTTTGCTATTTCTCTCTAACTAGCAACATATCCAAGTTTTCAATCGATGGTTTTCAGACAAGGGCACTTGAGAAAGATCAGATGCTTTCTATTTAACAACAGGGTCCGCCACTATCCCATCCAGACACTGATTTTTTTTCGGCTATCAACTTGAAAATCGAATTTTCCGCTGATCTTGTATGTACCCCGTCGTCCAATCCTGACGCGTATTGCGCTCTGCACCGAGATGAAGGTGGTGTCAGCTATCTCGTGATCGAAGTGATGGAGACTCAAGGTGACTTTAAAGCTGACCAGGTGGTGTCCATCTGTGGCAACCCGTGAGTAGTTGCTTATGGGTTTTCCATAACAAATGTTGTGCAGGTTACAGAAGGTACCTTGAGAAGGATAGAATATAGAATGTGATTGTGCTTTTCACTCGGTGAAGATGTAGGAGAGGAGGTGGTAGTAGTAGTAGTTGTGACGGATGTAGCGGTGGTGGTGGTAGTAGTAGTAGTAGTAGTAGAACAAGTAGTTGAAGTGGTTGCAGCAGTAGAAGGGATGGGAGTAGCAGTAGGAGGATGGTGATAACTTAGATGGAAGATCTCGAAGGTGATAACGCTCGGGACACACTTCCAAAGCTGTAAGCTTTGTCTTTTTGGTTTTCTTTCTGCTCGTCGAGTCGTGCGTGGGTGAAGGCCAACATGCTCAATGCTGAGTCGAAGGCGAAATGAACTGCATCGAGGTGTTTGCTGCCCTCGGAAAACGCGGTGCTCCCAGTGCTTCATGAAGCTTCTCCACAATGTTAAGCATCATAGCGACAATCCACAAACGTGTTCGATCGAGTGATCGTCAATTCAGTTAGTTCTATCAATGAATAATGATGGTGGATTTCGAAAGGTGTTCTTAGTAGCAGCCTCCAAGGCAGTGAGTCGATTTGCTTGATTGCAACGCTCGGTCAACGGAGTGATTTTCAACCAATCAATAATCAGTTTGTTCAGCGTGATCTCACCTTCAGCGGCGGAAATAGTATTCGCGCGCTTGTCGCTCGGTAGCTGATTGATTGGCGGCAGTGAATTCAAACGGAAGCGAAGCGCGGAGTGCTCGGTCTGAATAAAGTCTCACTGAGAAATACCAAATTCGAAAAAATCACATTCCCCGCGGATCCCAAGCCCACCGGAGAACACCAATGTTTTTTTCCAATGATGAATGCGAGAGACAAAGATTTCTTCAAAGCTCCCGTTTGTTTCGCTTGTCCTTCCTGCGCTTCGCGACCGTGTATCATAGCTGCAAGCGTGCGTCCGCAGAGTTAGCATAGTTGCTCGCTTGCTTGGGTGTCGTTTGGGTCTTATTCGCTTTTTGACTCGTTAGATAACTTGGATCAGAGTGCTTACGGCCCGAGAGGCCGACCTGCTGGTTTTAAACGTTCGGGTGAATATCCACGAGAACGCAACTCTGTCTGGTATCGAAACTGTTTTTTTTTACTGCAAAAACTCGATCGCTTTTGATGGTAATCATCGTGTTCGTACAAGGTCCAGACGACCAAAAGTCTTCGCTCTCCAATATGGGAACGCGAGTTGTCCTCTGGTTTCGGAACTGCTGTGACCGGTCAGAAAAACTCTGGGCTCATTGAACATGGGCCAGAAGCTGGAGCGTAAACTCCGCATAGTAGTTAGTGATAACCGATGTTGAAAACAGTTCATTGATAAAGTCAATGGTTTGTGGTACCGTTGCTTATGATGTTGTGTGAATGATGTTGTTTCTGCTTTTGGTGATGCTGGTTATGAATGTTTTGGTGGTGACACACAATTTATATCAGTGGCGGTGGTGCTTGTGGTGGTTGCGGTGGTCATGATGACGGTTTAAGTGATAAGTCATATCATGGTGGTTGCTGTAGTGATGGAAGTGAGATGTTGATCAAAAGTGCTTAGAAGTGCTGCCGCTGTTGTTCAGATACCACCTGGTGGTGGAGGAGGAAAGCGAGCGAGGAATAGGAGGAGGAAGAAGAAGAATAAGCTCTTCAGTCACTCAATGAGGCAGACAGACAGACAGACAGTCAGCCAGTCAATCGGACAGTCAGTCAACCCATAGATTCAGCGGTCACTGGTTCTGCCGAAATTTGAACGAAACACGACGATGAGACTACATTACTACAACATTTCAAAGCAATCGTTTCATTTTCAGGCTGAGTTGGGGCGATGGCAAGCTATTTTTCATCAGTCTGCCTGCCGATGAGTTCAAGATGGGTATGTTTTATTGCCATTGATCAGGCACAAAATCTACATCAGAACCTGTGAAGCATGCTCTCCCAGGGCAGCGTTCGCGATCAATTCGTTTCACAGGAGATTCCCTACAGAGAACCTTCGATTTTTTATGGACTAAATGGAGCTGTTTGTTCGGCCTCTCGCCAGCGATGAAAGTGAACAACGTTTTTGTTCTCTTCTTAAAACGAAAAATAATCATTGAGCGTTTTTTCATTGTGTCAGCTTTCGATGATTCTGTCGATTGCTTCTTGAAGGTCCCACTATGGCTAGTAGGATAAAATTCATCATCCGCGGAGAATATTTAGGAGTCTGAGAAGTCTGACTGAAACGGTGTTCCGCAAGAACTAGTTCATGGCTGAATTCAAGGGGAGGTGGCTTGTCAATGCGGCTTGGTTCCTGTGAGGATGGCAACTCCAAACTCTCCAGTTCCCAAGGTATTCAGTCGGTGAGAACGGGGTAGACCCGCGAGGTGACAAAAAATATTGGGAGCTCACGTATCGATAGTTTCGAGATCAATGTCTAATTGTGTATGAGCCTGCTGCGACGAGCCCTGGGAGGCGCTCCGGAGCCCTGAATGATGATCTAATTTTTTCAACTTATGTACCTGGTATTTCTTTCGGTTGCAACGCCCTCTAGAACCGCAGCAGGAGTTAAGCAAACCATGTCTTTCGTTGGATGCTTCTGAGGCAGCTGGAGATAGCGGGGGAGAAGAACTTGGTCTATTCGGATTCCCGCCATTGTATGGCACTTCCAGCTCGACAAATTCTCGGTCCTGAAAAACATAGAGAACAAATGTCTGAGAACTTTGTTGGTTTTTCTTCTCTCTCTCTCTCTCTCTCTCTCTCTCTTTCTCTCTCTCTCTTTCTCTCCAAGAGACATCGAGTCGAAGAGACATTTTAGTGTCTGGCTGAGCCGCTATCGCCGACCCTGACGAATTCAAGAACTTGGCTGTTTGCGCAGAAAATAGGGTAAATGCAGACGGCGGACTCGAGTCAACTCTCTACCGTCGTCGATTGTGGTTCGTGTCAGCTCAGAAGATGTCAAAGAGCAGATAACTGAATCATATATGAAAATGTTTATTCTCGTCACGTCGTCACGCAGGATGGAGCGATGAATACAACCCGCTAGAGAGGGGTGTGGACCCTTCAGGGTACACATCTGGCTATCATTCTCAATTAGGAGGTATTCAAACTCACGGAGCCGATACGCCCTATCACCGTAGCCCTTGAAATCTTGCACTCGCTCCCGCTCATAACTTGATTTAGCCGGGAAGAGGAAAGAAAGGCGACGCTTGGAACAAAGTGAAGCCACTGTTTCGAAAAAAAAAACGTTCTCAGAAATTTCCCATATAAAAGAAACTCCATCCCCGGCCCTTCAGTGGCTTTGGATAGGCGTGGGCAGGGTGAGGGAGCCCTGCAAGCCGCAGAACTTGGCCTGACGCCAAGTATGTTACGACCTAAAGGGCCCGTCATGGAGACGACGACGACCGACAGCACAGCCCCCCATCTAGCTTCTCAAGATGCGTCCGAGGGACTATAGAGAGGCTGTTTCCATTGCAGCTTCGAGGTACAACGTCGGCCCGATGCTGACGATTGCACTCGTTAAATCGCTTTATACGAACGATTTGGTCGTTTGTGGAACCACAGGCGGCTTTCATGATTGAGGTTCGCCCTTTCCTCCAGGCAAAATTTGGTGGAGCATTATCGAAATCCTCGAAGCATCGGAGGTCCGAACGAAGAGTAACATGCAGCGGTTGGGCTGGTGCAGGCGTTGGCTACCCCGCGATCGAGTGGGTGAACACGGATGTGGTCTATTTGTGCCAGTTTTTCTGCAGTGCAAAATTGAGGATGACATGTCACGTTTTACGAGGGTGACGGTAAGGTCCTACTGGGACGCCATGAGCGAGGTTTTGTCTCGTTTCGCCGAATTTTACAATCCAATTCCAGAGCTCTTGTTTGGCGACACTGGCGAAATCCACGATTGGCTCGCACGTTGTAAAAAAATTGTCCCCGCTATGTCAGTTTCTCCTAGGCAAGGAATCTCGTCACTTAATCAAATCAATTTCTGACATCGACTGACCGTTGTTTTCTCGAGGCAACGCAGCAAGTGATGATGCTGCAACTCGAAGATATCTTCCGGACCGTCATCGATGTCTTGACCGCTTTCCTGAGCAGCAAGTTTCGCTTCCACCGCCTTCTTCTTGGATACAAATGCTGCGCCGCTTGTAGCCTTGGCTATTCGGATACGTGCCATTCTTGCTTTCTGTAACGTAGGTATAAGGGCGTTAAACGACACAGTATCTATCGAAGATAGTCTCGGGAATGCGTACATAGATTTACCAAGGCGACGTGAGGAAACGAATAGAGTGTGCATAAATTGGGTTGCAAGACATCCTGCTATCATGGGAGAACATGGAAGCACACGGCTCTCCTCCGAACTGACTGTATGTATGTATGTCGGAACGACAGTGTTGAAGGTTCTGAGATTCGAGCATCGAGTCGAGAGATTGAAATTCGAACACGTGCTAATGAAATTGGGCTCGTCTGTCCCAGCCGACAGTTGGCTGCTTCAGCATGCAGTCAGCCAGTCTGGACCAATCGATCAGGCAGCCGATATTACCAGGAAGAAACGCCAAGTAGGAACAGAACGAACTACTTCGTCAGTTTGATATTTCAATCCTCCAACTAACTAACGTTTACCTTTTGAGCCTTTCGTTTGTCCGCCCGTTGGCTTTGGTGGTAAATCCTTGAGAAGTTCGACACAATGACAGGTACGGGCAGCGCGATCACGAGCACTCCACTCAGTGAACACACGCCGCCCACGATCTTGCCCGTTATTGTATCCGGGACCATATCTCCGTATCTGGAAACAAGGGATAGTTAGGAATGCTCGGTCGAAATGGAGCGATGCGGAAACCTGAATATTAGCATTTGATCAAAAGTTTGGTCTATGAAATTTAAGCACAGTGATATAATCAACGGGTCTGGCGTGAAAGGAAATTCTCTGCATGATTAAGCGCGTTCGCTCTGTATTATAAACATTGCGAAAGCATAACAAGAATCGAAGTCTAACAGGGTGAGCCCGAATCACGCGGTGTGGCTTCCCTCAGGAGTCCTGAGTCAGGACTCATGCCGACCGAGTGTCGCCCGGATTACCTTCGCTACGCGTCGTTCGAAGTCATAGTCGTGGAATCCATGATTTCTCCTGCTCATGGGCTTCCGCTCGTGGTGAGTGCGATAGGGAAATTATGCATGTCGGGTCCACGGTGTCTCCGAAGAGCCATTAACCATACCGAAACAAGGCGCTACCATGTCGCAAAGAGGGAATTTTTTCAAACATTCCACTGACGCTAGGTAACGCGTTCAACGCCAACTGAAAACCCGGCCGGGGAAGCCCGTATGCTTGCCTTGTTCCTCAAACAGTTTCTGTGAACTATTCGCAGAAAACTCCGAGACAACGTGGCCAGCATAGACTGACCCACAATGACTTCCATTCCACCTCGAGCATCGTAATAATTATCGTCTCGGGATTTGAACTATCGCTGCTGGGGGTGGAACGGTTGCTGTTGGCGGCAGATCCAATGACGATCGAGCAGAGGAGCAGAGCTGTGCAAGATTGAACTTCGGAAAACTCTGTAAAGTTTGATCCCGAACAGGATAGGAATCAATGTTCCTCTCCGGCGGGGTAAGTGTGGACAAGATGCCATATAGACGTCATCAGAATCATCAGATTGACGACCCATTAGCTGGAACGCTTCGGCAATGTGGTTCGTTCCTCTACTCGAGCTGTTCCAAGACCGCGGGCGCAGCGTCCGACATTACGCGAAGTGTTTTCCACGATGGAATGGTGTTTCAAGCGTTGATTCGTCCTTATCTGCACTTCGTATGAGACGGAGAATGTCTCCATTCTGTTCGCCGGAGCAACGTAAAATATTTCCGAACCTACCACCATGCTTGAAGGAAGTTCTTCCATGATAATATAATCGATTCAGCGAGATCCTCCAGAGTGCTGGCTTTTTCAATACATTCGACTGAGAACTCGGCCCCTGCGATTGCATCCCAAGAGATAGTAGGGTTATTTCTATCTCAACGTGTTTTCTCCCGATCAAGTCCCGCTCCCGGCGCTCAAATATCACTGAGATATCAGCAATAACACTCTAGTACTTGGCTTCAGAATAGTCCTCGATCGAGAGCTTATAAGGATAGTTCAGCCTCCGCAGGTCTCCCTGCGCTCAAACACATACAGTGGGTAGCAGGCGAGAGACAACGAACGCACGTCTAACCATTAGTGTTTTCCGGCAGCGTCTCGCCCTCACTGTTGTGTGGTCTTTGGTTGGGCTGTCTGATTCTGTCGTCGATCAATGACTTATACATATTCGTCAGCGAACTGATATTCACTGGTGACGAGTTTTATCGCTCAGATAATCAAATATTTCGGATATGGAGGTCTGCTGAGGTTCTGTCGAGAAATAATAATTCATGAAGACATGGTAGAGCCATTCCATATTTTAATCAGATCAAATCGGATAAATATCGGTTTCAACCAGATATTCAGGTCAACCTTGGTCACAAGAGCTTGCTGGGGGACGATTCCCCTCGTAGAAAAACATCATACACTGATATTTCTGCGGACATCAATCAATGTCGATGGATATATCTCCAGGTGGATGGATATATGGGCGTGGGTGTGGATGGCACCAGCTCACGCTTCGACTCAACACTCCGACCAGGTTCCACTACATGATGCAAGGTGGAGGCTCAAAAATCATGACTCACGTAATTTTGAACAGAAGCCAACTTAGTCATGGCTACCGTTGGAGCATTGTCCCTGGATAGGAACCGGACTTATATCAAACGCAACTCATTTTGAAGGCGATGGTGCCACTTTTACTCTAACCCGATAGCAATCACTTGAATGCTTCAACTATTGCTCGAGCTTCCAAATCAGGTCCCTCCAACCTACAGATAAATTAGGCCGCCGGGACGATGAGAAATTAGCGAAACCGATTCTAGTTCTCTGACACCGGTCGCGTGCTCCGATTTCCGAAGTTTCGCTTAAAGCTTACACTCCCTTCTCTTCTCTACGCAATCCTCAGCTAGTGGGCAAAAACGTCGGGGAAAAATGAAGAATACGTTGGTTTTTCTGACCCATCATACATTGTCTCGTGCTAGAATTATGTACGTTATGGCTGTAGTGAGAGAGTAGCCCTTTTCGAGCGTAGCGCGATATCATGTGATTGAAGGTTGACAGTGACGAATAGGTCTTCCACAACTTCTCGAGGAAGACTATCTGAGGCTCACTGTCTGGCTGGCTTTCTTGGTCGCTGACTATCTACGTATCTGCCAGCTCGCTCCACGAGGCACGCGATGCAACTCTCGCCCATTGATTGTGAGGGATCCAATGTCTTCCCTCTCGCAAAAGAAGAGGCTAAAAAGTTCTGTCGGGCCAAAACCTTACCAGTGACTCATCTACAACCACGAACCCTTTAGGACTGAAGAGAGGGGATTCTCAAACTCCTCTGTCTGTCTGTCTGTCTGTCTGTCCGTCTGTCTGTCTGATTCAGGGCCACGCATACATAGACTGTTTTACAAGAAAAGAGGGTTGCAAATCTTTTTAAACAAGGAATTAGGCCAGATCCCTGCGATCAAGTGGGAGTTTTCACCATTACAAGTTCCCGCTTACAGAGTTGCAGAATTATTCACGAAGGGCTCAGTTGAACAACTTGTCGCGTACAGAAGAGGTGTCCCCGCGGTATTCAAATTCTCCTCTACGGCCAACCTGCCGAGAATCTCACTCGCCCATTTCTCAAGAAAGACATCGTTGCCGTCCCCAACACTCCTCTCCTCACCCCCCCCCCTCCCCCCCTTGAGCCCGGAGGAAAGCAGAGGTATACTGAATTTTTAGAGAGGTCAGTTTATTCTCAGCCGAATCTTCAAGTCTGGTGTCACTTCCAACATTCTAGGGCCTCAGAGCATGAAATTCTCCATGCTTTTGGCAAGTGAATCGGCTCCGGTGCCACACGAGCGGCACGGGGTGCCCGTCGACGACGCAGCGTTTGAAATTTGTCTCGCAACGGGTGTGGGAGTCAATCACTCGGACGTGGTTGCTAGCGGTCTGACAATGAGAGACGTATAGAAAACGGCACCGTGCTCGATGTGACCGGCATCAAACTCTCTGCTCTATGACTCTCTGCTTGAGATAGCGTCAATGGGCTTGACCTTGAATGTGCGCATGATAAGATGACTCCAAAAAGCAACCGAGAACGCTGTGAAGCGACCCCACGGTTGATTGAAGCCTCACAGCAACCTTACGGACTTATACAGAATGGGCTCACAGTTGGCATTTGGTCATGCGCGCATCGAGTATGAAGCCCGTGAATGCGCCCTCAATGCAGACACGCGCTGTGATGCAGAGCGCCCGGCAACTGAGATCGCGCTGAGGTCTCGGTCATGGAGCGATTTTTCGTTACAAAAGATCCAGCCGAAAAAAATTCTGCCCTCCTAATTAACAATTCTCCCATGGAACTCCCAAGCCATGGAGCCTGATGGACTCCCGAGTGGGAGAATAAAAAAAAAGCATGTCATAAATCCACCCTAGGCGACTTCAATATGGAATCAATGCGTTCCGACGAGGTTCGAGGTTTGATGACTCACTTCCATTGGCGGACGCCGATCGGGCTGTACTTCCTCTCTCATGTATTCAGATGATGAGCATTCGCGGAAAGAAAACAAATCTATGCTCATTCGACTTTCTGCATTCGAGCCTCATTCAGTATTGAAGACATGTGCGCCTCCAGTGAGTCGAAGTCTTGTAAGAAATAGTCACCTTCGCCTCTGGTCCAAGAGTTGCGCAGAGAATTGGTGGAGGATTCATCCGCGAAATTTACACATTAGAGACCAATCTTGATTGTGGTTGAATGAAAAATCGTTTCCGGTTTCCAGCCTCACTCTTTTTGGATCTGAATCTCTTGCAGAAACCAGAAAGTCGGACAGACGAGAAGTTTTATGAGCTACATGACTCCGTCGCTTCGCAGCCGCTTCCTGTGTGGCGAGCGCCTGTTGAATTCGGTCTCGGTGACATTCTGCCTAGCGGCGCTTTGTCTCTTTTTCCTCAGTACCCTGCCGTCGGTTCTCTCTTGGTCGTTTTTCCTCGCTTCCTCTAATGCTTTCGTTCGCTTCTGTGCGCTCCCCGGTCCCTCTGTTCTGCTCCAAACTGCTTTTTGGTTCCACATGGCCCGCGGCCTCAACGGACAACCACCACCAGACTGCCTGCGTGCTCGCCTGCTGCCCCTCAGCCTCTTTACACATCAACGCAAAAGCAAAGCAGGCAGCCAGTAAGCCAGCAAGCCAATCTTCCGCCCCGCTGGTGGACAGGCGGACAGCTCAGCTCATCTCTCGGTGTCAATGGCTCAAGGCGTTTGCGTTGAGGACGATTCCCGTCTTGAGCAAATTGAACCACGCTCCGAAAAGGGACCCTAAAACGAGCTTCTTGTTCCTAGTGAATGATAATGCCAAATGGCAATATTTAAAGGTCACGCATTGAACCTTCCCCCAAATCTTAAAGCATGCGATAATCGGGGCCACCAGCGCCGCAACCTCAGGGTTCCTTATCGCATTTCTATTCACTGCTGCGGCTGAAGACTGCCCTCTTCAGTTGCCCCTTGGATCTGCCATTTGGTCGAATTCAAACAATTTTCGATGTGAGTGATTGTGTGCGACGACCCGAAGACTTCCTTCCAAGCCGAATATGGGACGGTTCATACCATACACGGATGACGGGAATTAAAACCCAGCCAGCTCAGTTGCGCTTTCTTGCTGCCACATGGTTCCAGCTGGGCTGGCAGCACCTCTGCTGCCGAAATACCGGTAACGAACCTGAGATTATGATAAATAATGTGTCTGGTTCCCCAGCTCGGGTGCTTTGTCTCTTTTCGCTTCAGCTTCTGGCGCGACCATTAATTCAACGTTGTTACCGTTAATGAATTTCGAGAAATCCAGGTCCGCAGCACCATACAGACTAGATTCGCAAACGAGCGCTCTACCAGATTTGAGGGTTTCAGCTTTCCTGTGCGATGACCCCTCAGGATCACTTATCCGAAACACAGTCCTGGTGTTGGATGAACTCGAGTTTGAGTTTCAGCGCCGATCAGCACAAGATATGGTGACATTCAAATGCCGCAATTTTCCGTGGAATGAGGGTCCGACGTTCTTCTGACCACAGTCCCTCTGATCCACTCCTTTCTTGTTCAGCAAGTCCTCCGCGCCCGCTTCGACATGACTGAATGACTGACTGAAACGTTGGTCGGTTCCTCTTCTTCCACATCTTGCTTTTGGGACGTACTTTGTTCGCGGTAGCTTCCTCGCTGTCGGTGGCTTCAGAGGGTCGCAGAGGCAGCGAAAGCCGGAGAAAGTAGAAACTCGGGCCGGGAAAAGAAAATGAGGAGTTTTGATGAACGCTCCGGCCGTAGCGAACTCTTTTGTCCCTCACTTGGGACAAAGACGCAAGCAAGATGACCATTCCCTCTCTTGCCGTGGCCGCGGCAGCTTCCAAAGCAGCTTTGTGAAGAATCAACGCGAAACGTTGGAAAGACGTCGCGAAAATCATGGAGTATGAAGTTATAAGGATTATAATAATAATGATTCATGATGATGATGTTTCATGAAAATTGAGAATAGACGAAACGAAAAACTAGAGGGTACCGGGTGATCCTCCCGGTGAAAGTGCTTTCTCAATCAGCGAAATATCATGAATCGAATTTCCCCATCCCCGTCGACAAACTAGAGGAAGATCCAAATCTTCCCACGATTCCAAGGCGAGGACCACTTCGAAGCTTTAGCTTGGCGTCGTTATTAGTTCTCGAGCTGGGCTTGAGGAGCCTTTATAGGTGCATAACTCGTGCGGCAAACTTCCTCGTCCTGTGATGGAATTCAAGAGGAGCCCAGGAACGGCATCAGCTTGAATATTGGCTCGAACATCGCTAAACTTATCCCGAATCGGATTTCCGGTCAAGGTCAACTCGGATCGTGGGATTGGAGTTCCGCTGCATGCGATCTAGCGTGGCTCATAACTGTACTAAAGCGCCCGACTGGTCGAAGCGATTAGCAACAAATCGACTCGGAACAACAATGGAGAGGTCTCAGCCCCTCGGCAGCTAGACCGACGCTCGACTCGCTGGCAATTACACCACCTAATAGAGCAAATTTCATCGCTTTCCCCGCATGCGAGAAAAGCGCTCTAATCAATGATCGGGAAAATAGAGAATGCCGTTCGCCTCCGTGCAGCTGCGACCACCTTTGCGTATCCGTCCCTTCGTCGTCCACTCGTGTTCCATGCTACCCGAATGCTATCCCGTTCCTCACATCTCGCTCAATATTGATGCATCCGTCTCGATGTAGATGAAGTGTGTCGAATTTTCGACATTGGCTCGCTGCTTTTCAGTCTCTCGATAGAATCAAATTCGCGTTGGTAATCTGTGCCAATCTATTTCCTTCCGAGGATGTTCCTGAAGAGCAGAATTCGGGCTCAGGGAGTATCTATTATTGGCCAAGGTCGCTTCGATTGTGTCGCTCGAGCACCAGCCGTCTGGCTCCTGTCGTCCTATTTCCAATACCTCGAGCATTCCGAACAGAGAAACATGTGTGACGCCAATGCTTGCCCTCCCCTTTCCTCGAGGATTTCCCCATGGATCAATCGAAAACCTTCGCGACTAAAACCCCCCCTCTGGTTCGATGAGTGGAATTCAGTAAATCAAGCACTGGTCCCAATCGAAGGAAATATCCTCCACCGAACATGCGTCATCGTCAGCCGGGCTTCGCGAACTCCGCCGGGCTTGGATTTGAAGTGATAATTGATTTTTTTATGTGCGGAGTCAAAATGCCAGTTGGGTTACAGTCCTTTGTCCAATGAGGAGTCACCGACTTCACTTCAGATCATACTCTCCCCCGAGGCGCCATTTTCATCTTGAACGAGTGTATAAGAGGAAAAAAAGGGTTTGAAACCGCCAACTAGCTCCCTGTCGCATAGGTACTCCACGGACTGTGCAGCTTCTCCGTGGAACTCTTCGACTTCAGCTTTCGTGATATCGCGGTTGCCAGAAACGGGTTAGAAATCACTAGAAAGCCTTCCGAGCATCGAAATCCCTTCCATTGTACCTTGGCTCTGCTATTGTATAATTGAGCACACCACCACCGCTTTGACCTCAATTTGACCCTCACTTGTATTCTGAAACAGTCATCTGGGATTCGCTCAGATCCGTATCGATCGCAAGTCGATGTTTAGCCTTAAAATAATCACCGACAGGACCACTGGTCAATGTTGATCGGACGCATCCCCGAATTCTTAGCGAGTCGAGCATATTCGAGGTGTATTGCATTGTGAATGATAGTTCGTCGTAAAATCAGCCTGATCGAGTGTAAGCAGCAATACACGTCAGACGTTGAGTTGCATCTCCACAAAGGGATAATTGCCGTGCGTAAACCGCGCTTTGTGACAAAGGCTGACTTGGAAGTGTCTCAGTCACTGGAGCCATTCTGGCAGTAATCCTCTGTATCTTCATCCCTGGATCGATACGTTATAGAATCGATTGCTCCCGATAGAGGATGGTATCGTTCGAACACGGAGGTCTTCGCACGGAAATTCTCGCAGCTCAAACACAACTCAGTTTCCGAGTCAAGTTATGCTACAATCATCGGCAATGGCTGAGGCTTCATATTCTCCGTGGAAGAAGTGGAGAGCGCGGAGATTCGGAAAGAGAAGAATTTCTGCTCTCGTTTGGGTTGGGCTCCGGGGCTGGGGAATCCTGGGCCTTCTGAAACTTGAGTACGTGCATACGCTTGATCCGAATCGTTCATCGAACTTTTGACTTGAGGCGCGCTCGAGAAATCTCATCCGTGGGATGACAACCAATCCGCGGAATTTGGATGCGGAGTTTCCTTATACGAGAACACGGCTCTAGTAGCTGCGAGAACTTGAGCGAAAACCCTGACGAACAACGCAGGTTTAACAGCCTAGTGAATTGACTGAACGACACTCCGGCCTCGGCAGTCGCCCTCAACGGATTTATTGAGGGTACCATTGGTCGATTGCTCTCATCGAGGCTTGAGTTCGTCGAATTCATTCATCGTTATCGACTTGATCGAAGCTTGTTGTGACCGCTAAGGCCGTCCCCGGATATCGTGAACCGATCGGATTGCGCGTTATCGCTGATGATCGACTCATTGGCGGTCGTCGTTCTCGAACAATCAATAGCGTTAGACCTACGGTCAGGGGGCTCTTGAGGCGTCGACGTAGCTCGACGTACCCAATCTATAGGGTGTGGAATGGTGGGCTGTCGAAGGCGGTCATAGTATATTTTTGGTTAGCTTTTTGACCGCGCATGAACTCCACCTAAACCTCTTTCTTTAATGATGTCAAATGAGGCCTTGGCGGTTGAAAGAACGACCACCCTCCTAGATGGAAACTGTTCCCGTCCCTCCGCTAAGTAACACGTGTACAATGAAAGAGTTTAAACTCCTACCTTCTGCCGGCGGGTGACAATTCTTGCGCTGGTCGCTATTTCACAATTCTCGTGACATCAGCATTCATTAAGAGACGGCACTCCGCAACGGATCTGTCTTTCAATGGCTATTTCTTCCGCAAGAATCGCAGTTCATTCCATCCGGAATGTTCAGGCATGATCTATGGCCAAAGCAAAAGCAAGCACTAAATATTCTACGACTTGAGGGTAGCCGAATCGCGACGCATTCATCCACAGCATCGATCACACGGTACATGGCTTAACTAGACTCCCAGTCCTCCGAACAGTCGGCTTGCCGCTGCTGTATGACCGAGAACACGCGTGTACAGGAACATTCTGATAGATCGAATGATGATGTGGAATACCCTTGGATTGAACGATTGACAACAGCTGCGAGTCATAGAGATTCATTATTGCTCTTTCTCATCCACGAGCACCTGGTTCCCTTTGACTAATCGGAGGAGTGTAGGAAATCAGAGAAAATCAGGGGATCCCATTCGCTCTGAACTTTCGGGACCCTGAATTTAGGGGTCCCAAGTTCGGATCGAGCTGATTGAAAATCACTCGCCAGTTGGATTTCTCGTTGAGATCCGCTCTTGCGTGACTTGCCGGAGCCTGTTTTTCGAGCTTGAAGCAGATTTTAAAGAACGCGGCGAGCAGTTCGGCTTCAAATTCCGGGATTTACAGTGTAGCACCGGGTAGCTCTGTTTATCCCATAATTCTTGATCTAGGACCTAGAACCTAAGAGAACTGGGGAGAAAACTCGGTCTCTTTACTCCTCAGCTCAGTCGTTGTCGTTCTACAACTTCCAAAAGCATCGATTGCTCATCTATCTCGACGCTCCCTTGCTTCACTGATTCACCGAGCAACCTGTGACAGCGGAGACGGGCGCGACCCCCGAATTCCCCGAAGAGGCTTCGTCACATTCGACAATCGCTATCATCGCTTGTTTACAGGAAACCTTGCTCACATTCGCGTTCCTTCGATCCGAGAGCTTCGAACGAAGATCCGTCACGACTCTTTTTCCTACTTTTCACCGGAAACGCGCGTGGGAATCCCTCTTGAGCGAGATACAGACGAACTAGAGCTCGCACCGAGCAGCATGGGCTCTCGACCATATGGTCGCCCTGATGGCTTGAACGCTCCCTGCTGAATGATGATCATCTTCGAGAAGGGAAGTCGCCATGAAGTCTCCCAGAACTGACGATGAGTTGCACTGACTTTCTGTGAGAAGGGTCTATCATTCTCTTCTTCCAGCAGTCGTCCTCTTCCTTCTTCTTGCAAAAAGTCTCCCTCTCGGCCAAGGCTTCTTCTGACGTAAGACGAGACCTAGACCGAGGTTGCTGAATCGCTCGCCTCTCTGCTTGTCAGCCAGCCAGCCAGCCCTACAGCTTCTCTGCCTGCCTGCCTGACCGCCCGTTCGTCTGAACGCCTGCTCGCTGCTAACGCTGACGAGCTCTTAGACACTTTCAATAGAATCCCCGGTGTACCTTACTTTCATGAGGCAGACTCCGTTTTAATCAGGGACCATTCGCCGGGGCGCGACACCGGGCGGCGGTGGCGCAGCAGAAGAAGAAGTAGACGAGATGCTAACTAAAAACTTCGTTTTGATGCGATTGATCGCTTTGCCCAAATTCCTCTACCTGCGCGGTAGTCTTGCCAGCATAGGTTACAACATGCTGGTATCTTCGTTGAGTGCCTCAGCTTTGCTTGATCGTCTGTGCGCTCTATGACTCCCTGACAGACTCGCAGTCGCCTATTCACTTGTTGAGTGACCGCTATTCATCTGTTTTCACTGCTGTAAAGACGCTGCTTGACGATCTCCCAACACTCCCGTTGGTTGCCGCTCGTTGTCGCCGTTCGGTGTCGACGAGGCCCAAGATCGGTGTCGGTCGACCTTGGCTCAGTAACCAACACAACTCAGCAAGACAGCTTGAATGAGCTAAGCAAAAACTTCCATACTCGGGCCGGTGTCATCGAAACTTTTCAGATATCGAAATTATAATACTTTCTGAGGCTCGACAACCTGAATCTTTTTGACTCAAAACGTTCTTCGAATGTTCGCGGTATCGACCGCAAGCTCGCGTTGATCTTGAGTATGCGCCTCTGCAGCAGTGGGACCTTCCTCTGCTGATACATGGGAGATTCAAGTTTCAGGTTGTCGACGGTCTATCTGTTCGGGAATGATAATTTCCGCTTCACGGTTCCAAAGTTCCGAGCTTCCAGCAAAAACCTCAACAATGTGAGTCGAAGACTACAATACCGATCATGATGTGTCTGATGTCCGAGAGGGACTGTCGACTATCGAAAGGTCAGTCAGTTATTCGTTGGCTGTTGTGGGCGGTGTATGTATCTAGGTGAATCCGCTGGGGAAGTTGGTATTCTGCGTCCGTGTTCGTGCTCAGTAGAGCCGTCCAAGTGTTGGTAATGATCGTATGTAAGCTTAGATAAACAGCATCGATACTTCTCTCGGTTTACGAGCATTTCGTTCGTTGTGCGTGAGTGAGTACGAGCGGCAGCGGTGGTGGGACCAAACAAATGGACAGACGGACGGACAGACAGAGGACTCGGCCGAAAGACAGACAGAGTACGGATGAACTGTCTTACAAACACGCCACCACCACCACCGCCACCACCGCTATCATCACAGCAGCGAGGCACATCACTATCAAAGCCAAGCGCCTCGTCAGCCGGCCACACCGGTAAACTGACCCAGGCGGCTGCCAACGGCTCTCACCTCGGAATTGAGCTATTCCTGCATTTGCTACTATTTTGTTTTTTCCTTGACTCCAGAACTACACGAAGACGTTTCTAAACTTTTGCGATGAATCGATATTGCGTTGCAAGCGTTGTTCTGGCCTTGGATAGACTACCCGAAATTCTGTTAAAGAGAGTACACCGGATATTCGTTCATTCCACGAAGAGACTATTCCAAGAAAGTTCTCGCGGGATTCTCGGGAAACCTACGCTAAATGTTTATTGGAAGCTGCCCTTGGAGGTCTTCGTTGAGTCACACTCCTCAACTATAGCTTGTGAGACGTTGGCTCTTCCAGAACGGTCCAGCTGGAAACGCATCGAGTGGGAATCCTCTGCGTTCGGGGCGTCAGGAAGGATCCGTCAGGACCGACTGACCGGTCGTCCTAACGGTGGCTCGGCGCGGAGAAAACGTCAACCATTGCTACAGCGACCACCGTCGGAACCACCCACATCGCTTGCCTGGGGACAGGGCACGATCGACCGCTTCTCTTTCGCCCCCCCCCTCCCCACCTCCCTCCACTCAAATACAGCCAGCCGAGCAAGGGATCCACCAACCCGCCGACTACCCATCCACTCTGACAGTTGGCCCATCAACCGACTTTACGAACCGATCTGGCAAACGGAGCAACTAGTCAAAGAAGCGGGTAAACCTCTCACGACTCTCTCTCTCTCTCTCCCTCACTAAATTGGCCGTGAATGTCTACTATTCTGGTAAGCGGCGTTCCTACAGTTCCAAAGCGAAGGATAGTCATAACGAGATTCCTTCATAATCAGAATATCCAATGAATTTTATTGGCTGCCAGTGAGCTCAGTGTTCGAAAACCTACGGTGGTTGAAATTCTCGTTATGGCAACTCTTCTTCCCTGATTTTTGTCCAGCGTTTCGTGAACAACATGCTGAGAAGCTCACGACACAACGAAGTTGATCTCAGTGACGCGATTCTGGTGTTTCGCACCATGGAATTTTGCGGCTGTTCCGAGTTCTAGAAACGAGTATCATCGAACCATCAGTCGATCTGTGCGGAACCTCACTCCTTTGAGAGACTCCTCGTTTGAAAGAGAGCCTAATCTCCTGCAAACGTATTCCTGAAGTGTGCATTGGGAATCTTCCTACATTCTCCGTTCAGCTCCGACGCCGACGTAGGTAAAGCATTCCCGCTCGCCACAATGTTCATTGTAGTCATTCGATTCCACATTGATATGTTCCCAGATATGAAGAGAGCCGCATCCTCGGAAATCTCCCTAGAAGCCGAATCGCTCGAGTAGAGGTTTCATCTACAGCCCCAGATCATGTGTTAAAGAACAACACCCGACAGGTCCTAATCAAGTGAAATATCGATAACTTTTTTTTAGACAACGTCAAAGTCCGCCTCGCTGACCAGAAATGTTTTCGTTCCCGTTTCCCTCGCTCCCAGCAAGACAAGAGGGGGAATCTCGGTTTTTTTTTCACCGAAAGAAGGCGCACAGCCGAAGCCATAACGAGAGTTTGGCATCTGTCCGACCGCGCGAATGTGCGGGTGGATATACGTTCGCTCAGATTGCCGGATGGTGGGATCATCCACGGGTGGCAAAAAACAATTATAAGGGTACGGAAGATCAGATGTCGGAACAATAGCTTCATGAAGACACTTGTAGGTTTGTATCTAAAAATACAGTCTGATAGAGCAGTCCTTGTTATATATTTAGTTTTGACTGAGACCGGCGGGCTGGCTGGCTGCCGGTCTGCCGATTTGCAGGTCTACCCAACCGCTTTGCTGCAGGTCTGCCTGGCTGGCTGGGTGGCTGCCTTCCTTCCTGCCTGCCTGCCTGCCTGCCCGCTCGCTTCCCTGGCTGCCTACCTACCGACGACCAAGCGACCGTCCGTCCGTCCGTCCCGGCCATCAGCCCGCCAGCGAACCAACTAGGCAAGGATGCGGCGCGCGATTGCTTCTGTACAAGAATTGCTTTTTTGTCAAGCGCACGCAGTTGTCGAGAATGGAAGTCATTATTCGAGATTTGAAAACACCCTCGTCCAAATATAGCAAGCTGGCTGGCTGGCTGGCTGGTGAACTGGCAGGGATCTTTTATATCATCTTCTCTTCCCTCGACATTTCCAGCTCAGGGTTTTTCTACACCGAGGATGAAACCGCCGGCACCGCTTGCTTGGGTTGCTACTGCATCAGCGTGCCGTCGCCGTGAGCGGACATCATTGATCGATTCAAAATCGCTGGGGATGAGTTCTCCCCAAAGATTGCGGCTCCGTCTGTCCTACATTTCTTACGCGCGCTGCTGCACCCGCATCGCACCAAATCTGACCGAGCAGCATTGCGATCGCTCTCATAGTCCCTTACTCGCATGATATCAGCAACAGCAGCAGATGCTGCGGCATCCGAACCTTTTTCAGTGACCATTACATCGTTCGGATGAACGAGGCTAGACGTCTTCAGCGAGATGTTCTTCAGCCGCAAGATATGTTCGTTCGACAAATCCTTCGGTATTACCAACTGGAGTTTCGGTTGAGACGCGCTCGGAGAGATTTCCTGGGAGAGACTCAATGCCCCTCACGGAAGCGATTCCTTTGTCGAAATCACGTTGTCTCTCGTGTTCTTCTGATTAGCTCAATCGTCGATGCCGCTACAGCTCGAGCTTGATATCGGGCTTGCGCCAAAGTAAACAGCTGCCGCAGTCAGATACAGATCTAGCAAGATCTGGTGAACGGAATCACAGACGGCTCACACTTGTTAAAAGTCACAGTCGATACGGAGAAACAATACAAGAAGCAAGCAGCGAGCTTGACGGGCATATGTCATCTTGAAGAACTGTGTGACCACACTCTCAGATCAGAAAGTCTATGCTGGAAGCTAGCGATCCGTAGAATAACATTTCAATCAATCACTCATATTGACCATCGATCACAACGTGACAGATCGATGTGGAGATCATCTCATGGAAAGTCTACGCTTTCCGCTTGCATAGAATGAATTCGAGCCGTGCCGAGCGGTCGTGTTCAACAATCAGCTTTTCGGATCAAAAACTGAAGTCTCGAAGATCCTGCACTACTTGTCGGAAGTGAATTTTGCTGCTCAAAGTGTAAAGTGAACGAGATGGCTGACAATTTCGAGCAAGATGATAATTTTGTCAGAGTCGCTGACTGATTCATCCATACACAACTCTTGGCCAAGTGATCCCATTAGCCAGAAAAGTACGGAATCTCCATCTAACTAGCTCGCATTGTACGCGCACGTGCCAGAAATCGATGTAGGCGTTCTGTGGGCCGTCGTCGTCTACTCAAAGTCGATGGCACGTTAAAATCGTTTTCTGGCGGGATCCGGCTTGCGTGAAAAACCGGTCTCTTTGGGCTAAATCATCAGATTCGTTCGTCGATTTGATACAGTTGCGGCGGCATAGCAAGTCCGCCTCATCGTTACGACGTTCTACAGGCAAGCGTCTCCGAAAGATCAACGACAGAAACAGCGCGGCTTCAAACCCGAATCGATTCTCTCATCAGTCAAGAGCGTGAGGGACAATTCATCTGGTCTCCATAGATTGTTGAGGTTAATGAATCCAGAAAGCGAAGCTCGAGCATGTTTTCCCTCTCGACTCCCTCAGGAAAGAAACATATTTCCCGCTGGACTCGCTTCGTCACTCTTCTCTTCCACCCAGAGTCAACTGATTCCCCACTGATTCACAAGTAATTCCATGAGCAGAGGTCGAAATCGTCTGATGAATTCTGTGTTGAGACAAAAGCTATAGCTGAGCCCGCTCGATCAAGCGATTCTCTGAACTGGGCGAGAACAGCCGACTGAGCGGGTTCTGGTGCGATTTTTTCTGCTCCAAAGAATGTTTCTTTTTGATTAGATGCAGACGAAGTTCAGTGAGAAGCGGGGAAATTCGGCTAAATTATCTTTATCTAGAGTAGAAAAAGGAACGTGAACTCACCCTAGTGTGGTCATCGTGACGATTGTGTACCAGAACGCGGCCGGAATTGAGGTGAATTCGGTTTCATCGACGCTCTTCTCTGCGTAGTACATGACAGTGGCGAAGATGATGATGGCCATGGCCAGCGAGAACACTAGGAAGCCCAGTTCAGAGGCGCACGACTTGAGTGTATAGCCGAGAATTCGTAGTCCTTGCGAATGACGAGAAAATTTGAAAATTCGGAAGACTCGGAACACACGAAGAGTGACGAACGCGCCGGATACGTCTCCGTTGTCCTTAATGCCAAGGCCGATGTAATACGGCATAATGGCGACTACGTCGATAACGCTCATTACGCTGCGTACGAATTTGCAGCGCGCCGGTGCGGCGTATAACCGCAGTAGATATTCAGCTGTGAAAATCATGACACACGCCGTGTCCAAACAAAAGAAGGCAACCTTATAACTTTCGCCACATGTTTTCTTTTCGCCCGTCCCTGCATCAATACCACAGGGCACTGTCTCCACTACATTGGCTCCAACGGAGACCGCAATGAAAAAGCCTGTCACATAGTAGAACACTAGAGCTGCGGTACTGGTGTGCGGGTTTTCGAAGGCTCTCCACATCCTCTGTCGCAGCGTTGAGTTGGCCAGCTGCGTTTGCTCATTTCCTTCGGACATTTTGTCATCGAGCAATCGTTCAGCATTCTCTCTCTTTCTGTCCCTATAGTCCTCATAACAGCAGTCCCCGATGACGTCGGGAACAATGCCGAAGAATGCTAGCTCTTCATCATACGACATTAAACATTCGTGTTTCGGGTAGTGCAGCTTGCCCGTCCGATAGTAGTTGAGTATGTGTCGGAATATGTCAGGATCTCGATCGAAGAAGTATTCTTTCGTTTCTTCGTCGTAGAAGAACTCGCGCTCGTTCGAACCCAGCAGTGTGTCGGGGAACTTTTCCACTGTGTTCCGCCAGGTTTCGAACCGTCGTCCGCTTACGTTTATTATGAATTTTTCATCTTCTTTTTTCCGTCTCTCTCGAGTCACTGGTGGAGCGGGCAATGGATTGTTTGCGATCGGCACCCAGCCGATAGCAGCGGCCCGAGCGAACGGCAGCCACGCAGCGACCGAAGCCATGTTTCTTGCCGCTGCTGCTGCTGCTGTTGTTGCTTGTTACAGCGAGTTCACCCGCTGCTGTTGCTCGTTACTCCCGGCTGCTGTAGTTTTGCAAACCTCGCCTCACCTCACTTCCCGATGGATATGTTGCTCTTCTCTGCTCCTGCTGCTGCGGCTGCTGGTGCAGCGGAAAAACCTTGGCGTCGGCTGAGAAACGACCTACAGTCACTCATAGACTCACAGCAAGGCAGGCCAGGGAGACGGGCAAACGGTTGAGTTGACAGGCAGACGGATTTCAAGATGAATTTCGAATGAAACGGACACTCGCGCGGTCTGTCTTTCCCTCTTTCTGTCTGTCTGTCGGAAGATCAATCGGACGACGTGGACGAGGATGACACGCTCTACGGGACGGACAACACCAAAACCTCAGCTGCAAATGATTGCAAGCAGAGGTTCGGAATCGGTGCACCTTTTACTTTGTTGTTGCTGTAGGTGCTGCTTTCTCTTTAGCCTGCAGTAGTCTTTCAGTCACCAGGTGGTCGCGTGCCAGCCGAAAAAGCTGTCCACGGACTGACGCGGCCACTTCCCTATTTCGAGGCGGCCACTGGCAGACTTTGGCAAAGGCGACGAATGTTCAGTGAAGTCTGAATTCGGTAGCTTCGGCACAGGGGCAGAAGGTAGCCAAGAAGTTGAACGTATTAACATTCAAGCGATTGTCGCATCGAATCCGTTTTTGAAGCTCCTGTTTTGGCGCACAACAACAGAGAGAGCAGCGCTTCCAAGAAGTGAGAACAAGTAGCATTGCATTCGTAGATTTCAAGTTCACCTTCTGCACTTGCTGCTCGCCCGACCTAATGCTTGTTGCGTGCAGATCTGGTCGAGAAACTTCTTCTGTTTGCTCGTCTGCAAGAATTTTGAAGCTCGTCACAGAAGAAACTGTTCTTTGGTCGGTCGACTAGTTGAGAGGCGGATTGATGACCTGGTTAGTCGCTTAATTAATTGATTGAATGGATGGATGGATGAATTTTGGGAACACGGTGGCTAGGTTGAGTGGCCGGCCGAATGCTTCGCTACTCTTCGTGATGGCCTTTGGAGATCCTCACTTCTGCCTCTTCTGTTGTTGCTGATGCTTCTTATAGACCGAATCGGCCGTCTATGGTTGCGCCGTCATCGATTCGAATCTCCAAGCTTCAATACGGAAAAGCTCTTACTGCTCGTTGATTGATTGAATGATTGCTTGATCAGTTGTTCGGTTGGCTGGTAGTTTCTTGAACAGAGAAGTAGATGCGAGCTGGTAGGATTATCAGCTGAATTCGGGGAGTCGGGATGGATATTTTTTGGATGAGCTAGAGAGCGAAATAAGCAACTGCTCGCATGTGCTCAAACCCGCAGTGTCGTTTGAGGTGCGGCTGCAGTTTTCAAGCCGTTGCTCACGCCGTGACAATTCCGGATATCTGACCGATGGAGGAGCCAATCAAGATCTTGAATAGGCCTTCATCACAGTTCCTGAGTGTGAGGAGCGAGGTGACGACGGCCGCTCTAATCAGGAAAATCGAATGAGTCCTTCGCTCAGTCAGTATATTCGCATCTCAGGGTGAATTCAGTTATTGAAAGCCGGCGCCACGGTTGAAAGATTTCGCAAAAGATGGTGTTTCACCAGGGACGGGCGTTCCATCAAACTTGGAATAAAAACTCTCGGCGACTCTGATGCCAGGCGAATAGATATTTCGATGGAAATATAGGTAGATGAATAAAAGGAGGGAAGATGTTGAGAGCGGAGAAACAGCTTCTCGAATTTGCTCTTCGGAGAAAAAAGCGAGTAGGGTCGCCTTCCAGATGTTCAACAAGCTTTAAACCGCTGACGCTCCGATTTATGCAGATGGCTCGTTTGCTGAGTAATTGATCGATTGAGTAATTGTTGGTTGCTCGCTCGCCTGGTCGTTGCAGGCTGGATCCGTCTATCAGTCTTTCTGTTTGTGTGAAGATTCGTCGCTCGGTCGGTGTGTTGGCTGTTTCGTATGAAAGTTCGTGTCGTCAGAAAATGCGGCCGAGAAGCATTCGCAGTTGCGAACGAAACAGACACGAGCGGAAACCGCACACTTTGCAACCTCCCACCTCTCGAGGCTCTATCAGATCGTCAGATACTCTTGAATCACGAACGAGCGGAGACTTGGATCATTAGATCTTGCTTTTGTCATTCACGGAACAGCAGGACCAAGCGAGCGATGAGCGTGTTGGAGGATAGATGAAATGATTGACGAATTGATTGTTGAACGGTTTCGCCAATAGATGGCGAATTCAGTTTCTCCAGGACTGAACGAGTCACCTCATGGGAGTCCGGACCAACGCTCCAACGTTGTCCACTGCTCCTAGAGTGATATGGAGCCGGTGGCAATGAATCGCTTCCGTAGGAATCGATCGCCGAATCGAGTCAACGATTGAAAAAACCGTCGAACCAACGGTGGCTTGAACGACGATTTATACCTATCTCACCGAATCGCGTTGAAGAAAGTCAGTGTCACCAAAACACACAGACACTCACACACACAAACACACCAAACACAGTGCGACGTCGAGGGCAACAAACAACCTTTGTACCTGGAGGTTGTATCCGACCCCACTCAGAGTGACCAAACCACACTGCTGGCTTTGAGGTAGCTGCCGCTCCGTCGAAACGGGTCGCTGGCTGCTTCGTTGGCCTGACGGTCGGTCGGCCGGTCGGTCGGTCGGTCGGTCGGTCGGTTGGCTGCTTGGTAGGTTGGCTTATTGGCTGGATCTTCGTTCACTTGCTTGCTTGCTTGCCAGCCAGCCAGGTTTCTCCAACAATAGATTATTGAATCTTGTCTGCACGTAACTGGCTCGCCCGCTCTCCGTTCGCCGATTCCTGCTTTTCCGTTCTGGAGATAAGAGGGGATTCGCACACACGCACGAGTGCTCGAGCGGGAGAACGGAGCCCGGGTTTTCCCTTTGCTGGTAGGTCGTATTGCAACGAGGAATACGAGCCTTGGAAACGTTGAGGACACTCCTGGATGCTCCGATTCAGCTCAGACCAGGTCGGTCAGTTGAGAGCGGCATGTGCCACCTCAAATTTTTCAATCGTATCGTATCCTTGTGGCCTCGATGCTGCTTGTGATTCTGCTGCTGATATTGCAGTTTGAAGTTATATTCTTGCCTTGCTCTCGATTGCTTGTCCGGGCTCATTGGCTTGCTATCTGGATTGTTACATCGGCGTAGAATACAGCACGACTGCCGCAGATGGGTAGCAGCTTTTCGTTGCTTCGCCAGCAGAGAGCGCTTCGTCGCAGATCGTCGTGCTCTTGGTTGGCGTCGTCGTCGTTGGCGGCGGCGTCGATTGCAACTCTTGGCAACTGTCGGCAGGGAGCTCTGCGAAACGTTGAAAGCACTGCAGCCAAACTGTGCTCCGGTAGTGATCTCGAGAAATCATTCTATTCGAATTGTGGCCACTTGTGACTCCAACGCAGCATTCAGTTCGTTGTGCTCGAGCGCTCGTCTGCTTGCAATACGATCTGAGAAGGGCCGGCGGGCGAACGCACTGACAGATTTATGTTCACTCAGAATATGATGAAAGGAAACATGGAGATTCGTCCTCGTCGTGTTCTATCCGGCAGCAGCTATTTTCGTCGCTTTTTCGCTCAATCTTGGTTTTGTTGTTGTTGTTGTTGTTGCTGTCGATGATGATGATGTTGCTGCTGCTGCTGCTGCTGCTGCCGTTGCTGATGTCCTTGGCTTTGTTGTTGCCACTGTTGTCGGTTTTATTATACTGGTAGAGATGATATAGGTGGCGGCGGCTGCGGCGGCGATGTTGCTGGTTTAGATTGTGGTTGTGTTGGCTGGAATCGGGGGAGTAGTGGTTGAGAAGGAAGTAGAAATCGTTCTCGTCGTCAAAACCTTCGTCGCCTCCCGACAGGACACTGCAGCAGCTGCTGGTTAAGTTATTTGACTGCACTGCACTTGCGCGAACATCACTGAATAACGCAACACTTGAAAACGTCGCACATATTGGCATGAGGTTTGTAGAGCAGCAGCAGCGGGGTGCGAGCGAGCTGCCGATGCTTGCTGTCTCTGCTGGAACTCTCTCGCGCAAGGCTCCGGTTCGTGCGCTCATCAGAGCGAGCTCGCGCTGGTGCCCGCTCTACAACAGAGGAAGAGACTGACAGACGGACGCACACACTTACACACAGCCACACACTCACTCACACACACGCTCACTCACTCGCGCGCGCACACACACACGCACGCACACGGCCACACTTACAAACGCTTATACACGCAGATACTCTCGCAAGCGGGCAAGCAGGCAGGCAGGCCGGCGGGTGGTCGGTCGGTCGGTCGGTCGGTCGGTCGGGCGGTTTGGAACACAAGCAAGCAGGCGAGCAGGCAGCAACCAACATACACATACGCACTCACACCCGACGTACACACGCACAACGTACACACGCACAAGCACTCGCACACTTCTGGGAGAGAACAGTCGGGGAGAGTAGAAGGCCCTTCAGGCTCTAACCCAGACCCTCCATCGTTCGGAAACGTGGTCTTCCGGGGTTGATTCGTTAAGCGCCCTCAAAGTGGCACGGCTCGTGCGTGCGCACCTCTTCTTCTCTCAACTGATCAGTGACTGCGATCCCTCTCAGCCGGGCCCGCTGATTACCACTGGCGACCCCTCGTGGACGTATAGTCTAACTCCCCACAGGTGGTTGTTCTTCACACTGTTTCGCCACCCGTTCCAGCTCAACGCGGTTACCAGACCGCCCGCGCGAGTGTCTTCCCGATTGTTTGACATTCCAGCATTCTACCCTCTCGCTGTATAGGGGTATCAGCGGTATAGGGATACCCCTATACAGCGCCGGATCCTGCGACATCGGATTCCTGCCGATTCCGGCGGGCCGCTCTAGCTGGAGGGACGGCCATCTTGTCAAATGGAGCCAGGCGCGGTTTTTAAAAGTCCGAGAATTATTGAAGTCACATCCACAGACCACAGAGTCCTTACGAGGATCAACTCCGAGAATCCTCGGAATGGAGAACCCGAAAATTATCGAAGAACAATCCGCAGACTACAGAGCCCTTACAAAGAGTTGATTCCGAGAATCTTCGAGGGTGATGTATCTCGAGCCCGAAAAATCTCGAGCCCGACAGGTCTCGATCCCGACAGGTCTGTAGCCCGAAAAGTCTCGAGCCCGCCAACTCTCTCTCTCTTTTTGAGAGTGGAAGAAAGCTAGCGAAGCTTCCATGTTCTTTACAGAGAACGTTGTCTCTTCCGCTAGGACTCGCCGTAAGCGGGCCCGGGAACACATGTGGGCCTGTATCTTGAAGCTGTCTGACCATGAATGATTCAATTGAGATCAGATTCTGGGAGGGAATGAGAACTCTGTGCGCTTGGGATGACCTGAGTGGGTGTTGAAAGAGTGATTTGGAAGTATCGGTTTGTATTCGTTCAATAAATGATCCAGACTCGGATCGAACGGTAAATATAGGTATTGGTGTTGCGTGGAGAGTTTCCCCGAAACTCGCTCTTCGGCAGGAAAGTAGCGTTGATGTAAACGAAAACTGAAAATCTCTCGAAAACAAAGTTACGGTGCGCAATCAGTATCAGATAAAGAGATTCGTAGAATCAATGGATCCCATTGTGCAGATATGGAACAAAACTTATCCGCTTTTCTCCGGGAGTTTGAAAATGTCCTCCCGTGTCATTCGCTTGAGGATTTTCCACGGGTTGGTATCTTTCTCGACGGCTCTTTCGATATCAACCGAATTATAGTTTTTCTCCTCTCTTTTTATCATTTTGACTACTTTATTCCTAGCAAACCTACATATACTTCCCACTGAGGAAGGCAATGAGCACTTCATTACTCCCTCTCTTCTTCTGTCTATGAATCCTTTTCCTCAGAATGTCTCTCTCTCTCATATGCTGTTTGATCTCTTGCGTCAAGAACGGTAGTTGATTCCTGTCTCTACTCTTTTTCTGATTGTTAACTGCGCAGTCGGCAATATTCCTCTCAAGAATCTTCTTGAAGTGCTGGTAGGCCAGGCAGGCAGAGTTGCTTTGCTCTACCTCCTCCCAGTCTTGACTTGCCAGATTATTTTTGAGTTTCACCATGTCTGTACGAACTCGTGCTTTTCTGACTGCCTCTGACTTCTGGAGTTTAACCCTGCAGTGGACTGCCAGATGGTCACTGAGATAGAAATCTATCGTTTCTGTTTCGGAATCCTCAATGTTGGAGTAAACATGGTCCAGATTAGTTCGAGAGCTCGGTCTGGTCACTACTTTGACATGGTTTTTCCACCCCTGACTTAGCATCGTCATCAGATGCCGATGAGCTCCAGTCTGCATTGATGTCTCCCAAAATCATGCCTCTCTCCTTTCCAATCAATGATATCTGACCGAACAGTGCATCCTCGAAAATACCGAGATCTCTGCCAGGCGGTCCATAGACAGCCGATACCACAAGATTGGGTTTCACATTTGTTATTTTGAATGATATATTCTCTGCGACATCAGACGAAAGTCTCAGGATCACATTTGGACAGCTTCAATTTGAAACCTTTCGTTTTGATGGTGTCCATTAGCCTTCTTATGTGCTCACAATGCTCCTTGAAGCTTTTTGAGAAAACGTGGATGTCATCGATGTAATTCACACAGAAATTGCTGAGACCGCTCTCTCGAATTAGGTTAGACAGTGTTCTTTGGAACACAGCGGGTGAATTCTTGAGACTGAGGGGTAAACGAGTCCACTGGAAGTGGCCCGCTTGAGTGACGAAGCCGGTTTTTGGTCGATCTTTTTTTCTTATGGGTATCGACCAGAGAGCAGAAGTGATATCGAAAGTGGAGAACCAGTGACAGTGACCTGCTCTGACGACAATATCATCGATTCGAGGGAACGGTTGTGATTCAGGTGCAAGTAGTTTGTTAAGCTCTCTGAAATCAATGCACAGGCGGCTGCGCCGATTTTCTTCCTTCTTGTAAGTCAGAGTGACCGGCGATGAGAAGGGCGAGCTATGATAGATTCTTCAATGACACCTCTCTGGAGCAGTTGTAAGACCTGCGCGTCGATTTCTATTCGGTCGAGAATCGAACATCGGTATGTTTTTTTTTGAGACATATCGGTCTTCTAGTAACTTGATCTGTGCTTCACTGTTTTTCACGATACCGATGTTCCATTCTCCGTTTCTCAACTCTCTGTAGGATGTCGAGATATTCATCTTGAATCAACCGGGATTCTTTGATTGCGTCCAAGCCAATCGCCCGGCCTTTTGCGAAGTTCATACCGCCGATAGTTTTGAAGAGACATTTTTCTTTAATGATTGACTTCATGTGATTTATCAAGGTTTCGTTTATCAACGTTACATTGGATCCACTGTCATAGACAGCTTTGACATCGAAATTATCATTTATGCGTACCTTCAGCGTTATCAACGGTCTGAATTTCTCCGGGCATTTTCGTTTTCTTGGTTTTCTTCTATTTCGGATCCAGATTGATTCTCATCCCATTTGGTTGTTTCTCCTATGTTGACAGTGTCAACCTCAGTTGCCTGGAAAGAAGGAACTCGGCCGATGGAGGACTCTATCGAGAAGTCATACTGCGGATTCTCGAGAACCCGAAGCGCTGTGGAGAGAACTGTCCTCCTTTTTACAATCTCAATTCGCAGGCTCTCGAGGAGCATATTCGAAAGAGCAGAGCTGGAACCCCTGAGGTCCTTGATGAGGAGCCGAAAATTTCTGTGCGCGTTGCACACATTTGCTCTTCTCTCTCCGAGGAGCAGGATTGCCCGCTTGAAAGGGCCGAGGCAGCGTCCGATCTCGTTCAGCGCCTGGATATCGCTGGCACTAATCAGTGACTCCCGTCTTCGCAATACGTTGTTGAGCGCCGGCATGATCCGGACTGCCCTCTCAACCATATCAAAAGTTGAGTACAAACGCGTTGGACAATCCAAAATCGGGCAAAGCTTTCTTCCGTTGTAGTTCTGGTGGCGAGTAACAACTTTTAGTTCGTCCATCATCACTGACTTCTTCTTGAAGCTCCGGATAACGGATCGAAGCCGGCGGATCACTTTTCCGAGCTCGACTGAGGCAGCTATCTGTTGGATATCACAGTCCTCGTCGAAGCTTTGGTCTCCCCATTCGTCGTTTTCCTTCTGGAGCTCTTCCTCGGGTTCCGAATCATCCGAATCAAAATGATCCTCATCTGAATTCCCTGCATCCGGTGAAGGTGGTTCCCCAGAATCTCCTCCTTCCTCCGAAACGGTTTCCTGGTGTCCGGCGTGGTGCTATATAAGTAGAGCGCATTCGAAATAGAGCGCACGCCTGATTTTAGCGCATTTGATTAGCGCGCACATGATTGGAGCGCATTCGATTAGCGCGCACATGATTGAAGCGTATCTGATTGGCGCGCGTATGATTGGAGCGCCGACCTATCAAGAGCGCATTAACCTCCGAGATCGAATGACCATGCAAATGAATTACACCATCATAGCTCAGTGTCAATTTCTTCACATTATAGTCATTTTTTTTTCGGCAATTCGACAGTCGACACAAGATTGAGTGAGAGTTTAGGTCTGGAACGTTCCTTCGGAAGCGCGCGGGAAAACAAAATTCGGGGTTTATTGTGCGTGTTAAATTTCAGACGGGAAATGATCTACCTTTCGCTTTCTTGACTGGGGAACGCTCTACACCCATGAGTACAAACAGCGGATTCAGATTCACGATTCGTTGACAGCACTGATTTATTTTCTGGACAGTCGGCTCTCATTAACTTCTTTCGAGATGGCTGCGTCGGTAGCGCGAAGCCGGCATCTACCGGGGACATAGAACGTTGAAAAGGCGCAGTTCTAAGATTATTGTAGAATTGATCTTTCTCGAGCGCAAAACGCTTGGAGCGTCACAATTTGGAGTAATGCACAATATCACAGAGAGAATATTCGACGGTGCGCGCTCGTCAGATGCGCTCGAATGAGCTTTGCGCTCTAGATCGGATGCGCGCTAGTTAACGACCACCGTCCGGCGTCAGCCGTCCCGTAGAACATCCGCGCATCGAATACAAATTTATCTTTCCCGTAGAGCACTTTTCTAACGACGAGGTCAAGCCCGTGTGCAAAGCACGCTTGTCTCTTCAGCCCCATCAAATCGACGGCCTTGAGAACATTACTTGCCCCGTCTGTCGCCGCAGCGAACAGATTTTTCACTGGGAGGTTCACGTTTTCCAGGCGTTGGAGGATGAGGTTTTTTAGATTCTCTCCCGTTGCGCGCTCCGTAACTCTGAGAAGACCAAGCGGTGCTACGACCCGCTTACCGAGAATGGATTGGCCGCAGTGCACATTCAGTGTTAGGTACCGCTCAGTTCCGTTAATGGTAGCCTCATCGAAAGAAATCGATAATTTCTGACCTGGAAAGAACACAAACATTCGATTCAGAACGGGGAAAACTCGATCACTAGGAGCGTGAGATGTCAAGGCGAATGCAGCAATTCCGAACCTTTGCCGCTGAGATCCTGGAACGTACTCCGGAGTCTGTTTCTAACTATTTCTGCGTCTTCATGGAGAAACTTCTTCAGCGTGCTTGCAGATTACGGTCGTGCAGGTTTTCTGGGATATGCGCGATGAAGGATTCTTCGAAATGTGTCTGAGACGATTTGTCTCGTGCTGATGTTACACTCGCAAAGTAGTCTGAGGCACTCCGACCTCAACGTGTGCTTTACGTTTCGTTGAAGTTTTTGAGACTGAGAACTTGGCTGCGATGATGACGACTGCCCGTGTTCAGTTACCTCATGTATATTGTTTAGATGTCTCATCAAGCCGCTCGTGGATCGCGCACACCGCAGAATCTGAAATGCGGGGCTCGATAAGATGGAATTCATCCTGCAGTGGCAACACACGCACATGACATGCACTTCAACAAGATGAACGCCAGTGACTCACCTTTCCACAGAGGTTACATTGTGCACTCATCTCCATCTCTCTGGAACCATTTCCACACCCAACTTTTCAAATGGTCAACGTTAGAGAACCAAGTTGACTAATTGAAGTCTGGGGAACTACTGACTCGGTGACGCCGGAGGAGTGGTACGACACAAAGCAATGTCAACTGATACATCGTAGAGCTACTAGATTTCTGATAGGAGTCGAAAACATGAGATGGCGCGATTTCAAGAGCTTCCGATGCGCACCCGATTCTCTTGGCTCGTAAGCCGACTCCATTTGGATCAGCGTGAACGGAAACAGCGACCTTGAGAACCACTCTCCACGCATGGTGTTAAGACCTGAACTGGGGAGACGGCGGAGATGCACGACACTTCGTTATTGGGACTGAATTCTATGGACTGAAGCGTCCTCTTTTATTGCATAAATAGATTGATTATAGGCACTTGGACTGATAGCTGAATACTAGGGTTACCACACCTCCCCCTCGAGAGGCGAACCTTCGCAGACTTTATCTGTAAGACTTCTTGCTTGCATCCATGTTGAGCCGAGCTGGAGGTCTGCGCTGCCGCTGTGGCCTGGAAGTGGATGGCGCTGGAAAAACCGCGACCGGCTCCGGATCCTCTTCGGGCGTGATGAAACCGTCGTCGTCCGACGTGGGATGTGAAGCGACCGGCGTATCCTCGGGAGGCGCTTCGGCCTTCGGGCTTGCCGACCGCGCGGACCGTGCGAGCGCCCGCAGCAGAACCCGGCTTACCGGCGGCTGCCAGCAAGTGGAATCGCTCTGGCCGCGTGGTTTAAGCTGGTTGAGAACTGTCGCTTCGTCAAATTAGATTGACAACTCCATCCCTGAAGATCAATATACGAGCAGCATTAACTTGAGGCAGAGAGCATATGAGGGATATGGAAACCACAAGGCAATATGCACTGATAAGCCTCGAACCTTCTTCGGCGTCGTCTTGAATTTTGATCCAGAGGTCGTCTCTGACTGAAGAAGCGTACTTATCTAGTGATTTCTTGAGTGTGTTCGAAGATTTTGGAAGCCGATGCTCTATGGGATACGCTCGGCCCAAGAGCCTTTGCAAGGCCTCCGACTCTACGATTTCCTCCATGCTGAGCGACGATTCACACACCAACCGCAAGGAATCGCTTTTCGCACAATGTCTCTTGACAACGACCGTATCCATCGGTACTTGTTTTCGCTTCTTTGGTGGGTTAGACTGACGGCCCGACGAAGTTGGCATCGATGAATCCGCCGAGTCCGTGCCTCGTGTACAAATGCTCTCTTAGAGAGCTTGTGGATCGTTTATTCGTCAAAACCTGAACTAATAGTAAGATGAAATCATTTTGAATCAAGTTCGCCATGCGATGAAATGGAAGTATTTCACTTTTTGGCGATTTTGGATCTTTTTTGGAATATTCGTATCGAGTGCTTTCGACTCCCCCGATTCGCAACTTCCGAAATCTAATGGAAATCTTATCTTCGAACACAACGTGCCTTTTGCTTCCGCGTGACCTTCCAAAAAATACGACCACACCCAGCTTTTTGTGCTGACCGCCTTCAGAAAGAATCATTTAAAGATTCAAAGAGTCATTTATTAGATTCAGGTCCGGTTTATAGGGTGGCCATTTTTTCGATTAGATGGAATCACGGAAATGGGTCCTACACCATTCTTGTGTCGATTTCGTCCTATGAGCCCTTGGAACATTGGAACGTTCAGAACGAGCTTTTTCAGGTGGGACCTCACCCAAGTAGCACCACGGCCTCTAAATGTATTTTCAATATTATTCTTGAGATTCGATCGAGCTTTGCTTTTGTTTCAGTGATGAAGGTGGCTGTTGTGTCCACTGTAGTCGCAGAAGAAATCAGGGTCTTGCAAGCTCTTCCGCGCATTTTATGATGGAAAGCCGTGAGCGGCAAGACCGGTCTCAGAAGGTGAGAGCTTCAAGATGATCCCTCCCAGTCTTCAGTTGTCATTAAGGTTGTCTCGTAGACTTCGTGGCAGACTTCGCACGTCTTTCTCGAGAAGTTTCGTCGGAATTCGATCAGCGCGGCCGTCACGCTGGACAGCTGGTTGCATGCTGCTTCCCCTAAAACACGTTTTCCCTGAAGCCCGGTATCCCTAAAATCTCAGTTCATCAAAACTCGATATCCTTAAACTGAAATCCCTAAGCCCGCTATCCCTACTACCCGATATCCCTAAAAGTTGCTATGATCGCCATACGGAGCGGATACATACAACTAAACCTTACGAAGTGTTCAAAAAAATTGATATCGGTAAATAGCGCATAAGGTAGCTCTCGAACAGTGATTCATGGGACAACTTTCCTTTTTTGCCCGTTTTGATGTTCTGATGGCTCCCAGTACCATTCATGGGTCAGAAGAGTCAAAAAAGCTAAAAACTCAACTGGATGCCGCGGTGAAGAACGCAAACTCGAAGAGATCCAGAGAGTTCGCTCTGGTGTAATTTTGTAGGTCTTTTCATCTGTCTTCCGACGCCATAAAAACGAGCTTCCTAACCTCGAGCCCCGAGATTCGCGAGCAGGTTGACCAGAGCGATCGAATGAACATATGTAGGAAGGCAAGGCCCAATGAGTATTTTGATCATGCCGAAAGTTACTGATCGTGAGCAATGAGTGACTTTGTGTACTCTTGAGACGCGCCTTACGACTAGGAAGAGACACTTCTCCAATTCAAAACTTCTCGCTCAAGCATTCTTTCTGGAAAATTGTCTGCCAGCTCCATTCGGGTGCCACCATGTTTCCTTGAGCCCGCGAGCGCCGTTCTAATGAAAAGACTGTTCTTTGTTTTCCGAACGAAAATTGGGTTATTCCCCGGAGGTGATGTTTTTTCGCGTCATATTGAGATGCCGCGGCATGCCGTAGTCAAACCCTGTTGCATTCGAGAGAACTTTCCCTGATGAGGTTTCTCTTCAAGGCAAATCTATCAAGCTCCCGTCGGTCGCTCTGATCAACCTGCTCGCGAATCTCGGGCCTCGAGATTATGAAGCTCGTTTTGATGGCGTCGGAAGGCAGATGTTTAGACCTACAAAATTACACCAGAGCGAACTCTCTTGAGCTCTTCGAGTTTGCGTTCTTCACCGTGGCATCCAGTTGAGTTTTTGGCTTTTTCGACTCTTCTGACCCACGAATGGTGCTGGGAGCAATCAAAACATCAAAACGGGCAAAAAACGAAAGTTGTCCATGAATCACTCTTCGAGAGCTACCTTATGCGCTATTCACCGATATCGATTTTTTTTGGACACTTCGTGAGGTTTACTTGTTAGAAAGAATCCCGGAAACATCCAGTCACCGCAAATAATGACAAATCAGAGAATCACCGTGAGTACATTCGTTTCACGAAGCGTGCCATGTGATGTTTGCCGCTGCTGCCGCCAGCAGAAGTGCTCTTGCAGTCGCGTTCAGCCGTCTGCTGAGCGTGTTTCATCGGCAAGTTTTCATCCACGCCAATCACGCCTGGTACTCGAGTCATGTTCTAAGATTCTGGTTTGAAGAAGTTGTTTGACTGTCGCGGTTAAAAGCTTGCGAGAAACTTCTCGTAACAATGGAAGTGGAAGTTTTTCGCTTTTTTGAGTCTACGAAAAAGAAAATGCTCTACGCCGTGAAAGACTTCTTGTACGAGGTTCAAAGCACAGCACTCCAGAGGTGTCCCGCAGCGATTCGACCGATCTCACCGAAGGACCGGGCTGAGCTGTCTTTGGAAGGAAACTCGACATTGACGAAAGTCAGCGAGAGATTCCTTCAAATAGACGATGGGTGGACCGATCGTATACTCGAGTTTTTCACCGACGAAACTCTCAGAATCCTCTGCGAAGCTCCCATGGTATTGATAGATGGAAGACCCTGAGGGAATGGGAAAACTGGACCCCACTTATATTCTCTTGTGTGACTTTGAGTCTCCGCATTGACCGTGCGGTGGCGATTTCCACTTCCGAGATTCAAAGAAAAAAAGAAGGGCACCAAGTATCTTGAACCTCGTCGGACAGAAAGTCACTGGAGAGTCAGGCATCGAGTCGTCGCAAGAGCGATTTGTAAAATGAACTTGCCAGAATGAAACTGGCCGAAGATACTTCAACGGCATAATTCAACGTTCCGAGGACATGTGACCGAATGGCTTCAAGTGATCTGAAGTATGTTTGCTGATGAATCAAACGGCGTCACAGATGCTATCTCAAGCTCAAGAAAATTAAATCACTCGCATTGAAAATCGAGTAGGGTAAATGTACCAGTTATGGACCCCCTGACCAGTTATGGACCCCCTACCAGTTATGGACCGGGTCCATAACTGGTCAAGTTTTGTCAAGGTCAAGGTCCATAACCGATCCCTTTCGGGGGACCACTAGGAAGCACCGACAGTCTAGCTGATCCTCTCTACCCCTCGACGTTCCATCCTCCGATTCCCGTCCCGCCTTCTCATCGAACCCGCTATCGCCTCCAACGTCGGATCACCTCAAAGACAGTGGTGTCTCTTCTAGTTGGTCTTTGGAACAGCGAAGGGCTCCGTAGACACCGCCCCCTACTTGATAACTCAACTCTATTGACTTATGACATTTTCGTCTTCACAGAAACTTTCGACCTGGACAATACGAAAATCCCCGGATTTCACTGCGCCCACTGCCCAGCTAAGAAAGCGGAAGGCCCGGGCAGACCTAAGGGTGGTGTGTCAGTTATGTATAACTACAAGCTTACGGGTGCCCGGTGCGAACACGCTGAAGATGATATTGTGGTTCTTTCCACCGAAAACATTGTTTTGATCGCCCTGTACATAAGTCCCGCAGAGTCAGCCGACTCATTTGAAGACCGCCTCGCTACGACTGCGTCGTTCATCGACGGCAACAAGACTATCCTGCTCTGCGGTGACCTCAACGCTCCCCTTGACAAATCTGACTCCAAGCGCTCTCGTCTCATTCGGGACTTCATCGACCAGTGGGCCCTCGTGATACATTCCGACCAATCTCTGCACACCTTCGTCGCTCCTCAGGGCAGGTCGACGATCGACATCTTCGCTTCTAATGTCCCTGCTCAGTTCCTAGGCTACCAGATGAACCTCCCTGTATTCGGACTGACGCCTCATCTACCTGTTGCGTTGTCGCTTGTGATTGACCCGACCCATACAAGACCAAAGGGCAGGCGCCTGGGCACCCTGCTGGACCAGAACCTGTTGCTGAGGCTGTCGAGTCGGGCATCCGCACTGCTGGCTGATGAAGATCTGGATGGGAGGAATGACTGCATTACCACCATCCTTCTGATTGCCGTGAAACCAAGATCACGGCCCTGGTTCGATCGCGAGTGCTTTGGTGCCTGGCTCCAGCTTAAGGCCGCATTGGGCCGACCACAGACTCGGGAGACCACGGAGCTGGTCCAGCTTCGCCGCTCGTACTAGTAGACGTCTCATCCGTCAGAAAAAGCTACAGTTCGACGAACATAAAGAAAGGCTTCTGATCTGCGAGGCCACTCGGAGACCTTACGTATGACTCCGATCCTCGGCCGAGGGCCGCAGCTGCACCATCGCTCCTACCATTCTGATCGAACACTTTGGCTCCGTGTTCGCCTCCTCGGACACGACCCCGACCGGTCCTCCTGTCCGTGATCGAGTGAGAATGGAACACGATCTGCTGGCTTCGGAGGCTCTGTCCGAGCCGTGGTCTTTAACCGAGGTCCTGGACGCCATCCTGCGACTTCCGCGGGGGAGGGCGGCCGGACCTGATCGGCTTCTCAACGAGCACCTACAACAGGCAGGCGTGCTTGTTCCTCATATCGCCGACCTTCTGAACAAATGTCTCCTCTTGGGTCAAGTTCCTTCGAGCTGGAGAAATTGTTTGCTGGCTCTAATCCCCAAGGGCAAGGGTTGTCCGACGGATCCCTCGAGCTGGAGAGGTATCGCGAAAAGGAATGTTCTGAGTAAGCTCCTATCCTCCCTCGTTGTGAAGCGCCTCGATTCCTATCTGGAATCCTGTTCCGCGATCCCCGAACAACAGTACGGTTTTCGTCGCGGTAGGTCCACTCTGATGGCCTGCGAGAAATTTCTGCTCGATGTCGAAAAGTCAACCCGTAGGAAGAATCTCCCTCTGTACGCGGTTTTTGTGGACTATAGAATGGCCTTCGATGTTGCTTCCCGATCCAAGATTGTTGACAAGTTGTCGGCTTTTGGGGTTGACGGGAAGCTTATGGACCTGCTGATCGCGATGCTTCAAGGTGGTGAGGTGTCCATTGAAGACGACGTGGGGATTCTCCCCGCCTTGCCCCAAACTACGGGAGTCGCCCAAGGCGACAATTTGAGTCCTTGTTTGTTTACTGTACTTATAAGTGATCTCCCAGATTACATTTCGGTGCGACATGACCTTGTTCATTCTCTGTTATATGCCGATGATCTTATTCTCTATTCGAGGTCTCGAATTCAGCTGAAGCAGGCGCTGACCTCACTTGCATTGTACTCGTCCGCCGATGACCTGACGGTGAACACGTCCAAGACAAAATTCATGAAATTTGGAAGCGGGGGCCCGAGCTCGGCCGGGGACTTCTTCCGTCTCGTCGGCGTGGTGTTGGAGCGGATGAGACATTTCCCCTACTTGGGCATTGAGTTGTCGGAGAGGGGTCTGCTCTTCGCGCGCCACGTTGCCTCGAGAGTCCGAAAGGCCCGCGCCGCTTTCATGTCGATCCCGAGGCCTGAGCGCCTCTCCCTGACAACTGCAATCCGGCTCTTTGACATCAAAATCGCCCCTATTGCAAGCTATGGAGTCCAGATCACCTGGAAATCCCTTGGCCCCGCACAACTATCCGCCCTCGACAAGCTCAAGGCTTCGTTCCTCAAAACCGCACTCCGCCTTCCCCGCAATGCAAGGAACCGACTCGTCTTTCAACTTGCTGGTACCCGTCTGTTCACTGAAGACCTCCAGCGAAACTTCGACTTGCCGAAAACTGAGGCGTTCCTCAAGCATCTCGACTCTTGGAGTGAGAAAATGAGTGACATCGATCCCTTCTTATACCGCACGCCGGCGATGATCAACGATCGTTGGAAAAACGCACAATTTGAGAATCGACATCGTTATACTCGTGGTGCTATACATGGTTTCCATTTTGAAATCTGCTCGCGACCACACAGTCATACCATAGATAATCTTTGTACTTGTAGATTCTGCGCTGCCCCCTGTGACACATACCACTTTTATTTATGTCTTTCAATTGACTCACACCAAAGAATTGGTAAATAAATGTCATTATATTTCATAACTGGTCAAGGGTCAAATTCACCTGACCAGTTATGGACCCCCATCGGTTTTGGACCCCCTACCACTCATGGACCCGGTCCATAACTGGTCAGGGAGTCAGATCCTCTGACCAGTTATGGACCGGGT